>CM022708.1:1133754-1438235 GCA_012295165.1 Asparagus setaceus
TAATCCTAGTTGAGTAGGATTACGCACGCTGATCGGCGCCGATGCAATCCAAGATGATCGAAGCTATCCTAAGAATATTTTTGTGAGAATATTCTTCCGAACTTCTCACAAATTAGGAAACAATTTATACCGAATCCTAGTTGAGTAGGATCGGGCAACGCTGATCAAGGCCGATGTAATTCGTGAGGTGTTATCCCAATAAACCTTCGAGTCTTTCCCAATATAGCGAAGAATTAGAGCCAATTAACTTTTGATTTATGGCCATCTTGACATTCAAACAAGATTCCACTAGGACTCCTAATTAGGGCTGATTAGAGTCCTAATTGGAATTGATTTGGGCTCCAATTAGAATTCCTACTTGCCAAATAGGAGTCCTTGTTCAAAGAGGATTGGGTGCATGTGGGTTGTTATAAATACCCACAAAGCTTCTTTCTTGTCGACCTAGGTCGCTCTTTTTGCTCTCTTCCTTGTTTTCCTCGTCACTGCCTCATCTCCTTCAATCAACAAGGTATGCATACGAGCCTCACAGTCCTTTTTCTCTTTTTCTTCTTTCTTTGTGTATGCGTGATGAAAACCACGAGAAGGACGAGGTCATGCGACGGCGGCGCCATGCGGCGGCGGCGACTTGGAGGGCGGGCGGCCATGGCTATGGGCGGTTATGCTGGCTGCGTACGCCATGGCCGGCGCCGGGCGCCGCTACGTTGGTTAATATGGGCTGCCGGCAGCTGAAAGTACGGGCATAGCGCCGGCTACGGCTGATAATATAGCGCCGGCATTAAGGCCGGGGTAATGGGTCCATACGCCGACGCTTTGCGATCGGATTGTGTAGTTTTTGACGCTTTATTTGTTGATTTTCCATCGTATCCGACTCTATTCGGTTTCTTTGCGCCCATGTCGCTCTGAAGATCACGCCGCTTTGAGGAGTCGATCAACTCGCGACGGCGCCGTGAATGCACGCCCTCTTTCGTGGTGCGCCAGCTATCATATTCTATTATACGCGCTGTATCCCCGCCGTTCTCCTTTGTGAGGCGATTGAAGAGCCAGATTCTCCTTCGTGGAGGATCGACGCCGATTGTATACTCGCTATGACCCCGCCGTTCTCCTTTGTGAGGCGATTGGGAAGAGCCGAGATTCTCCTTCGTGAGGATTGAGGCTTCAAAGATCACCCGCCTCGAGTTATTACCGGAGCGATTTCATACCAGATTTCGCCAGAAACGATATATATTGTCGCTTTGTTTACACGACTATATTTATCGCTCTCCCGCATTTAATACGGTGAAATTGCAGATTCGCTATAAGGTCGCGACTCATCTCATTTTCGAAGAGTTCTACTTTATATCGCTTTTTTTCAAGATATTCCTCCTAAATGATCTCGTTAACCCTTTATTCTCTTGTGGTAGCGATGTCTGGCGATTATTCGCCTACTTCGGGCTCCTAATGTCAAGTCTCGATTCTCAAGGTCATCCGAAAGGGCCTTTTTCCACCGAGGAAGCGAACCGCAATGAGGCTAACACTGCATGAAGAAACCCGCCAAGCCCGAGCCTACTATCATAATTTCGATGACGAAGTTTGAGGGATCGTCATCCGGCCTAATCGCCTCCCATGTTCTCTTGGCCGAAACCAGATTTCCGACCCTTCTTCGAGTATAGGCGCGGTGGAGGCCCCAGTTAATCTTGACGGACCACTTCCACGGATTCAACTTATTGCCGAGATTGCCCCGCCAAACCGTGCCTCGACTCAGCTCGGATGGGTCTCCTTCACCGTTGGAGAATGGTTTGAAGCAGCGATCTCTATTATCGAGGTTAGATGGGCTTAATTTTATGGTCTTCTCGCCCATTCATATTGAGTATCTTGGAGGAAATTCGTTGGTGGGCCTCGCCTAGTTAATCGCTAGAGCAAAGCTCACTAGCCGGCTAACTCTTGCATACCGTGGAGGATTTAGCCTTTTGAATCATGCGCATGAGGTGATACGACTCGCCGACGGCTCGGATCAAGGCTTCTCGCGGAACGCTGCGAGAGGAAAATATCGAGCAAGAGATCATATTTTCGAACTCATATGAGCGACAAATACGCTTTGCACAAGATAAACTTGTACCACACCCATGTCGAACGCATGTGAATCGTGACTGCTCAAGGGGAGAAGACGCTGAAGGATTTCACGCGCGAGTGCACCGTAGTCCAAGATGTCATCGAACGGAGAAGCAAGTCCTCGAGGCGAGCGCGTCGAACATGTCCGCTATTGCGCAATCAAGAGGAACTTGAGAAGGAAGCCAAGGCCCGGGTTTGAGCGCATCCAGAGGAAAATTAGTCACGCCAAGGCTGACCTTGCCTTCACATTACCGATTGCGCCAATGAAGTCCGATGTGTCACGAGACTTTTCTCGTTTCTTTGTTCACCGTGTCGCTACGATTTTATTTAGATGTATTATCATAACTTTGCTTGAATCAATTGTCTCGATAATTGTAGCTCCTTCTATATTTGCTTCAAATGAATAAGATCCATCCCTTTCACTATTTATTATGATTCTTTTACTGGCCGTAAATAATTAACCATAATACTTATAGGATTTTTGGCAAACCCTCACCATCAACGGGTTTGATTAGCCTTTACCAACCACCGCTTGAGTTGGGCTAGCGTATGGATTATCGTGATCCGCTCGCGACGCGGACGCTGTGCTAAAAGAATGAAACTCTTCTAGACTTGTTGCTATGATATTGAATACATAGTTTCAGACTCTTTACTGCAAGAGACCACTCTAAGCAACGCTGTGTTACGCCAGACTCCCTTCTTAGGTTTCTGGATCGAAATACCCCTGTATCGAACTCGTGTGTCTTCAATCTGAAAGACTAAACCCGAACGCTGGGTGAGGCGCTGGCTTTATCCCTTCTTAGGTTGATAAAATACCCTTAATCTAACTCGTGTCTTCTTCAATCGAGAGAAAGACTAAACCGCAACGCTGCGAGGCGCTGACTTTAAGGTTATCAAATAACCCTCAATCCGGGTTTGATGAGCCTTTACCAACTACCGCTTGAGTTGGGCTAGCATGTAGATTATCTAAACCGCTCTACACATAACGCTTGTGCTAAAAGAATGAAACTCTCTCTGACTTAATGCTACGATGTTGAATATGTAGGCTTCGGCTTTTTCACTCGAAGACTAACCCCAACGCGTGTTACACGTAGACTCATCCCTTCTTAGGCTTCTCGATGAAATACCCCTGAATCAACTCGTGTCTTCAATCTAAAGACTAAACCGCAACGCTGTAGTAGGCGCCAGTTTATCCCTTCTTAGGCTTCGGATAAAATACCCTGTAATCGAACTCGTGTCTTCTTCAATCGGAGAAAGACTAAACCGCAACGCTGCAGGAGCGCTGACTTTATCCCTTCTTAGGCTTCGGATAAAATGCCCTTAATCAACTCGTGTCTTCTTCAATCGGAGAAAGACTAAACCGAACGCATGGAGGGCGCCTGGCTTTATCCCTTCTTAGGCTTCGGATAAAATACCCTGAATCGAACTCGTGTCTTCTTCAATCGGAGAAAGACTAAACCGCAAGAACGCTGCGGGAGGCTTGACTTTAAGGTTATCAGCCAACCCCCAGCCCCTCAACGGGTTTGATGAGCCTTTACCAACTACCGCTTGAGTGGGCTAGCATGTAGATTATCTAAACCGCTCTACACACAACGTTGTGCAAAAGAATGAAACTCTCTCGACTTAATGCTACGATGTTGAATAATGAGGCTTCGCCTTTTTCACTCGAAGACTAACCCTAAGAACGCTGTTACACGAGACTCATCCCTTCTTAGGCCGGATAAAATACCCCGTAATCGAACTCGGTGTCTTCTTCAATCGGAGAAAGACTAAACCGCAACGCTGTGAGGCGTTGGCTTTATCCCTTCTTAGGCCGGATAAAATACCCCGTAATCGAACTCGGTGTCTTCTTCAATCGGAGAAAGACTAAACCGCAACGCTGCGGTGAGGCGCTGACTTTATCCCTTCTTAGGCTTCGGATAAAATGCCCCGTAATCGAACTCGGTGTCTTCTTCAATCGGAGAAAGACTAAACCGCAACGCTGCGGTGAGGCGCTGGCTTTATCCCTTCTTAGGCTTCGGATGAAATACCCCAATCGAACTCGTGTCTTCTTCAATCGGAGAAAGACTAAACCGCAACGCTGCGGTGAGGCGCTGACTTTAAGGTTATTGGCCAACCCGACCCTCAGCGGGTTTGATGAGCCTTTACCAACTACCGCTTGAGTTGGGCTAGCATGTAGATTATCTAAACCGCTCTACACACAACGTTGTGCTAAAAGAATGAAACTCTCTCGACTTAATGCTACGATGTTGAATAATGAGGCTTCGCCTTTTTCACTCGAAGACTAACCCTAAGAACGCTGTTACACGAGACTCATCCCTTCTTAGGCTTCGGATGAAATACCCCAATCGAACTCGTGTCTTCTTCAATCGGAAAAGACTAAACCGGCAGCGTGTGGCGTTGGCTTTATCCCTTCTTAGGCCGGATAAAATGCCCTTAATCAACTCGTGTCTTCTTCAATCGGAGAAAGACTAAACCGCAACGCTGTGAGGCGTTGGCTTTATCCCTTCTTAGGCCGGATAAAATGCCCCGTAATCAACTCGTGTCTTCTTCAATCTGAAAGACTAAACCGCAACGCTGTGAGGCGCTGGCTTTATCCCTTCTTAGGCTTCTCGATAAAATACCCCGTAATCGAACTCGTGTCTTCAATCGGAGAAAGATTCAACCGCAACGCTGTGAGGCGCTGGCTTTATCCCTTCTAGGCCGGATAAAATGCCCCGTAATCAACTCGTGTCTTCAATCTGGAGAAAGACTAAACCGCAACGCGGTGAGGCGCTGGCTTTATCCCTTCTTAGGCTTCGATAAAATGCCCCAAGATGAATCTTGGTGTCTTCTTTGACCGAGAATGACCGAACCGATGAAGATTGATTGAGGTGGGAAAGGAAGAATGTGTTCTATTTCCCTGATGAGGCTAACAGCAGATTCCTTGTCAGAGGAATCGAAAAGACTCAGTGACCTTCACGGACAACCTGGTCTCGAAAATCCCTACGATACCTTCACCGGCGCTACCTAAGATAAGAGGTGGAACTAAGAGTGGGATCTCCGCCCGAGAACCGAAGAGACTCGTGTGACCTTCAAAGGACAACCCGTCTCGAAAATCCCTACGATACCTTCACCGGCTACCTAAGATGAAGATGGAACTAAGAGTGGATCTCCACTCCGAGAACCGAAGAGACTCAGCGACCTTCACGGACAACCCGGTCCGAAAATCCCACAAGATACCTTCACGGCTACCTAAGATGAAAGATGGAACTAAGAGTGGGATCTCCACTCCGAGAACCGAAGAGACTCAGTGACCTTCACGGACAACCCGGTCCGAAAATCCCACAAGATACCTTCACGGCTACCTAAGATGAAGATGGAACTAAGAGTGGGATCTCCACTCCGAGAACCGAAGAGACTCAGCGACCTTCACGGACAACCCGGTTCGAAAATCCCTACAAGATACCTTCACCGGCGCTACCTAAGATAAGAGGTGGAACTAAGAGGGATCTCCGCCCGAGAACCGAAGAGACTCGTGACCTTCAGGACAACCTGGTCTCGAAAATCCCAAGATACCTTCACCGGGCTACCTAAGATGAAAGATGGAACTAAGAGGATCTCCACCGAGAACCGAAGAGACTCAGCGACCTTCACCGGACAACCTGGTCTCGAAAATCCCTACAAGATACCTTCACCGGCTACCTAAGATGAAGATGGAACTAAGAGTGGGATCTCCACCGAGAACCGAAGAGACTCAGCGACCTTCACGGACAACCCGGTCCGAAAATCCCTACAAGATACCTTCACGGCTACCTAAGATGAAGATGGAACTAAGAGGGATCTCCATTCGAACCGAAGAGACTCAGCGACCTTCACCGGACAACCGGTCCGAAAATCCCTACAAGATACCTTCACCGGCGCTACCTAAGATGAAGATGGAACTAAGAGGATCTCCACCGAGAACCTAAGAGACTCAGCACCTTCACGGACAACCCGGTCCGAAAATCCCTACAAGATACCTTCACGGGCTACCTAAGATGAAGATGGAACTAAGAGTGGGATCTCCACTCCGAGAACCGAAGAGACTCAGCGACCTTCACGGACAACCCGGTTCGAAAATCCCTACAAGATACCTTCACCGGCGCTACCTAAGATAAGAGGTGGAACTAAGAGGGATCTCCGCCCGAGAACCGAAGAGACTCGTGACCTTCAGGACAACCTGGTCTCGAAAATCCCAAGATACCTTCACCGGGCTACCTAAGATGAAAGATGGAACTAAGAGGATCTCCACCGAGAACCGAAGAGACTCAGCGACCTTCACCGGACAACCTGGTCTCGAAAATCCCTACAAGATACCTTCACCGGCTACCTAAGATGAAGATGGAACTAAGAGTGGGATCTCCACCGAGAACCGAAGAGACTCAGCGACCTTCACCGACAACCCGGTCTAAAATCCCTACAAGATACCTTCACCGGCTACCTAAGATGAAGATGGAACTAAGAGGATCTCCACTGAGAACCGAAGAGACTCAGCGACCTTCACCGGACAACCGGTCCGAAAATCCCTACAAGATACCTTCACCGGCGCTACCTAAGATGAAGATGGAACTAAGAGGATCTCCACCGAGAACCTAAGAGACTCAGCACCTTCACGGACAACCCGTCTCGAAAATCCCTACGATACCTTCACCGGGCTACCTAAGATAAGATGGAAAGAACCCTCCGCTTATCACGAAAGGGTCGATGCTTGGAGAGGAAGAATTTTATATTCTATCTCCGGTAAAGGGATTTTAATGGGGCCTCTTGTTCATAGAAGGAATCAAGAGGAGATTGTGGCAATGTACCGTAAAATTTGTAGGCCCGCCAAGGAATTTGATCGGTGGGGAAATTATGATGGAGGATAAATCTAGGGTTATCCTCAAGGAAAGTGGGTAACACATCCCACGAGGAACTTTCCGCTGAACGGGTTATCCCGAAGATACTAAGGGTAGTATTTCTTCGTGAACTTCCCATTTATCTAAGATTAATTGCCTGGCCGCCATTTTGGGTAATTAGGCGATATGCACCATTGAGTAGACCGCTTCTATTATAAACGGACCTCCCATTTAGGTTCGAATTTACCTTTCTTTTGAAGTGAGGATTATTGGTCGCCGAAAGCAAATGAGGACAAAATCTCCTTCTTTAAAGGTTCTCTGTCGAACTTTCTTGTTGAAAGCCCTCGACATCCTAGCTTGGTAGAACTCAATGCATTGTTGAGCCTCCAGCGCTTCATCAAACATCTCAAGCTCTTCGAGACGCTTTTGATGTTGTTCTTGATCGTCATCTGTTGAAAGGCGTCTGAAGTGGCGGAATCTGAATTTCCAGCGGGGAGCGCCGCGCCCGTAAACCCGAAGTCAGGGGTCTCTCGGTTGGCGTGCGATTGCGTCGTCATGGAGTGCTTCTCGAGTTTATCATCGGTCTGGCTTGTTACTCTTCACAAGCCCGGAGAATTTTGATAATCGTCTTGTTGAATGCCTGGCTAATCCATTTCTTCTTTGGATTATAAAGGCATCGTAGAGACATCTTGTATCTTGAACTTTTCATAAAACGATGGGAATTCGATGAATGGGGACGTTGTCATGCGATCCGTCTTGGAACCGTGTAGATGACATGGTGTTTGATAAATTGGCGGCGGTACTTTCGCCTTGACTTCTTTTAAGCGGGATTGCCACGCCACTTGGAAGTAATCGGTGATCGCTAGAATAAACCGTCATGCTGGCCAGCCGGAGGAAAATGGGACCTCGCGTCCATTCCCCATGTCTCGAATGGCGGGATGTGGCGAAGGATGCTGCTTTCTCGGTGATGCATATAATTGGCGTGAATTTGACCGCGTGGCATTTCGGCGTACTCGGCCGCGTCATTAATCATTGTTGGCCAGTAGCCCATTCTCTGATTCGATCGTAGAGCTTGGGACGGTGGTGTGCACCACATTCACCGTGTGCTTCGAAGGACCTCTCACCTCTTTGTTTGAGAGGCATCGAACAAAGACCATCGTACCCTCGGCGATATAACATCAGGTTTGAGTGTCATAAAGAATCTTGGAGCTCTTCGGCGGATTGACTCTCTCTCCCTCCGTCTTCGTGAATGCCATGTAAGACATAGTCGATGATAGGAAGCGCCAATCTCGGGGCTCCAACTTGGTTTGGGTTGCATGTACTTCTTGGTAACTACCCCTTTATCTTCTTGTGCCTCATCATTATAATAGTGCGAAGAGTTGGTGAGTCTGGCCGTAACTAGTTGTTCGGTCTCGGAAGGTTGTGCTAACGACCGCATTGCGCCGCCGGTGCATCCCGCGCGTTTTGGAAGGATATATTCGATGAAAAACTCTTGAATGAGTCGCTATTTCAGCGACTATCGATGATAGGGGATTAGATCGATTCGACTTACGTAGTCACCACGAACACCTTAACTATCAATTGCGAATCGCCCGTGCGCTTGAGATATTGACCCCGGCTCCTTGGCGAACTAAGTCCAATAAGTAGCGTTGTATTGGCTACGTTATTGGAGCGAGGTTGGTGAGTGAATAAGCGGGGCATGACATGATTCCGGAAATCAAGACAACTCCGACTCGAATTTTAGAACATCAGGGGCTTGCCACATTGGTGGCCGAGAAGCTCCATCAAAATACAATCGCCATATTTGTTGGTGCGATGTAGTGTTGACTTCTTGGACTTCATCGGAAGATCATCATATAGCTCAAGCTGCATCCGTTGTGTTTGGCGACCAAGAGATCTAAATCGCTTGTCCTTTGGTGACACGTTGTTTGAAATACAAGTCATATTGGGACAAGAGCAAGGCCCATTTCGCCAAACGCCAACTCATTGAGGCCGGTCAATCATAAATATTCGACCGGATTTACGCTAGAGATAACATAAATCGTTTGTCCAGGCTAAATAGTGCGCATTTTACGAATCGCGAACACTAATGCAAGAACCTTGCTTCGACCATTGGATATCGAGACTTCGGCCACCGACTAATGTTAAACGGGTAATACTGCTGTTACGTGACGCTATCGTCGTCTTCGCGAGTAAAGCAGTGATCCGTTGCCTTGGCGTAGATCAAAAGCGGTTTTCCGACAGCGGTGCAACAAACGGGAGGTTTAGCGAGATCTGACTTGATCTCTTGAATGCCTTACGGCGTCGTCCCAAATATATGACCGCCCTTCTTGTTCAACTTGGAGAGCGGTTGGCACTTCGGATAGGTTCGATATGAACCGTCGGATGTCATGTCGTCCTTGTAACCCCGAGTTCTCTCAGTTTCGGAGGTTGCAACTCTTGAATCGCCTTCACTTTGTCGGGATCGGCGTGGATTCCTTTGTCGGTGGCGGCGAAGCCGAAGGAACTTGCTGGACATCCCAGGAAGGATTTGGGGGTTCATCTTTAGGCGATGAGTCGCATGAGTTGAATACCGTTCTAAGATCTTTGATGTGATCTCCTTTGTCACGGCTTTTCACGACCAAATCGTCGGCGTAGCATTGACCGTTTTCGAAGATGATCTGGAAAATCTCCGTCATTGCTCTACGGTATGTTTGCGGGCATTTTGAGGCGAGCGGCATGACCGTGTAGCAATATATGCCGATAAAGTTACGGCATTTGTGTGTTTGGCGTCATCGGGGTGCATCTTGATTTGATTATACCAGAAAAGCCATCCATAAACGACATTCTTTCAAATCCACACGTGTTGTCGACTATGACATCAGTGATTGGAAGAGGAAAGTCATCTTTCGGGCAAGCAGCGTTCAGGTCTCTGTAGTCGACACAGATCCTAATCGAACCATTCTTCTTCATGACCGGGACTATATTCGCCACCCAATCCGGATGTTGAATTTCCTCGATGAATCCCGATTCTATGAGTTTCTTCGCCGTCAACAATTGCCTCCAATATTTGTGGGCGGCGAGTCTTTCTTTGTTGCTTGGCGGGTTTGACATCCGCCTTGATGTTGGCGATGTGTTGCCACATTAGGGTCGAGTCACGGCATGTCCTCGTAACTCGGCGAATACATCGATATACTCCACGATTAGGGCAATCAACTCTTCCTTTCTTCCAAGGGGAGATATTGCGATGTTTATGAGTTTAGGATGCTCTTCATCACCCATATTAACTGGACTACCTCATCCTTAGTGGGGTTCTCTTTGTTGAACTATCCCCAAGCTGCTCTTGGAGTTGATGGATCCATGGGTCTTCCCATGTTGGCATGTCTTCATCACTCTCAGCGATGGCAGGATCAGCGAAGCCATATTTGACATTAAAGCCTTGAAAGCTTCTCAGAAGTGGTGTGAATCCCAAGCCGAAGAATCGGGGCGAATGTCGTCTCCCTCATAGGGTGGATTATTATCAATCGACCACGAGCATTCATCTTCGAGGAGGATTATCCCAATCCCCTCTAAATGCATAGTAGTTATCCGGCTTCCTTTTGGGACATATGCGCTCTGGGAGGACTCGAGGACCTGCCCAAAACATAGACCTTCTCCTTGTGCCAAGTTGTACCCCCATCTCTTCATGATACCCGGTGTTTACGGACTATATCGAATGTGTGGAGGATAGGTCCATTGTCGTCTTCATCTTTTCGAAGAAGTGATTATTTGGAGCGCATCTCCTTTTAAAGTAAACCAAGTCTTTTCACTACTTGATCTTAGTGGGATGGCGAGTGCTGTCCCAAAGGTCTGGAGCTGTTTTGTGTAAAGCAAGATGACCAGAGTGGCGAGGTGCAACTGGATCATTGTATAAACTGTCATCACATCATTCAAAGACAAAGGATACTCTAAATCGTCATTTATTGATTCATCGGCAATTTGCCAATTACAATGTTCATCGGCGATTCTTCATCGTCAAGATTGATTACAAGGGGTACAATGTCATTTAAAACAAAACACCCACTATAACCAAGCGGTTTGGTATCGGCTTCTCCACATTTGTCGTGCCTTGGGCGATGATTGATTTGGACTCATTCCGTAGAGGAGAGAATCGATGAAATAATTCTCCATCCTTAAGCGGTTGTTTGTCGCGACCACCGTCTTGACCTCATTATTGTGTCTACATATTTGAGACCGATGAAGAGTAGGCGGGACTATAACGTTATTGTGGATCCAAGGTCGACCCAACAATAAGTTATAGGAAGTCTACGTCAATCACATAAGTGACTTGGACTTTAAGTCCCCATTTGGCACTTTCCGGATTTACCAAGTGGGCGGGACCGGTGTTAAATCCGTAGATTGTGCGATTGATGCTTAACTGGCGAGAATTCAAAGATGATACATGGTAGCGGGGGCATGATGCTCTGTGGAAGGATCGACTTGGATCGGTTAACTAGAGCCAATATACGGTGAAGTATAGCGGCCTATCGTGCTTGGAATTCCTCGTCACGCATATCCTCCTTTGTAAAGTGATCACGGGGAAGTGTTTAGTCGCAAGGTTGCATTCGGGCGACTCTTGGACTCGGCCTAATCAGGTGAGGAAGACTTACGAATCGTGAGGGCTTCTTGAAGAGCTTCTCTCGTCTCTTTTGATAAGCATGACAACTCATAGAGAGTGATCCTGCGGGGATATTGGCTAGTGGGCCATGGCGTGGTATGGAGAGTTGAAGTTCGGTTTATCTCTTCCATCGGTGAATCGAGGCTGCCGGAGTTGAACTTCTTCTTTGCTTTCTTTGTAGCTTCTTTGGCGCCACCTGGCATTGCTTTCTCAATGCAGTGAGGGGATTTGTTGGTACCCCGACTCACGGCGTCTTGGCATTAGGGTCGGGGACTTCGGGTACTTGTACTTGTACTTTCGTGTCCACTCACGGTGGCGTGGGCCGGAGTTCCCCTTCCGGACGGTGGAATGTTACCACGTTCATCGTCTCCCTCGAGTGCGGAAGTAGCATGGCATGCCTTTCCCTTCGCCGGCTTTTCTTGAAGAAGAGGCTACCCATTGCTCATCTTCGGTAGGTGCAGGTGGACCCACAAGACTTAGCCATTGGTATTATCGATACAAGTCCTTTACGGCGTTGCTTGTGTGGATTGTCATTACCGTCTTCAACGCAACTTTGACCAGCGGTTGAGTTCAAACCATGTCAACGCATCTGACCAAACTTATGGATACCGTGATTCGCCCGACCTTCTTTTGACGGCCATAGTAATGACCCCCACATCAATTAAAGCCTCGATTTTGTCCTTAAGGTCAAACAGATTTAGTGGGTGATGAACGCCTCTATGATAATGCATTCTTGGTCATTCGTTCATTGCCTCTTGATTCTCGAATCTGAGGGAGCTTGATCTTGTTATTTTCCACAAGATATTTGAAGAGACCAGAATCTCGCCGTCCCTAAAGGAATAGGACTTCGAATCTCGCTTAAGGCCTTCTCGCTTTTGTGGCCCAGTTGCCACGCTGATTGTGCCTGCCGCGCATTGGCCGCCGCTGGCCGGGTCGGGTTGAGAACGCTTGTTCGCAACTGCCGCCTTGCTTGCTCTTTCCCTTTGCCAGGGATGTTACGCTCGGAGCTTCGGGGCTTGTCACTGACTCTCGCTTTTTCCTTTTGAGGAACCTCTCTTGTTTCCACGAACCTTCGTGTCCTTCCATCGCATCGATGGTGCTGTACCCATTGCTTCAAGCACATCTATCGATAAGTTCTTGTGGCGAGGTTTGGAGGATGAACTCTTCGCTATTGATCCCGACAGCCATTGCCTTGTTCCGAATCGCTTTGACAAAGATATCCACGGTTTCTCCGTCTTTACGCTTCGTCGAGCAATGTCGATCGATACCGGTATCGTCATCAAAATTGGTAAGGAAGCTAGACTCCATGTCGCCCCACCGTGAATGCTCCCCGCTTGAGACGGCGGTACCATTCAAGGCGCCCCACGGCGGTGCTAACGAATGACCGAACCATCGTGGGTTCGCTGCCGTAAATAACTCCGAGGTGTGACTTGAAATAAATCGCGTGCGCCGGGAACCCTTCCCGTCAAATGGTGTGAAGTTTATTAAGTTAAACTTCGACGGCACGGATTGATTCCCACTCCCTCGTATGGGCAAGGAATACTGTCTTCTTTACTTCTTGAGCGAAATCAATGAGTTGATTTTGCTCTCCAAGTCTTTGATCTTCGCTTTCTGAGCAACAACATCGATGTTTTGCCCGGCCGCGGTTCGTGAGGGTTATCATCTTCTTGTGCTTCCTCGATGCGAATCGCTATCATCTTCATCGACGCTGACGCTACCGACTCGATTCACCTTGATGTTTCACAAGGCTTGATCTGTTGGTCATACATTTCTCTCATCGCCCGATGGCCAACTCCATTTCTAACTTGAAGTTTTCCCGCTGTTTATTCAACGCTTCGCCTAGCATTTTGGCCACTTGATGCATGCGATCATAAAGCGTTTCTTAGGGGCTTCCTTCGCTAGATACAAGATGATCGATGCGATGCGGAGCCAATATCCGACGATCATCCTCCGCTGGTATTCCTTCGAAGTTTATCGTGATTCGACCGCCGGATAGTCCCGACCGCAAACGAAGCAGTCAGCTGGTATGCGCGCCGAATAGCCCGTGATGATGGTTCTTTGCGGGTCATATTATTAGTGACCTCCGCAACTCATCCTCTCTGATGTCATCCTTTAGGAATCGCCTTGACCTAGGTCTTGGCGCGCTGGTGCTAAGCTCGAAGACCAAACTCTTTCTCGAGTTCCCGGCGGCAATTGCACTCGAGAGCACCGCCTTGATGAGCTTGGAGCACAAGCATGACCGCATCAATTTAGGGGAATCCTTCGAGATTTTCGACCCTTTGCACGGTAGTACACTCATCGGTGTGTGTACCGGAGCACCGATGTTGTGTGATCTCTGTATAACGCCGCCGCCATCGACGAGCCGCCTCCTTCCGAATGGCCAAAATTACCAAAGTAACTCGCCTTGACTTCCGCTTATGTGAGCATGAAGTTTCAGGGGACTCTCGGACTTTGATTTTTAATCCGGTTCCAGGAATCTCCCGGTCCTTTCTGGAACGGGTGCAGCTCCCTATATGAGAAGTGACCCGTGATCCCTTCAGAGGACCCAAGCGATCCTTGATAGTTGGTTTGGTGGTGGTGACGGGAATTGGCTTCACCACTGGTTCAGGTGCAGGCACCTTTGATCTTGAAGAGCCGTCGGACTTGAACTTTGGCGCTGAATTTGCAACGCCTGACACCTTTGGCTTAAGTGCCGTGACAGAGCATGGGCAATCGGGTGGGGCACCGTAGACTTGGGCCTCCAAACCCGTGGTACGCTGGTGGCTTCTTTACCGCCTCCTTCTTTAACTCACAAGCCTCGCCGCACAAAGCTCTCGTGGCTTCGCGAGTGCGCTGGCGCGCCTCGACGCCTCTCGAGGTGGAGCGGTTCCGCTTGATACTGACCCACCTCGCTCGGCTGGACGGCTTGATAAACTGCCGATCACTTGAGGCCAGCCTCTCGCGGAGTTTGGATCTTAGATCCGCCAGAAGCGACCCCATCCATGGATTGCATGGCCTTGGCAAGCTTGCGCGCCATGCTTTGTCGCCGCCTTGAAGCTGCTGCTGAGAGTGCCGCGCAGATCGCCGGCGCTCATCTCGCACCATCTCGACTTCGGGCCGGGGATTTCTCTCTACCGCGGGTAGGTTGGACTCAGCCCCGGGCTCTACATCTGAGGCCCATCGGGTCTCCTCTTGCCCGAGACCTTCTGGAGCGGCGGGGAACTGGATCTCGAGGAGGGTGAGGATGTACTCCTCGAACTTCTCCGGGTCGAACTCGAACTCGACCTCTTCCTCCACCGGATAGGAATCCGCTGTCCGGCACTAAGACTCTCGATTCGAGGTGGCGGTTCTGCATCGTGTGCCTTGTTCGCGTAAAAGTCGGATGATTGTCATTGATTTGAATTTTGCTTACGCCTTCTTTGGCCTACAAACAACTTCAAAAAGAAATGCCTTTTATTTTAAGGCGCACAATGAAAAAAAAAAGATTACAACTTTTATCCTTAGTGAACAAACACAGGATCTCTGCTATATCGGATCCTCGCTATGGGTTTTTGCCCGTCGGGACTTATTGTGTCCGTGGACCACCAAGAATTCCAATCCGTGGAGACCCTGCCTGAACTACAGATGTAAAGGGCTCGCTTCACGAAGGAAACGGTTACCGAGGGATCACACTCACGAAGGAGAGGATCGCCTCGAGCGGGTGAGATCTACTAGGAGAAATACCGCTATCCCTGAGATTAAGACGCTTAATCTAGAGGGTATCTCAGAGTTCGACCAATTCGCCATTCCGCTTGTAGATCCGACGCTGATCGGGTTTATGCTCACGGGCATCAACTATGCGCCGACGCCGTGATCTCGCAAGAGCTCTTCAAGAATATCCGAGAATCCCACCAAAGTCCCCGTAGTCCAAAAAATCCCCTCAACAGACAGCCCCATTTATACAATAGTGACGCACGCACCACTGTCGAAGCCACCTCGGCCAGCCGAGGTGGCTCGCCATGGTGTCGAGCCTCCTCGGCCACTTGTCGAGGCACTTCTACTGTTGCCGAGGCGTTCTCCCTCGGGCGAATGAAGCTTCTGCCACTGTGCCGAGACCCTGCCAAGTTGGCCGAGGTGGCCACTGCCGAGGTAACTCGGCCAAGTTGCCGAGGCGCTGCTGCTTTTGCGCCGCTTTTCCCGCTTTTCCGCCTCGCTTGGTTCCGCTCTATACTTGACTCCGGACTAATTCTTGGTTCGCTCCCGTTCAACGGTCTCGAACCGATCGTCCGCTCAAGTCCGGTTTAAACCGCTTGTGGACGCCGTGGTTCGCCGCCGAAGTTCGGGCCTTAACGATTCGACGCCTCGCATCATTCGATGGGTTGTTATTCACGACTCCGTCACGAGTTGGTTTCGGGATCTTGTAAGTATTTTTCAACGCCTACAAAGAGATGGAGGAAATCAAGTGAATGAACTAGGAATCTAGAATTGAATCTACTAGTTAATATTTATTTGGATTTAAGAACTACTCTCTTTTAATTTTCATATCACTAGATTTTATAAGCATAGATTATTAAGTTATTCAAAATAACCATAACCTATCAAATTCATATCCAAGCAATATCACCATTCATGAAAATAAATAAATAACTAGATAATAATTCAACAATTGAAGAAGCATAAATTATCAAACCATTTAAGATGAGTATAGCCTATCAAATTCTTTTTAGCAATTATTATTTTAGTTAATTATTCTAAGTATGATCATTTAAGTACAAAAGGAGAGCAATTCAAAAATCAAAATACAATTAAACTAATTTCATCTAATCCTAGAAATTCTAAAGAAATTAAATACTCATACTACAAAAGTAGATAAATTGTAAATTACAAAGCATGAATAAAAAGCAAGAAAATAAAAATTTAAACTACAAAGTATGAAATAAAATTAAATCTTAAACATGAAATTCTAAATAAGAAAATAAAGAGAAAAATAAAACTTACGTTGTAAGGGGTTGGCCCTCTTGAAGCAAATATTCATCATCAAAAGAGAAGAAGGAGAAAATTTAAAAAGGAGGAAAAATTTTATTTATTACAACCTAAAGTTTATAATTTTGGAAGACATTCTCTAAAAGAGTACCCCTTCTCTCCAAAATGGTGTTTACAAAATTTGGAATGCCCACACCACTCTCTCTACCCCTATTTATAGATTACATAAACCAATATAAGCTCTTGGATCAAACTTGGGCTCCAAGAATCAATTTTTAGCTATTGATTGCATTCTGTTGGACACTAATCGATTAGCTAATCGATTACCCATTTTGCATCAGATTTCAAGACATTTACATTCTACCACTAGCTCACTAGAAAGGCCATATCTTGAGCTCTACAATTTTGATTTAGCTCAAACTTAATTCGTTGGATTCGTAATTAAAAGATGGAAAATCCTATATGATTCTTAGCTAGATTAAATAAAATTATCCTACACATTTCCACTTTAAATACATTACAACACCTCCAATGATGAGCTATCTTGATCTTCAATTGGGCTTCATTGAGCTTCAATTGGACTTAATATATCTTCATTTGAGTTCTTATTTATTTTCTTCATTTTTACTGCAAAACAGGATAAAAACATAATGCTAATCATTTATTTGCATGAAACTTATTTTTAATAGGGATATAAAAATACAATAAAATATGATAATCACTTAGAAATAGAACCCCACACTCACTAGGATCGTAAATGCCTTATCTCTGTTGTAAGATATTATCCACCCACTTATGTATCTCTCTCATAATTGTGACCAACACTCCACAATCACAATCTACAATGGAGAAGAACTCCCCAATGCACTTGCATTACCCCCTCTTGCTCATCTTCCTCCTAACCATCTTCACCATCATCTCCTCCTCCTTCCTCCGGCAGAGGCGCCTCAAATCCTCTCCTCCTCTTCTCTGCAGCTGCGATCCACGAATGCTTGGTAAAGAACGTTCCCATGTTCTTCGACCGCCTCCCCAAAGATCAAGGACCTCACATACGATTTCATCTCCTTTGGAAGCACCCCTTACGACCCCCTCTTCCAAAGCCAACCCCGCACCACCAATGGCCTATTGTTAGGCCCTGCCGTAATCTAGTCGATTTCTGCCAACATCATTCAATAGCAAATGAAAATTATGTTAAGAGCACTTCTCAAACAAGGAGGAGGAGACATTGTTAACTGTTGGGGTATAGAAGGAGGATGAAGAGGATGGAGAGCTTGCTGCGTGAGTTGGTGGCTGAGTTGTTTGTGGAGGGAAGAAGAGAGGGAAGCAGAGAGAGAGAGAGAGAGAGAGAGAGAGAGAGAGAGAGAGAGAGAGAGAGAGAGAGAGATGGTGAAGGTTGAGGATGATGGGAGAAAGAAGAAGAGTAATACTAGATATGTGGTGGAGGCTTTGTCGGAGATGCAAGAAATTGAGGGGATGGAGAACTATGACCTGTGTCCAGGGGTGCATTTAATCCAGACACGGCTCGGATATGATACTTACTATATTCATATCCGGGTATCCATTACGGATACGAATACAGATATACCTCAGTAAGAAAATTTCATATTCATATCCGCTAAACTTGGATACAAATATCGACATATACATGATATATAAGTAGATATGCATGTAAATACTAAATGGATATTAGAAAGCTAGATAATATTGAAAATATATATATAATTCATGTGATACAAAGAGTTCATTAATATGTTTGTTATATCCAAAAGCTAAGATTAGACATCATGATCAAAATTAACATGATATTCATTCATCTAAAGATTAAAACTATTGCAACAAGATGACCAATATGTTCGCGATATTTCGATATGGATCTGGATATTTCACTACCAAATCATATTCATAATCATATCATATCGGTTTTAGATCCAGGAACAATATCAGATTCTAACGGATATGGTTACGGATGTTTTTTGGATATGGATACAATTTAGCGTTCCATACCTGCCCCATGGGAATGTTACAAGCAAGTGAAAATTCAAGGTACGTTAATTTAAAACAAAAAGATCACTCAACGTTGGCACGTTTTACACATAACGGCCTTGAACTTTCATTTAATCAAACCACTCCCAAACCTTGGGGGTCTCACAAACCGCCCTAAACTATAAAAATTTCTTACCGCCATATCTGAAATTGGCACATAGATGAAATACCATTGAAAGGGAAAACCACACTTTGGAGGGAAGCGAGTATGTTACATGTAAGTTGCAAAGGACTGGATTCTTCTCTCTTAAGGACAGTTTAGTTATTTGCTAATATAAGTTGAGGGGGGTCCGGTGAGAAAAGTATAAAGTTCAAGAGGTTTGATGAGACTCCTCAAAGTTCAAGGGGGTTTATGAGATAGAACAGTTAAGGGGTTTATGCAATTATTGGGTTCTGTGAAATTTACTCTAACAATGAATTTGGGCCTATCATCTTTATATTTCATTAGTGAAAGACGATATACTCTCAATCATTAGTCTATTAACATGTCTATATTTACAGTGTATTATAAAAGAAATTACTTGAAACTTCCTATCCAAATTTTAAAACAAATTGCTAGATCCATGTGGCTCTGGTTGCTTCAACGCGGCAGGATGAGGGGAGCAGAGCCCGAATAGGGAATGTAAATAATTCGAGAGGCTTTTAAGGGTAGGAAAAGCCAAGAACAATCAAGGCGTGGATGGTGAAGCCTTTGGCAGGTAGAAAACCTGTGACATACTACACTCATGGATACACATCTACGGGCCGTGGCTGGATTTTTTCCAAAAACAAAGAAGATAAAATGAACGCATGATAAGGGTGATTACTTAACGTACGCCGCTGTCAAGAAAATGGTGAAAAGGAGGAGGAATAGCAACAAGAAGTGGACCTGTTGGGGGCAAAGAAGAAGCTTTCGATGGCAGAGGTACTCTCTAACCCTAGTATCGTTCCATGCTCTACAGCTCAGGACAAGATTGAGGGAGCTCCCTTGGGTTCCTAGAGATTCTTGGCCTGAGGAAACAGAATTTGATGAAATTGAGAATCAATGTGAAAGAGTTGAGGTTGATGGTGAAATTGATTTAGAGGTTGATGAAGAAATTATAATTGATTTAGAAATTAGGGGAGAAGATATTGCTACTGACAAAGAAACTGAGAAAATATCTGAAGTTAATACTGTGAAAAATATTACCTCTGAAAAGAGTTGGTCCAGCTTATTTTTTGACAATACAAGGATGGGGAAGGGCATGACTCTTGACTTTGTTCCACCTTTGAATGATTCCATTGCTACTTCTAATGAAACTAAATGGATTGAAGGTTGCTAATCAACGGAAATCTTCATTACTTGGAAGTGTTCTTGGTCTTAATGTTGGATATAAAGCAATGGAAACTTATGTTACTAAATTGTGGTCTAACATGGCTAAAAGGTACAGACTCGCTTGACTAAACCGGGAGTTTTCTTGTTTAAATGCAGAAATGTGGAGGAGAGGAGTTCAATTTTAGAAGCAGGTCCATGGCTTTGGTGTTAGGCCATTTTTGTGGAGGCCATGGTGTAATGATGATGATATTGAGAATTTTAAACCTAATATCTATCCAATGTGGATACAACTTCCAGGCCTAAGACTGAATCTATGGCATCAAAAAGGAATTAGCAAAGCTGCAAGTTTGATTGGAAAACCTATAACCACCGATAAACTCACTGCAGACAAGCAAATGCTGGTGTATGCAAGGGTTTTGGTTGAGGTGAGCTTACCTACTAAACTCCTTGATACAATTATCATTCAAGGCCCTAATGGGAAACCATATGTTCATATAGTCGCATATGAATATATATCTAGATTGTGTGAGAATTGTCAAAAACTTGGATGTGATGTTAATGTCTGTAGGAGGAAAGCAAACTATGCAATGGGTACCTAGACATAATCTAAGTTCCAAATCTGCTGATATTCTTGACCAATCTGAGGGTAAAGTAGCTGAAGTTCAAATTGGAAGTAAAGTAGCTGAAGTTCAAATTGGAAGTAAGCCAACTGAAAATCATGTGCATCAATCTGAAAATAGTGGTACTTCTACTTCTGGTGTACCTGATCAACAAAGAGAGATATGGAAAGAGGTTCAAAGGCCAGGTAAAGCTAAAACTACTTCTAATTCAGAGTTTGTTACAAATTTGAATCAGTTATCTCCTCTTATGAATCATCAAATGGATAATAATATTGGGAATATTCATGAGATTAAACACTTAAAAGGCTTTCTTACACCGATTGTTATACTTTGATCCAAAAAATCACTATGAAGAGCCAGGGATGGCATGCTTAAACACTTATCTTATGCAGGGAGGTTAAAACTTGTTAGAAATGTACTATTTGGAGTGCATCTGTATTGGTCCGCAAATTACATTCCTCCTAAAAATGTCCTGCACAAAGTGGATGATCATTGTAGAAGGTTTTTATGGGGGAGGAAATCATGAGTCTCATAAGTCTTCACTTGTAGCTTGGCATAATGTCTGTCATAGCCTTAAAGATGGAGGTTTGGGTATATATTCAGCAATTGGTTGGAGTAGTGCTGTAGCTATGAAAGTCTTGTGGAGTATTCATTGCAAAAAAGACTTGTTATGGATTAAATAGATTCATGAAAACTATTTAAAAAGACATTCATTGTGGGAGGTACCAGCTAAGCAACATGACTCCTGGATGTGAAAATAAATTTTGAAGTAGAAATGAAGTTCTGGAGAAATACTAAAGATGTAGTTATTAATAAATTTCAGTCACGGACTCATAATGGTCAGTTCAAGATATATCTTGCCTATAATGACCTGAATCATGCACCTACTGCTGTTCAGTAGCATCATGCAGTTTGGAATGACTTTAAATTCCCTAAACACAGCTTCATTTTATGGCTAGCCCTACAGTAGAGACTTCTCACCATGGATAGAATCTGCAAATTTGGGATGACTAATAATAACATTTGTGTTTTGTGTGAGCAATCCCCTGAAGATCATTTGCATATGTTCTTTGCTTGTAGCCTTTCTATGGAAATCTGGAATCATGTCATGAGTTGGATGAAATTTAGATGGAGAAGTTGTGATTGGGTGCAGCTCAGTGCTTGGTATGCTCACAACTTGAAAGGTAAGTCATACATGAAGAAAATAAGGAAGCTTGCTTTATCTATTACTGTTTAGTATATCTGGATAGAGAGAAATTGGAGAGCGTTCAGGGGTGTTAAGTGCACTACTACTGCTATTCTGAAGAAGATCAAAGCTGCTATTTTGATAAGTCTGTTGCATTATCCTATTCCTATTATTCACAGACCTTGGGTTGAATCATTGTAAAATATTTTTGTTTTTCTAATGCTTTTCAGTCATTGTAAACACAGGCAAGCCTGATGTTATTTGATGTACTTACAATGCACAAGGTGAATGAATAAAAGCAATTGTTCATTGACCAAACAAGTTTGATGTTATGATAAATCCCCAGGAATAGACTAATATCAATCACATGAAAGCACAAAAAATATCAAGAACACAAATAACACACGGGTATACTTGGTTCGGCTTGTAGCCTACGTCCACGGGCGAAGGAGAAGAACAACTTTAGTAAATTGTGAGGAATACAATGTGGAGATCTCTCAATCACTCACTCTCTAACACACCCCAAAAGCCTAACACAATTTCTCTAAAATAAAGGGACAAAAGAGAGCTAAATCAATACTTAAAAAAGGCTTCAATACTTTGATTGGTTGTTCAATGTAAATTGAACTCCTTATCCTTTTACCATAGCAACTAGAGTCCAAAGTCTATATGAAGAGCACTCAATTAGACTCCACGTTGACATATATCCCTCAATTAAAAAAGGATCCTAACTATAGTTGGCCAAGCCCAAGCTAGAAGTGAACGGGTCCGAGCTTAAGTATTTGAGGCAAACATTAACATTTGACGTTACAGAGGTTCTAGTATAACTCAATCACATAATCTCAAAAAGCTAATTAGTTAAGAAAAACTACTTTAAAATTTAATAAGAATGCAAATTTTGATGATAAAGGAGCTCTAGTATTAACTTAAAAGTTAATAAGCTAAGAAAACTCAATTCAAATATCCCAACAATAGTAATATAATCAGCTACATGCATGATATGAGGTTTGCTTTTGCGGAAATGGCTTTGAGTTTTTGAAGAACACTTGCATGTACAAAATGATCTTTTTATTGTTATACATCAAAAGAGAGATGCATATGCGGAGCCATGATTCTCCAGTAAGTAGGATACAACTATATAGTTTTTATTGGATATATTTATATTTCACCAATAAATAAATGTTCTCAATATTAATTAGAATCTTTAATAAAATAAAAAATTTAAACAAAAAAAATACTAAACTATATATTTATTCTCAAAAAATTTTACGGGCAATGCTTATGTAAATACTTACCAAACAAATTGGGTTCATATCCTTTTTGCTAAAAGAAAAAACCAACAATATGGTGTACAACACTCTGCAATAATACCTGAGCAAATGGAGTGCCTCAATATCCCCGATTCTGACTTGGGATAGAATGGTTAAACGTTTACTACTATTATGATGAGAAATAACAAAATAGATCCATCCATAATTTTCCTTTCCCGTAAAAAGGAAAAGATACACTAGTGTAGACCACATGAGTATCATTTGCATTTGATACTCAACATGGTAAATTTTATCATGATTAGCTACTAACCCAAAATTTAGAGCATCATAAAGGATCTACTAATAAATTCCTTGGCGGCGTCCAGCCCGACCTACCCCTCTTTAACTCGTCACTGCTAGTGGGGTTTAGGACTGATGCATCCCAGAAGTAATAGCTTCAGATTCTATTAAGTGGTGCTCTACAAATCCAAAAAGCACAATCTTCAAAATGTTCGGAAAAAAATGCACAATCTTCAAATCCATGAATCAACAACCTTGAATTCAAATTAATATCAAATAGAAATTTTATTAATCAAAAGCAATTCTTAATTCTAGGGTTACAAGCCTCTTTTTAAATAGAAATATAAAATAGACTTAATAGGACTAGAATTGAATTTAAAAAAAGTTGGAAAGTATCAAAATTTACCCTAAAAATACTCTCCATTATTGAGGAAATCAATCGGTCCAATCTAACATCAAACCGGATCCATTTCATAGTCACAACAAGACTGTAACTTATTAATAATAATAACTTAAAAGCTAAGTTTGGATTTCTGCCAAAAACGGATGGTGCTAATGGGATTTCAAAAACCTGCCAATCTAGTTAGCTCTGTCTCGTTGAGTTATACAACATATATTATATGTTTGATTCTACTTTTCTAAATGGGAGAAATTTTTTATTCTTTGTGGTCAAGTCAACAATGCATCTGTATTTGCATTTGGAACGTGACAATCTCACTGCCCCATGAATTTGTTTGTTACACATCCTACATCAGGAGCTAAGATAGTGTGTATCATCAAATCCAAACTTACCTCTCTTGGTGGAATGTTGTGAGTTTTTTTTTGGCTTTTATCCAAGAGGAGGCTGCAAATCAAAAGAGAATCTAAGCCAACAAGGGTCGGATAGGGGGTCTAAATTGTGCATTCTGCAAACTAGCTATAGAGTAAGATGATCATCTGTTCCTTTTCTGGTCTCTTGTGAAATTGGTAAGTGCTTCTTCTCAACTAGACCGTCTATTGATAATCTACTTAAATCCTCACATAAGACATTCTTTCAAATGGAGAATTTATACTAAATAATAGTTTAAGAAGAATATGGGGAGTACTTTTTTCAGCTTTCTGTTGCTGTGTCTAATGAGTAAGGAACAATTTGATCTTTAATGAGGAGGATATATTAGCTGATAAATTCACATCTAATATATCTTTTGTCATTTTTTGGACAGAAAACTCTAGCAGAAAAAGAGCATCACAACTGCACGCAATTGCCAAAGAGAAAGGAATAGAAAGGCTGACACACAATAGTGAAGAAGGTGTTGGGGGAACTTCTAAAGTTCTTCTCTTTTAATCTATTTTTAGCATCTTTTTGTGTTCCTATTTATCTTCAGATACAATATTTTGAGATGTAAAGAGCTGGCTTGTCAGCTCTTAATATAGGTTGTTTCTTGTATGGTTTTCTCCTCTCTCATGTAGTATGTTGTCATCTTCCAAACCCTATATACTTCTTGTAGCTTTTTGTTAGTGTTGAATGATGACAAAGTTCCTCTTCATCCTTCCATTTTGCTATTATTTGTACATTAGGTTTGCAAGGTTACAAATATGCGACATGAGAGCTTGTAAATATCAGTATACTTTTGAATAGAGCATCTTGCTCTATGTTTACTTTGGAAAAAAAAGAATCATAAATTTTTTTGCTAGCTAGACAATGGTTAGCTGCTTCTTGAGAAAAAAATCCTTTCTAGATAAATTTCATAAATCAAGCATGACCTATGTTAGGATTTTACATAAAATAAAAATACTATAAATATTCTTTTAGCAACAGGGAAACTTGTTCAAAGCTCTAAGTCGTAGAAAGAGCTTGAATTGGAACCCTCTCTTCTAAGAAAACCCCCCAAAAGTTAGGACAACATTTATTGCCACTGTTCAAGTTACAGTACACTTCAATAGTCTTGCGTATGGGTGAGGTTCAGAATTGACTATTTACCTAGAAACCCAAGTTGAAACCCAATTAATTTTTAACCTCACCCACACCCAAAATCAATATTATGCCCAAAACAAAATGATCCATTAACTTTAATAAAATAATAATATAATATAATAAAGTATATGAAAAGGTTTTTTGCTTATAAACCCAAAGTTTTATCACCATTTATTTTTTAACCCGCCCGCTTTCAAATCACTCGATCCAAAATACTCTAATAAATTATTATTAAATTTACTTTATAAGTCATTAAAGTGATATACATTCTAAGTTTTGACTATAGATAGGATATTTTAATAAACTCAAAACTTTCACCTATTTATTTGTAACTCATCCACTTTGTTAAAGGGTTTGTTTGCCTATAAATCTAAAGTTTTAAACTCATTTATTATTTTTAAACCCACCCGCATCCGAAATCATTGTTTAACCCAAACTATTATGGTGAATTATTATTGAACTCACTTTGTATTTTACCAATTTGATAGGTATGGTATAAGTTGCAAAAATAGATTGGCTTTACCTATAAACCCCAAGCCTTACCCTTAATTAGTTTTAACCCACTTACTTTAGAAGTGTATTTGCTTACAACCCCAGAGTTTTACCGCTTTTATTTCTAAGCTCATCTACTTTTAAAATTACTCTTAGACCCAAAATACTAATTTAATATTTTTAAATTCACTTATTTTGGAATATTGAAGTTGCTATATTCTGCTTTACTTGCTATATTTTAGGGCTGTGCAAAGTTCGGTCCAAATCGAAAAAACCGACCGAACCAACCGAAAATAGCAATTGGCGTTTTAGAGGTTTGCCGGTGGGTTGAAAACTCAACCCGAACCGCCTCGAATCACCGCTTCACTTAACAAGTTAACAAATAACAATCTCAATTTTAACCCATACCCACTAAACCTACCCGAATCTACATTAAAATCCTTATCTACCTAACTCCAATTCCTTTCTGTTCTTCTCGCTTCTCCTTCCGGTCTCTCAGACACACACACACACTTCTTCTCCGTTTCGAACTCACTTCAGCTTTTCGGATCCTTTGATTTTGATCTTTGCCGACTTTATGACTTTGATTTTATCATTTTTTTTTCATTTATGGCTGAACCATCTCCTCCTCGGGATCCATCTCATGCTTTGGAGACACTCCGCACTGTAGTGGAGGTATAAACCAAAACCCTAAATTTTAATCTATGTTTTCGCCAAATACTCACAATGGTCTAGGATTTTGTTCTTAATCTCTCAATGCAACCAACGATACTCACAGCACACAATAAAAAAAAAGCAAGTCACTGACAATACTCACAATGGTCTAGAACCGAACGATACTCACAGCACACAATATAAGAGATTTTGTTCTTAATCTCTCAGGTAGCTTATAGATGTATTTGTGTTGTTTTAAGTTGCGCTTGATTATTGTTGATTAGAACCGAACAAACCGAACGAACAAGACCGAACCGACGGTACGGTTCGTTTTTGAATATCGGCGTTCGGTTTCGGTTGCTCAAATTTTGATCAAAACCGAACCGACCGACCGTTTGCACAGCGCTACTATATTTCTTTCAGAAGTGATTAGCTATGCAAAGTATTTTTAAACTAAATATTTAAACCATTATTTTTTTGACTTTTTCACACTAATGGTGTGGCATCAAGAATTGTAGATGGACTTTTTTGCCCATGAACCCAAAGTTCTACCCTCATTTATATTTAAATCCACTTTCAAAATCAATTTAAGATGTAAAATACTCGGCCTCAAGTTTTACTTCCATTTATTTTTAAGTGCACCCACTTCTGAAAAGACTTTTTCCTATAAAATAGTTTTTTTTGGTTTATACCCTATTTTTCAACCTTGCCCACATCCAAAAAAGTCACTCTTAGACTCGAAATATTATTGTAAGTGGTTAGATATAAGATGTATTTTTAAAATAAATACTTAAACCATTCTTTTTTTAATATCTTTTTCTCATAAATGTTATAGCATCCCGAATCAGAAAGTTTTTACCAAGAGCCTAAAAAGTTTGCCCGTTTATTTTAACTAACCCACTTCAAAAAAATAAAATTTGCCTATAAACCTAAAGTTTTACATAATTTTTAAAACCTCTCACTTCCAAAATCACTCTTATACCCAAAATACTCATCCAAATTAATTTTAACATTTTAACAATTTGGTATACATGGTAAGATACTAAATTTTTAAAGTTGTTAAATATACAATGTATATTTCAACTAAATGTTTAAATTGCTTTTGTTGTTTTTCTCACACAAATAATACAAAGATCATAAATAAGTTTTATAATATATACATGAAGTCTTATCTCTTTTATATTTAAATCACCCACCTTTAAATAGAAAAATTTTCCTTAAAAACTCATTTGTTTTTATACCCATCAATTTCCAAATCACTCTTAGACCCGAAAATATGCAATCGAAATATTTTTAAACTCACTTTGTATATCAATAATTTTGTTGTTACTTGCTATATTTTGTAAGTAGTAGGCATACAATGCATTTTTAAACCAATGCTTAGACCAAAATTTTTGGTTGTTTTCACTCAAATGTCGCGGCATTGCGCGGGCCAATTTTGCTTGTTATAAACTATTTCTATTAGGGGCTGTTTGGTTCGTTTTTTTAGAGAAAAATTTTGGGGAAATGGCTGACAATGGTATTTTTGTAATTAATAGTTTTCTATAGTTGTTTATAAACTCTATTTGGTACACTCAAAATTTATAGAAATATTTTCTATATAGTAGTGAAAAAGGAAGTGTTTTATAAAAATCAATTTCCTCTTCATATGGGGAAAAATTGCCTAGAAATCTGACGCATTAAATTGAATAATAATTTTTGTACAAAACTTACCCATTTCCACTCCTCAACCCATTTTCTATAAAGTTGATTTTCCTCTTTTATATTTTGAACCAAACAAAAAAAGTAAAGAAAAAAAGAAAACACCATTTTTTAAATTTCTATAAACTTTTCCTAAAACTTTTATAAAAATACATGAAAATTAAATTTTAAGTACTTTTACATTTTTTTAAATAGAAATCGAACCAAACAGCCCCTTAGAGAACCCAGACTTGCAAAAAAAATAAAAAATAAAAAATTTGTTGTCTATTCTTAACTGCCATAGCCACTGCTCTAGTCCCAAACTACCCTGAATTCAACAAGGACTACCCTCCACCCAACGGTAGAAAAAAACCGTTATTAATTCAAAGTACAAGGGCAATGTGGGAAAATCACATATAGGTTTTATACCAAATCGGGAAACAACAAAGACCAAAAGCCTCGCTCGCAATTAATTAATTTTTGTAATAAAATATCGTCGTCATCATCAGCAAAGCAAAAAAAGAAGAGTCAAACGCTCTTTGCTTTCTCTCTCCTCTCACGCCTCTCAATTTCTCTCTCATCTTCTCTCTCGCTAAATCTGCTTAAGGTACGAACTTTCTCTCTCAAGGGTTTCATAGTTTGAGAATTGGGGAACCCTAGCCATGGTTGCTCTTTCTTGAAATGAAGCGCGTCCTTTCGAAATCTCGATGCCCTAGATTTTGAATTTTTTTGAATTTTTTGGATTTTTGTTTGAGGCCTTAAACCCTAGCTTCAATTCTTGATTTTGCTGCTTGCGTGCTTGATTTGGAGTTAATGGATAGGGGGTTTGTGTCAAAAAGCGTTCTTAATATTGATTTCAACTGTTTTTCGTACTAGATCATGGGGGTTTCAGCATTTTCTTGCATGTTTTTAATGCTTGATTTTTGTAGTTGAGGTAAAGTTGGTTCTTGATTCAAATTTGAAATTTGCAAACTATGCAGAGATTGGTGGACGAGCTTGTAAATTTATACAAGTAAGTTATTTGGGAGTTGGATAGAATTAAGAGCTGGGTGGAGTTGGAATTGAGTGTAGAGGATTCAATAAGTTGAGTTTTTTTGAATAAAAAGTCAAACTTTAAGCTAAGGGCTCCAAGAAGTTGAACTTATTGGGAGCTAATTCAATGACTAATGGTAGAAGATAGCACCGGAAGTAAGTATCAATGGTGTGGAGTATGTCCTGTCTATAGCTGCACTGGTATTGCCGGCATTATGCCGGATATTGTAGGCAGAAATGCAAAGGTATCCTGCTACCAGTTTCGGTGGTGGAGTCAGCAATAATGCTGTTGGTGGGTCATCTTCTAGGGAAAATGCAAGGGTAGACTCGGGCTTTTCGACATCGAATTTCAATTTGAATGCGAGGTAACTGCTCGTCCCAAATAATATACTAGCTTTTCTTTTGAATGACATTTCTAGTTCTCTTGTTTGTAGAAGTATTATAATGCTCGGAAGAAAATATATAAGTATGTTTGATGCTTTTAAAAAGATATCGTGCACCAGTATGTTGGCGTTATTTCTGTCTATTTTTTATGCTGCTGGTATAGGTGAGTGTAAACTTCTAGCCCTTCTTTATCAGGATAAGTGGCAGCAAATGGGCTCTATAGGGTCATAATTAGCCTGAAAGTCTTGTGAAAGAGTTTATTCTTCAAAGGCAGGGCTATTAATTATAAAAGGAAGAGTTGGGACTGTTATGAAAATGTCTCTATTTCGTAGATACAATTCCTGCAGAAACTCTAAGATTTTAAAATACTATTTATTTAAGAAATAAAAAAATAACAGTTGGAACGGAACACTAAAATCCGTGAAAACATAAGAAGTTGCAGCAGGAGAAAGTTCTAAGCCAGGGGATAGCATATGAGAGACCCATGCTGCTGTGAAGAGGAAGACAGGGATAGAATGATAATCAGCAAAACCTTGTTAAGTTGAAATTCTCAACTGCTCACTACCCTATGGTTTCGAATTTAAGGCCTTTCTTAAATGAATGTACTGTAAGAATGAAGACAATGAGAAAAGAAAAGCTAGCAAAATTGGAACTGGAGAAGTCAGTTCCAATTCCTGAAAAGGCTTCAATTTTCAGAAACTAAGACTAAGAAAACCCATTTTGGGTTCTGATAAAGCTGGATCATCTTATATGTCAAAACTGAGCCAGTTATGCTCCCAGGTTCATCTAACATTTTATAAGCTGGAAATATAATTTTGCTTCACTTAACATTTATATGAAAGATTACTCCTTTTGTTAACTTATCGAAATAGAGAATTGTGCCACTATTGGCCTCACACCTAACACAATAAAGTTGAGTTATGGGAGTTGTTAACTTCACATTCGTATTTGATCTAACAAAGGAAGGGGTATCACTAAATATGGCTATTTCTTATAGATTAAGGGTCTCTTGAGATAGTGCTGGTCATTATTTTTGACTCCATGCCCCATCGTTTTATCAATTATGTGATCCGAAAAGTTCACTTTGGTTATTATTCTGGGTGCTAATCATTTTAGCATAATAGGTATGGTTGTTATGCAACTGAAAACTGTGGTTATTTTTTGTCATGTCTTAGCCTTCATAAAGGCGGATGCTTAATGAAGCATCAACGTGTAAGACTGATGTACTTTGTTCAATCTCAGATTCTGAGGTCTTATTTATTTCTCAACGTGTAGGACTGATGCACTTTGTTCAATCTGAGATTCTGAGGTCTTATTTATTTCTCATCCTCCTGCATTTTTCTTTGTTTCTACTTTCTATTACTTTTCCCTTATATATAATCTTGGTACAAGCTCATCCATACCATTACTAATTCCAAAAAGGAAAATTAAAAGGAGACCCCGGGTCTACAGTAGATATAGGTTACAGCATCAAAACATGATGATCATGGCTTTAAAAGTTGAAAGCTTAAAATGAGTTTCCCCAAACTTGAGTAGCATGAATATGTGAAAATGTTGAGGGAGATCGGCCAAGATAGTTCAGTGGAGTAACAGAACTCAAGCTCAGTGAATATCAATGGGTTTTGTACATAGATTGGTGCCTCCCTCTAGCCCATGATAATATGCTAAAGTGGAACCAACAAAGATAAACAGATTGGTGCATTTTCACAGAGCCAAATAACTAACTCAAGAAGATCTTCACTGGCATGGGGAAATGCTGCTTGCAGGCAGCCTGTGATAAATGCCCTGAAGTGGAAGGAAGGAGGTAAAAAGATTGGCATGCCCTCATGTAAACACCAAAAGAAATGATCCATCTTCAATGGCTTGCTGAAGTGCTGCACTACACAGAGACTAATTATAACCATCTTTACTTTCCTTGTGTTGATCTTTATTTGGTATTTGATTCATTTTCACTAATACATCGATCAAGTTGGGGAGTTTAACTTGGTTAAGCTTTCATGCAAATCTGCTTTAGTGGAAGTTACTGCTGTAGGAATAGTCATAGAGTCATCAATAATTAGGCTTAACTATGGAACTTTAACAGTTTGGTCTCACTTTATCATGTGATAGCACATAATATGAGAATGATGAAAGGTATGTTGTGGAGACAACCTTAATTTTCTTCGCTTCTCTTTCTACTATTTCTTAATCTGGACATCACAAAAAAGGATTCAGAATCTTGTCTATAACTATCAAAATAGACTCCACATAACTCTAATGACATAATTTTACTTCAAAGAAGTTTTGTCAACATCTTTTGTCCGAGGCACAAATCTAGATATTTGGTGGAGGCATAGGATGGATAAGAAATGCACTCTCTATTAACTGCATTCATAAAATCTGTTTGTAACTATTAGCCTGCAAAAAGTTTAGAGCTTGGAGGCTTATCTAGAAGTGTCAACTAGGCCTGGTTACCCTTAGCCTCTTACTTAAAAGCAAGCTCAGAATGAATTTAGGCTTTGGACAAGTTTATAGCTTGACGGCCAGGATATTTTTCCTAGAAATAGGATCAATCTCTTGATTTGGATTTTAATCATTGAGGATCCAAGTTGAGAACACAATAACTTTACATATATGCATGTGATTTAATTCATTTTAATCTAGCTATATATGTCTCCCTTCCAAACTTGACAATGATAACACAATAACTTTACATATATGTATATGATTCAATTCATTTGAATCCAGCTATATATGTCTATCCCTTCCCAGAATGGTGCATATAATACTACGTTCTTGTGTTCAGCGACTAACAAGTAGACACTTCAGACATGAAGCCTTACTGTATTAGAGGCATGTCTCGAATACAAGGATTAAATATGGCATTTCTGTTTCTTATGTACTTTTAGAATTTTCTATTTGTTGGTTTGTTGTGTTTTGTACATGTTCGCATGTCCATGTCCATGCAATGCATATGAAAAATACAAGCCAAAACAAGTGAGCTAGAATATATTGTCAATTTCTTTTCGATTCCTAATGAAAGTTGTTTTCAGAATATATTGGATTTGGATAATCGGAAATCCAAAGCTAAATCCAAAAACTTTTGGCTTTGGGGGCCCATGTATCCTAAGCCTCGTAATAAGTTTAGATCCAAAACTGAATGATATTATGATGGATGGGGCATTTAATTTTGGTCATCTTGAACATATACCATTTGGTGTTGCCCACAGTATGTGCATCAGCTATCTTTTTTTTTCCCTCTCATAGTAATCATTAGAAGTATGTTTATTGCTTAGTTCTCTTTGGTCTCTGGCTGCACTTCCAATGTTTGAGCTTCTTGTGCTGTGGTCATGGACTACTATGGCAGCTCGAGTATATTTGTAAGCAAATATAGGAGTTATAGATTGCATGAACTATCGCTCCTTGAAGAACTTATGTTTGATCTAAGCTTTATCATCACATGGCGACTCCTATACATGGGCATCTTGTAATTGTCTGGAAAATTGCTTCTTTTCATGATGTTCTTTGTGGGAGATTTCTCATTGCACCACATCGTGATATTTATCCAGGAATTGTTGTTTGCGGTTCTTACAAATATTGAACTTTCTTTTGCAGGAGACCATCGTCATTAATACCATACAAGATTAAGTGTGATAAAGAACCTCTTAATAGTCGGTAAATGTTGCATCGGAATTGTTTTTATTTTAACTGAATAAACGCATCCTAATTTATTCTATGCGGAAATGTTGATCTCTCAACTGAAAAAACATTGATATCTCCTTTCGAGTCTGAAAGTTAATTTTCGTTCTCTATGATGTTTGTTTTAAATCTGTTTTCATTTTCTTTGTTTTAAATACCATTTTTCTGGGAATGATTACCTTCTGTTTGATATGCTGTCCATTTTTTAAGAATGCATTTGTACCACTTCAATCACATGTTACCTCCTCCTGTTTTCATACCAGACTTGGGCCTCCTGATTTTTATCCTCAGACTCCAAACTGCCCAGAAGAGACCCTAACTAGAGAATACCTTCAATCTGGATACAAGGAAACTGTTGAGGGAATTGAGGTTTGTTTTTTTTGTCATCTTTATTTGTTTCACACTCAAGAGATTCTTGCTTTAACCTTTTTTTTACCATAACTATTGTTCTACCCTCTATATTTAATGTGCCCTCCTTTCTAATTTATAGCAAATCAAAGGCCTGGTTAACCTTTCCTAAACTATCAAGAAGAATTATTAGGATTACAGTGGTTTCATTGTATAGGATTATACTGAATTTTTGTTGCTGCTGATTGCTGTTCTTTTTGTTGTCAATTTGCGGCAAGGCACATTTTCTATTGCAGTACATGAATTCATGTAATGCCATAGATCGCATTGAAAGCATCTTAAAATTTTGTATAACCTGAATTGCTAAGATCTTTGTTACAAAACCTGTATGGGTATCTCTCTTCTAAAAGGACCACAAAATTTAAACGGTCTTATTTTTCATCTCTTGTTCTTCTTTCTTCTTCAAACTGAACATAGCCATTGGATGCATTGACATAAACTAGCTGCAACACGTGTGATATTTTTCTGTTAGGTGACATGCATTGCCTCCTACTGGGGCATAAGTTACTTGCAAGAGAAACTTCTAGGCAGGATCTCTGACATTGAATCACAAACAAATTACGGTGGAGTGCACAGGGAAGGTGTCATGTTCCCTAAAGAAATGATGTGATGTCATCTGTAATGAGTTCCATGATCTGCTTACAAACCTATTATGTGCAGTCTATAACAAGAGTTTCATGATCTGCTTCCAGACCTATTATGTGCAGTCTATACCAAGAGTTTCATGATCTGCTTCCAGACCTATTATGTGCAGTCTATACTGGTGGAAAGCTCTTTCTGTCCATGTTATTCACCTCACTTTCTGAGGAGCATGGTCAGCCTCCAGCAATGCTGGCACAAAACTGGCCTCTCATATCTCGTATGAATTTAAGAATTTCACTGCTTTGAAGGCAAAGTTAACTCGTGTGCACTGAAAACTCAAATTACAGCTGTGCTTCTATATAGAGAACTGAACTGACTAATTTCTTTATGTGAATTAATTTGATTTTCCCTCCAGATTTTCTAACTTATATTATCATCTGGTTTGCAATCATATGATCTTCCAACGCAGTCTTCCTGTCTTTGGTATTATATTAAACATAGAACCTTTCCTTTGCTGATATGAGACAATTATGATATCAAGCTTCTAGCCTACAATAAGCAAAATGGTGAATGTCTAATTTTTTGACTGAAAATAGTTGTTTCTACAAATGGTATATTTTAGACACACTGCTATCTACAAAATTTAGGTGTCCATCTTAATCTTCAGCTCATCTACAACTTTAATTTGGTTTTTTCTACAAGTCATGAGTATACACACAAGAATTTCACCTTCCTTTCCCATTAAATATTAGCAGCTAACCAAGCAAAGCAGGGAATACCATGACATTCATGCTATAAATTCTTCCTACCTTTTGATATTCTTAATTTGATGTATTTGCTAATAATTTTAATTGATAACAGGGTATTAAATAAATTGATACACAAAGACAATTAAAGCACGGTATTCTTATCTTCAGTTTCAATATTTTAAAACTCTTACTTATTTTAAAACCCTTTCAAATAACTTTTATGATGGCCGCATTTTTTATGATAAGGTTTTGTCACCATTATGACATAATGTTAAGGAATGGTCTTCATGATTTCTGAATTTGGAAATAAGATAATGCAGGGATGAGTAGGATTAGAAATGAAAGGCAGGGTCCTTATGAATTAATTAAAGTAAAAACCCGAGCTTTTCCACCTACTTCTTCGTGCAAAGACTCTTGCAAGTTAGAGGGAGTAGGCACCGATGAGAAGGTGTTGTTAGGCTCCATACACCTGGAAAATAACCATCTTACATGGACGGGTGCTGGGTGCGGATACAGATGTGTTTTGGTACATGACACAATAAATTTGTAAAAGGTAGGGTACTGAGAAATGACTATTTAAAATGTATATACAGCTATATAAACAAAAAGGGACATATAATAATTCAAAATTCAAAATTCAAAACCTATATGAAATCGTTATAGTGTTTTCATCAGCTAGTTCTTTTGAGCAAACACTTTGTTAGTGTATTCATCATGAACCTTCAACCTAGTTTAGTGTATCACTTTGACAAAACTGGCCCGCCTCTACACTTTGACATCCTTGATGATGAAATTTTAATTAGTCTAATAACTATTAAACAATAAAACTAATTAAACCATTCACCATGCCAAATAAGAATTCAACACTGCTCTACGGCTACTCAATAAATAGATAAATGAAGGAATGCCTTTTATTTGCACAATCTACATTCTTTCACAGAAGATCAATATATATGAAAAATGGGTGTAATCACCAGTCAAATAAGTCAAAAAAGCCATCAAAATTGAAAATGAGCACCAAAGAAGTACCAAAACCCCCTAAAGAATCCCTAGCCAAAATGGCAAACCCCAGACCCCTACCCCCACCCAGAAAAAAAAAAAGGAAAAGAAAACCTTAAATACCTCACTGCAGACTAGATCACTAATTAAAGCGTATAGAACTATTCCTCCCAAGTCTCATTGCAAAGTTTTCTTCGCCACTGCTGAGGGTTACTTGAGAGTTTTCTTTGTCCTTGGTGGGAGCCCTTGAGCTCTCTTCTCTTCACCAAAGAGATGGAGATTTGTCACAGATGCTATCGAAGTAGGAGCAGTCCATACATGGGTTTTGAACAAGTCTAGGTCTTAATGGATTAGAGGAGATTAGATGAGGGGAAGATGAGAGAGAAGGTGATGGAAATGAAGAGACAGGGAAAAGATGAATTATTGTTGGGGTCAGAAGGTATCAGGTCCAAATTTACTCTTTTTTAACTTGATACACACCAAACCAATTAAAATACCAAACGATAGATAGCGATTCAGTCAAGGAATTAAGGAGCATAAAGTATAATAAAATGAAGATATACCAAATAAATGAAGAATGAAACTGCTTAATGGATATATCTCATTAGTAAATAAAACAAGGAAATTTTAATTTATCACTGATCTTTACCTATTGCAATCAGAGGCGTAGCTCCGTTTAAATATTTGTAAAGTAGATTTGATAGAAAGACAAGGTACTTCTGCCTTACATAACCTGATTTTTACCTGCGTGGAATCGTGGTGAAAGATAGGAAACAATACATGCATAGTTGCATGATATATTAATTCATCCTGAAGAACGATATTTTACTAGATAAATCAGATGACAAATTTCATGAAAAACTATAAATTTGGAAGCTTTTTGGTTACAAATGTTAGAACATTTTATTTTTCCATAGTTGCTATACTTTCTGGTAAAAGGATACAAGAAGATACTAGATAGAATATTTGTAAAGTAGATATAATAGAAAGATGAGGTACTTCTGCTTTCTATACCATGATTTTACCCGTTTGGAATTATGGTGAAAAATAGCATAAAATATTTGCATGAAATGTTAAAATTCATCATGCTAGGACACATTGATCCTGCAATAAATTTGGATTTCTCCCTATCTACTGCTACAATTATATGGAAATTTAAGGTAATTCCTGTGATGGTTACTGTTTGGAAGTGGGGTTTGAGAGACGAGGGAATCAAGGAAAACTAAGTCACTTAAATTACTGCAACATGCTACAAATATCTGCGACGTGCTTTTGAGATGCCACCCGCTAGTTATTACCTGGTTGAAAGTTCTGGTGTGATATTAGTGACCCTCTAATGTGATATTAATCAACCTAGTTACAGAAGTTTGACCCTGAACTTAATTTGATTTGCTTCCCGTTACCCTGTGACTGTTACGATGGGCAAAAGATGTGTTTACAGGTTAATTCGAGGATGATTATTTGATAGTACATTGCAGTTAATTTTGATTCTTTGAACAAGCTATTAACGTGAATTAGGGATTGAAATTCAAGGAGGTACTTACCTGTTTTAAAGCCAAAAAACAGGAAGTCTGGTTAGCATTTTCTATTTTCCCACATTTACTCTGGCTTAGTTTTCGTTAGATATGCTAACCTTCACTGTAGCCTCTAATTATGCAGAATGAACAACAATTCGCTTTGATATTGTTTCTGAAAAGTCGATGATTGTCATTGCTTGAACTGCTACAAACTTCAAGCATAAACGAAATTCGAAAAAGATTGCCTTTTATAAGGCTTACAATGAAAATCAAAGAATTACAACTTTAACCCTAAACAAACACGAGGATCTCTATTTTACGGTCCTCGCTATGCTGATTCTTTGCCCGTGTCGGGATGTATTCCGTGGACCACCGCGATTCCTTTCCCAAGTGTTGATCGAATGAGATTCGATTCGATCTAGATCTAAAAATCCTCCTTTTTACGCGGAATTCTTAGATCGATCGATCCGAGATCTAAACAATACGAGATTAATTCGCCAAGGAACTAATCGAGTGAACGGAGATCAAGCGAACTCGTTATTTTTCTTCTGATCAAGGCCAAGCTTGATCCAAAGGACGGTTTGTCGTTGTAGATCCGATCCGAAAACTTTGATCTCGAAGTCGCAAATCTCCCCGCAAGTCTAGATCTTGATCTCCTCTCCTTGAAATTTTCTAACTCTAGGCACACACAAGAGTTCTACGGCTATCTCCTCGCTTTTATCTCTCACGACCTCTCAAAATGAAACCCTAGCCGCCCAATATATAGGGCAAGAATGGATGCGGGTAAAATCAAGCGCAAAGCCCTCTCGCCTGGTTGTCTTCGTGCCGGAGACACCTCGGTGTCCGAGCGACACCTCTGGTGTCTGCCGGGCGAGACACTTCTGGTTCTCGCTCAAGAGACACTCCCAGTGTCTGGCCAGACACCTCGTGCCCGCCGAGACACCTCGGTGTCTGGGCAGACACCTCTAGTGTCTCGCTAGCCGACACCTCCGGTGTCTTGCTTTGACCGAACGCCGCTGCTTCTCTCGCTGATTTTCGAGCTTGATTTGGTTCGACCGACTTGTCATCCGGGCTTAATTTGAAGCTTCAAAATCGGGTTTATCCTTCGCTCGCACTCATGGCACATCAGCTTCACCTGTGTTCCGGAATCACCGACGGCTCGTGAAGGAAAGAGCTCTTTTCAAAAATTTCGGCGCGCGCCGGACCATAAAGGGGCGGCGCCTTGACCCCCGCCTATGCTGGCCGGGACAGCCTGAACTGCAGAGGCGTCTTGAGAAGCGTTTGTATTGCGTTCACTTGTTGTGTCGTCAACGATTTGCCATTACTTCATCTGATGACTTGTCGATTATTCTCGCCATCACGAAGCTACGCTCGGGACTTATAGCAATTTTCAACGCTTACAGATATTCTCCAAAGCGCTTTGCCTCGCCTTTATAGAAGAAGCCAAATACTTTGATGTGATAGCCCGCACCTTCACGGCGGTAATAGACTGAAAACGGCTTCAAATCTTGATCTCTCCGATTCTTTCGACTATCCGCTTTGTAGGATAACTAAAAGTGTCGCGGTCGCATTTATTGTCCGGACTGCCGAAATCTTGACTCGATGGCCGATGAATGAATTTTCTTATTTTTAGCTCGTGGATCGGAGTTGTCACGAACTGTTCATCCAATTCGTGAGACTTAGCTTTGAATCGCTGAAATCTCCACCGCATAGCTCGCATAAGACTAAACCCCAGGGAGGATATTGAGGATTCATCCTTTGATTGGTGAACTCTTATCGCGATGCTCGCGTGACCGACTACGGAGGGATTTTCTCGAGATGTGACGCTGTCCCAAGATCAAAAATTTTCTAATTCAACCTCCAATTGGCAATTTTTCATCACAACGAATTGTCCAAATACGTAAGGTCAACCTGGAAGCAATTGGGATTGTCGAAGTTATCCTTAAGAATATAAAACTATTCTCCGTGAACTTCGACAAAATAGGAAATAGTTTAGACTCAGATACCTAGTCGAGTATCACGGGAGAATCCTACCTTGTTGGAATAGAATTAGGTTATCCTCCGTGAACTTTCCAATAAATTAGGGAACAGCTTTATACTCATGTTCCTTATCTGAGTATTCAGGGTTCACCATCACGGGATTTATCGATCCTACTGAGAGGGAACCCTTCATGAGTTGATTCATCATTCCGACGCAAGTTGATCCGTCACGTGGTTGGAATTGTATACTATTAGTGCCTCGGTGGGAGTTTTTCTTATGGGACCACATTTAAGGTCTCCTTTGAGGAGGTGCTCGCGATGTAGGCTCCCCGCCACAAAATGAAAGAAGCTTCTGCATGGTTCACTGCGGACCCTATACTCTCCTGTGGGAGATCGATGAACCCGACTCGTAGGAGTAATGATCGACTCCATGCATCTAGGTTGACATATCCCATTTCGTGCAATGAGGTCATTTCTATGATAGCCCACCGAAACACTTGAGTCTCTATCCCGCTTAATCGGGGACTAGTCTTGTTAGCTAGTTCATCCTCAATTTGGTGGTCTTGATGAATTCTTTTTGTTGGTAAGATGTTCCTCCAAAGCTAGGTATAGCGGGGGTTACTCATGAAAGGGCTGTAGAGGACCAAGCGGGAGTCGTGGCGTCGGCGATAGTTCCATTGTTGTTGTGACTTGCGATCTGTCATTTTCATTGTCACAAAGATTCATAGATTCTCGCAAACCCTCACCTTCAACGGATTTGATTTGCCTTTACCGACACCGCTTGAACCGCTAGCATGCGATTATCGAATCCCGCTCCGATGTGACGTTGTGCTAAAAGAATGAAACTCTTTAGACTTGGTGCTATGACTTTGAATACATAGACTTTGTCACTTTTCACGGGTAAAGACTAACCGGCGCCGCTGTTAGCGGTGACTTTGGGGTTATCGCCAACCCCCACCTTTAACGGATTTGATTGGCCTTTACCGATCACCATTTGAACCGCTAGCATGCGGATTATTCGGATCCGTTCCGCACATGACGTTGTGCTAAAAGAATGAGACTCTCTTAGACTTAATGCTACGATGTTGAATACGTAGCTTCGTGACTCTTTACCGCAAGAGACCACCCTAACGCTGGTAGGCGTTGGCTTCATCCCTTCTTAGGCCGGGATAAAATACCCCAAGATGAATCTTGGTTCCTTCTTTGACCGGAGAGCGATCGAACCGGATCGAACGGTGAATGGAATTGATTGTGGAAAGGAAGAATTTTATATTCTATCTCCTAAGATGGAGAGGAAGGATTTTATATCCTCGCTCCAAGTGCCGGAAAGAAAGAATTTTATATTCTATTTCCGTGTCTCCTTTTGTCGGTAGAGACGAACCCCAAGTGAACATAAGAAAAGAAGGATTTTATATCCTGCTTCTTAGTCTTCGAGAGGAAGAATTTTATATTCTATCTCCTAAGATGGAGAGGAAGGATTTTATATCCTATCTCCAAGGCCGGAAAGAAAGAATTTTATATTCTATTTCCGTGTCTCCTTTGTCCGGTCAGACGAACCCCAAGTGAACATAAGAAAAGAAGGATTTTATATCCTGTTTCTTAGTCTTGGAGGAAGAATTTTATATTCTATCTCCTAAGATGGAGAGGAAGGATTTTATATCCTATCTCCAAGAAGAGGAAACTAAAAGTGGGATCTCCACTTCGAGAATCTCTTAAGGTGAAACTAAGAGCGGATCTCCACCGAGAATCAAAGAGATACGTGTAGTTTTCACTTTTATAGGATTCACCACCGATCCGAAGGTCTCGTCTATCGAGAGTGTTCCACTTTAGTACTACCGCCACGGAGGGCGGATCAAATGGAAACAATGGAGGCTTCGCTCATCGAAAGTGATCTCCTAAGATGGAGAGGAAGAATTTTATATTCTATCTCAGAAATGGAGAGGAAGGATTTTATATCCTATCTCAGAAGAGGAAACTAAAAGGATCTCCACTTCGAGAATCTCTTCGTGAAACTAAGAGTGGATCTCCACCGAGAATCAAAGAGATACGTGTAGTTATCACTTTTATAGGATTCACCACCGATCCAAGGTCTCGCCTATCGAGAGTGTTCCATTTTAGTACTACCGCCATGGAGGGCGGATCAAATGGAACGATGGAGGCTTCGCTCATCGAAAGTGATCTCCTAAGATGGAGAGTGGACCTCTTGTTCATTGAAAGGAATCAAGAGGATTTTGATAGAGGATCAAAATTTTGTGGACCCTTGCTTATTGAAAGAAGTCAAGGGGAATTTTCCGTGGAACCGTAAAGTTTTGGACCCACCGCCAATGAGTTTGATCGGTGGGAGAATTCCGAGGAAAGGATTAGGTTATCTCCGAGGAAAATATTTCAAGAACTTCCTCCAAACGGTTATCCCGAAGGTACTAAGGATAGTACTTCTTCGTGAACTTCCCATTAATCTAAGATAATTGCCTATCACCTTCCTCGTGATAAGGCGATATGCTTATTGGAATAGACCGCTTCAATCACAAACGCCCTTCCCACTGGGTTCAAACTTACCCTTCCTCTCGAGTCGAATTACCGCCGTCAGCGGCCGAGGCAAGTCTCCTCCTGAAGCTCCTTTGTCTGGACTTTCTTGTTGAAGGCCCCGACATCCTTGCTTGGTAAAACTCAATGTGCCGTTGAGCTTCCAAGCGCTTTTCATCTAGCATCTCGAAGTTCTTCGAGGCGCTTTTGATGTAGCTCTGCCGTCATCTCTATGAGCAGCAATGCTGGAGGGATGGAATCAACTTCCAAGGGCGGATCGCCACACCCATATACCGAGTACGGTAGCTCCCGGTGCAGCGACCGTCAGCGATACGCGTGAAGTAAGCCCGAAGTTTATCATCCCGGGCCGCGCTTGTTATTTTTCACCGCCTTCTTGAGAATTTTAATGATCGCTTTGTTGAAGGCCTCCGCCAATCCGTTGCGGGATTGTACGCAGCTGAGGAGACGCCCGATCTTGAATTTCTCGCAAAACCGAATGAAGGCATTGCTAATGAACCGGGACCGCTATCATGTAATGATCCGCCGTACACCGTGGTCGATAGATGACGCGGTGCTTGATGAACCGAATTACATTGCCGGCTTTTACCTCTTTGAGGGGAATCGCCGCCCATGAGAGGCACGGTGATCGCTGTGATAAACCGCATCACCTTGGCCGACAGAGGAAAGATTGGGCCTACCACATCCATGCCCCATGTCTCGAATGGCCAAGATGCGGCCGACGTGAAGTTACTCCGGAGGTTGATGCGTAGTTTGCGGTATTTGGCACGCTGCGACATTTCCGAGCATATGCGATCGCATCATTGACCATAGTAGCCGCGAGTACCCCATCCTCCGATCCGATCATAGAGCTTAGACTGGCCGCGCGCACCGCATTCTCCTCGTGAGCTTCTTGGAGAACTTCCTCTGCCTCTTTGTTTGAAAGACAAATGAGTAGCAAATCGTTATACCCACGCCGATAGAGCTGCCTGGTTTCGTGATAGAAGAACTCGCGCTTCTACTCTGACCGATTCACGCCTTCATATCTTTCGGGCAGATGCCGCGGCAAGACGTAGTCAATAATAGGAAGCCAATCTCGGCTCAAGTCCGACTTGGGTTGCATACACTTCCTTAGTGACTACCCTTTCGCCATTTTCTCGCCCCGCCATAAATAGAATGAATAATCAAGGGTCCTCACCGTGACCATTTGCTCGCCTCGAGGTTGCGCCAAAGACACCGCTAATGCCGCCAAGCATCCAAGATACGCATTCTCGAGGCGCTGAATGTACTCGATGAAGAATCCTTCAAACGAAGTCCGCTAACTCGATAGCGTACCGATGGTATGGGATTAAATCGGGTTCCCGACCTCATAGTCCCCGCGAAGTCTGCTTTGACAATGAGTCGAATCCCCGGCTTCGAGATACTCTACCCCTCTTTAGCTAAGCTAAGTCCAATGAGGAGCGCGTTGTACTCTGCGACATTGTTAGAGCAGGCTCGGCCGCTGAATAAGCCCGAGGCATGACATGCTTCCTCGGGAAACTAAGACTACTCCGGTTCTACGAGATCTTAGAACATCCGGGCGCCCACGCTGTAGCTCGACGCCCATCAAAATATAAATGCCACACCCGCTGGTGCGAGTTGTGTTAACCTCGGTCTCATCCCAGAAATCATCAAATAGTTCACCAGATCCTTTGTTGGTCAACAAAAGATCGCAGATGGCTTGTCCCTTAATTGACTTCGCCGCTTGAAGTGCAAGTCATACCGGGACAAAAGTAAAGCCCATTTCGCCAGCGCCAATTCATGAGGCCGGTCCGGCCATGAACACCAACGTGATTTACGCTAGAAATGACGAGATCGCTTGCCCAACTAAGTAGTGTCGCATTTTCTCAATCGCAAAGACCGCCAGACACTTTTCTCATTATAGCGAGATTCCGCACTCCACCAAGGTTCGGCTAGATAATAAACCGCCGCCGCGGACCGCGGGTCGCCGCCTTGCAAGTAAAGCACTCAACGAATGGTTCGCCGCTTGATATAAATCAAGAACTAAGCATCCGACTTCTCGGTAACGAAGTACGTGAGGATTCGCCGATATGTTTTGATATCTTCAATGCCTTCGACAAAGGCCATCCCGCATAAAGGACACCCCTTTTGTTCAAATTTTAGAGAACGGCCGACATTTTCCTGAGAGGTTGGAAATGAAGCCGGATGTACGCCAATCGCCTCGAATCCTCCTCGAGTTCCCTTAGATTCTTTGGGGTTGCAATTCATTGATTGCCTTTATTTTGTCGGGTCAATGTGGATACCTTTGTCGGTAACAACAAACCCGAGGAATTTGCCACCGACATTCCGAGGAAAGACTCAGCGGGTTCATCTTTAATTGATGAGCTCGCATGAGGTCGAATACCGCCCTCAAGTCCTCGATACGGTCATCTTTGTCACGACTTTTCACAACCAAGTCATCGACGTAACATTCGACCGCCTTCCCAAGATGATCCCGAAGATCTTTGTCATTGCGCCGGTAAGCGGCGCGATTCTTCAACCGAATGGCATGACTGCGGTAATGTAAGATGCCTAGAGGAGTTCTCAACGCCGTGTGCTTTGGCCATTCTGGATGCATCTTGATTTGGTTGTAACCCGAGAACCCATCTCGACACTTAATGCGATTTTACCGCGGCCGACCCACCGGTATTAAACCGTGATATCACGCAAGGCCGAAGCGAAGCCCGCCGACAGAATCCCGTGCTATACATCAGCGCGAAAGGCATGATGCATTAACGAACCCGGATCAACTTGATCCTGCTAACTTCACGGAACCAATGTACCCTCGTGAAGTAGAGCTGTCATGCTTCGGACGTCTTCGTCGCATATCCTCCTTAGAGAACGCGATGCGTGGAATATGTTTGAGGCCACATTGCATTCCCCGCCGATGATTCCGGCCTCGACTTGATTTAATGCGGTTAGAAGACCTCTCGAAGTCCGCTAACGCTTGTAACGCCATGGGTTTCCTGGACAACCTCAATAGCTCGTATAAAGTTATTCTTGCGGGGATGTTGGCCAATTGTGCCATCACATCGGCGGTAGGAGAGCTTGTGTTCCTGCCTATCCCTTCCACCGGACGACAACGGGATCGCCGGGTTGCACCTCGTGATTTGCGTGTTGTTTCCTTCGCTCAGCGGCGCCCTCCTGGGAGCGGCAGAACCGAGTTGTTACTACCCCAAGTTCCGCTAACGCTTTAGCATTAAGGCCGAGTCATCGGTATTTGTAAGCTGCACTCACCACTCCCGGTGACAAAGGCTTCTGTTCCTCCTCCGACAAAGAACACGTAGAATTTGCTCGCCGCCGCCGAGTAAAACCGCCGAGGTAGCATTGCAAGATTTGCCCTTTCCTCGACTTTTTAGACTAAGACGCCGCCCATCGATCGCCTTTAAGTAAGTCCCAGTGGACCCATGAGTTCGCCATTCGGGTCAGCGCACTAACCCTTCTCTCTCGCAAGTGGGATCGCCATTCACCGCCTTCATTCCCACTTTGACCACCTGAACTGTGTAGTAACCGTCCCCAAAGCTTATGGATCGCCGCTATGCCACTTGCTTTCCTTATTTGGTTTTGGAGTGATCACCCCACTTCAATCAAAGCTTGATCTTGTCCTTCACCGTAGCATGACTTGTCGGGCGGTGTATCGCCTATGATAGCGCAATACTGGGTCTGCTGCCCTTGAGCTTCCTCCCGTTGACGATCACGGCATTGATCTTGTTGTTGTTCAGCAAGTACTTGAAGATCCTGTGCACCTCTTCGCCCCTCGAAGAATACGTTTGAAACCCGGCGTGGACGCTTCTGCCGGACTGTTGTTGCCGCTGATGGGTTCATTCGCCGCCGCTGGTTGCTGCATGGCCGCAGAAAGTTTGATGCGCATCAACATTCTTCATTGGCGCCTTCCCTTGCTCCGGACAAAATTTTGTTCCGCGGATTTGGCACGACCTCGCCTCGCTTTCTCCCTTTGAGGAAACGCCACCTCTTCCCCTGACTTTCAAGTCTTTCCGTGTTCTAGACTGCAGGCCCATCGCCTCGACACGCCCAAATGAGAGGTTATGCCGGTGTCTTGAGGATGAATTCTCCGTGATTGGTCACGACAGCCATCATCGCCTATGCGAACCGCTTGACAAAATTATCCACGCTTCCATCCTTCGCTTCGCCCCATAACGCATCGAGTGAAACATCTCGGTCATCATCGAAGAAGTTCGCCAGAACATAGATTCCATGTCTTCCCAAATTGATGCCGCTTTGAGACGGCGCGGCATTCAATCGAAGGTCACCTAGGTGCGACAAATGACCGAACCATCAAGGACTCAGCACGAGATGACTCCCAAATGGCTCTTGAAGTAGATAAGATGTTGAGTGGGGACCCTCTCCCATCGAATCCACAAGAAGTTTATTAAATTAAACTTCACGGATAGGATTGACTCCCACTCCACAGGGTAGGGAACAATCCCGTCTTCTTCACTTCGAGCCGAGATGAGCGAAGTTGACCTTGCTCTCCGGATCTTTGATCTTGTCATTTTCCTTGCATTTTATACCTGATTTTGAGGTAGGACCATGGTGTCATCATCTGCATTCTCGCTTCATCTAAGGTCTTGCTCTTCATCCGTGTCGCTATCCACAAATCGACGTTGTTGCGACGACGCTTCACCCCGGCGATTAATCATCGCTGCATCCGTTGGTCATGCATTTCTCATCCACGGCCATGTCCATCTCGAAGTTTGAAGTTGTCCTTCGCTTTTGCCAAGGCTTCTTCAAGTAGTTTGGCCACCTCACCGTGACCGATCATGAGTGCTTCACGAGTATGGCCTTCACTAGAGCGGTGTTATCGGATGCCACCGCCGGAGCCGCCATCCGATACTTCATCTTCCGCGGTTGTTTCATAAGGGATCAAGGATCTCTTGCAGATGGATAGTTAGGGCGCTCGATAGTACCGCCCGCGAACCGAAGTCACACGCTGAAGGCTCGAATGCCGCTGCGATCTGTTGCCTTGTTGGTCATATTGATAGTGACCTCAAGCGGCTCATCCTTGCCTTGACAGAGTACATGTCTTCTTCGGAACGCTTTGACCGAGGTCTTGGCGGTTCGTTGGTGCTCGGCTTTGGAAGACCGACACCCTTTCCGGAGTTTTATGGCAAGATTTACACTTCGAGAGCACCGCCTTTGATCAATTTAGTACAAATGCAAGAGGATGCGGTTTCGGAGAGCTCGCTCACGTGACTTCTTCCTACCCTCAAAGACGATAGTACAACTCATCCAAGATAAGCCGGAGCAACCTACCGTATACGACACAATCTCGTGTATAACGCCATCATCGATGACGACGCCTCCATCCGAGGTTTGGCCTGGCCACGGCTGAAAGTTACTTTAACTTTTTCTTCTCGCCAGACTCGTGGACCCCTTGTGGGATGCTCAAACGAGATGCAATTGGAATTCTAGAAGCCTCGAGATGTTTCAGCCTTGCTCGTGACTCTCCGGACCGGGTAATCCAAATGTTTCTTCACCGTACCTTGCCTTTATTTCCTGGTCGGGACCAAAACGACAAAACACCGGTTGCCTGATTTCAGACTTAACGGCTGATACCTCAACCTAAAAGCTTAAGAAAGGGCTAAAAGCCCATGGTCCGCTAAGGCATTGAGGACCGCTTCGGCCATTGCAGGTATTCATGCCGCTCGCCGGGCGCTGACAGTGACACCGCCACAGAGGCTAGGCAGTTTAGCCGCTCGCCGGGCGCAGATGCTTTACACCGCCGCCAGAAGCGAGGCAGCCTTAGCCGCTCGCCGGCGCTGGTGCGCCAGCCGCCTCTACCAAGAATGTTGCCGGGCGTAGTCTTGAGCCGATGTTGATGTCGACTTCGACCCATGTTTGACGCATTTTGAGCCGATTCCCCGTTAATTTCGACCGCGACCTTGCGTAATAATGGCACGTGATATCAGCAACGCCGCGACGCTGGGCATAGCGTTTTGGATCCGCCGAGGGTGGAGCGATCTCGCTTGACGTGGTTCCATTCTTCTACGGCTTAGAGGAGTTACCACCTATCTTTCGCTCTTCAGCTCGCTACCGCTGACTTCAGATTCCATTATCGACATCGCCCATGGATTCTAACGCTTTATTGCAACGCAAGGCGTTGTCGACGCTGGCTGCTGCTTCTTCGAGAGTATCGCCGCGGACTTTTCCTCATCGGGCCGAGGAGGGGAGATCAGATCCGGCGCCTTTGGATGGCGCTGGGGAGTTATTGCCGCCATTGTTGTCGGGCGGCATGGGAGAGCTGCCATTCGCATGACGCCAGGAGTCCTCCTTGCCGGAGGGCTTCTTCGCCATGGGGAAAGGAGTCGATGAGGCAGAGATAGCCTCAAATTTCTCCCCGGTCAATTCAGATCGACTCTTCGACACCGGATCTAACTGCGTCAGCGACAACGATCTCGATGTAAGACCTACGGTTCCCATCTGGTCGCCAAATTGTTCTCTGAAAAGTCGATGATTGTCATTGCTTGAATCTGCTACAAACTTCAAAGCTACAACGAAATTCGTAAAAGATTGCCTTTTATAAGGCTTACAATGAAAATCAAAGAATTACAACTTTAACCCTAAACAAACACGAGGATCTCTATTTTACGGTCCTCGCTATGTGATTCTTTGCCCGTTCGGGATGTATTCCGTGGACCACCGCTACATTCCTTTCCCAAGTGTTGATCGAATGAGATCCGATTCGATCTAGATCTAAAAATCCCTCCTTTTACGGGAATTCTTAGATCGATCGATCCGAGATCTAAACAATCACGAGATTAATTCGCCAAGGAACTAATCAACGTAGTGAACGAGATCTACCAAGTTTAATCTATTTTCTGATCAAGGCCAAGCTTGATCCAAAGGATGGTTTGTCGTTGTAGATCCGATCAAAACTTTGATCTCGAAGTCGCAAATCTCCCCGCAAGTCTAGATCTTGATCTCCTCTCCTTGGAAATTTTCTAACTCTAGGCACACACAAGAGTTCTACGGCTATCTCCTCTGCTTTTATCTCACGACCTCTCAAAATGAAACCCTAGCCGCCCAATATATAGGGCGCAATGGATGCGTAAATCGGGCAAAGCCCGCTCGCCTTGTGTTCGCTGTGCCGACACCTCTCGGTGTCTGCCGGGCGAGACACCTCGGTGTCTGCCGGGCGAGACACCTCGGTGTTCGCCGGGCGAGACACCTCGGTGTTCGCCGGGCGAGACACCTCGGTGTTCGCCGGGCGAGACACCTCGGTGTCTGCCGGGCGAGACACCTCGGTGTCTGCCGGGCGAGACACCTCGGTGTCTGCCGGGCGAGACACCTCGGTGTCTGCCGGGCGAGACACCTCGGTGTTCGCCGGGCGAGACACCTCGGTGTTCGCCGGGCGAGACACCTCTCGGGTGTCTCTGCTGACCAACGCGGCTTCTCTCGCTGATTTTCTCGAGCTTGATTTGGTTCGACCGACTTGTCATCCGCTTAATTTGAAGCTTCAAAATCGGGTTTATCCCTTCGCCGCACTCATGGCACATCGGCCACCCAGTTCCGAATCACCGACGGCTCGTAAAGGAAAGAGCTCTTTTCAGTATTTATGGGCCTTTACTCCGGCATACGCCTCTCGACCCGGCCGCCGCCTCTGACTTCTCGCTAACCGGCTTAGCGGACCAAAACTCGCTGCATGCTTGAGGAGAGCGCTTATGCTGCTCACTTGTTGTGTCGCCAACGATTTGCCATTACTTCATCTGGATGACTTGTCGATTATTCTCGTCATCACGAGCTACGTTCGGGGACTTATAGGCAATTTTCAACGCCTACAGATATAAATTGTTCCCTTTCAGTGTCATGTCCATAGTTGCATGGAACCTGATTCGTTCCGGTTCACGGGACAGGTATGGGAGCGTGGTATGCCACTCATTAGGAATCGGGTACAGGGGATAGGCTTATGTGGTATGCTAGGGAATGTGGTACGTATTAGGTTTGATTCTTAAATGTAGGAATCAGAGGTTTTGCAATAGTCAAATTCAACAAATATGTGAGTCGATATCATTAATAGTAAAAGAACGTTGGGAATTATGTTGCAATTAAAGTATTCATATTCTATGCTTAATTTTTCACATTTTTTGTTGTTTGTTCTATTGAAAAAGAGTTATTGTTTGTCAAAAATTTTATTGGTTTGAATTCTAAATCGGGTCGCTGGAGTTGGTTAATCAGGTCGTGTTCCACCATGGATCCAGGACGATCGAACCGAGTCGCGGTTCGCTATAGTGTCCCATGTTCCCGACTTCTATGGTCATGTCTTATTTGACCACTAAATGATCATATAATATAATAGTTTGTCATGGGGATCAGTTCAGTTATGCAACAGTTGTCAAATTTCTCATGTTTCTAGAGCATGTTGGGAACTCACGTATTTAAATTATAAATGCAGTTTTCTTATAAATGTTCAAGATCTTGTTTGTTACTTTTTACTTATTTTCTCCTTATAATTTGTAAAAATTAAGTTAAGTTGGGATTTTCCTACTTATCTTTTGTGCCTTATAAGGAGGTATACTTATTGTTTGATAAAAGACTATTTTGTCCTCTTACAAAGAAGGTTTACTTATAAGGAGGTTTAATTATAATGTTGCATAAAATAAGGTTTGCCAAACATGGCCTGTATGGAGTTAGACTGACCATAAATTAGAGTATTCTGCTCCTAATCATTTATGCAGGCAGCGATTTGATTGTTTTCCTTGTACATGTCATTGAACTATAAATTTTATTACTTAATCTTGTTTAGTGATAACAAGTTTTCTGATCTTTCATTCTTCTTTTTTTCCAGTTCTTTTGTGGTTTATAATAGGGTAGTATGCTTTAGAACACTGTTGATTGATAATATATTCTGCTAGCTCATCCTTTTTAGGTTTCATCAATTTATTGGGGAGCGAATCGAAATCCTTTCTGATTATCTGACTGTTTTCTTCTTTGCTGTACTAGGAAGCTAGGGAGATTGTACTTACGCAGGCCGCATATTTCTCAAAATCTGAGATCATCTTAAAATGCAAAGAGGTACTTGCATTATTTTAATATTTCATCTTGCTTACACCCCTTTTACACCATCTCGGACCTAAAACATGCAAGGAAGATGCATTGCTTTAGTTCATGCACCAGAATGCAATACTCACTTTAATATGTGTGAATTATTTCTTAATGATAACTCACTTTTATAAAATCTAAAAATTAGCTTTAGTTTCATAAGAGTCATAGAGAAGGTTATGGGTGATGTCTTCTTCGAGATGCAAACATTGTCTGACTTTATTGGATTTTGTTTGCTTTTACTTCTCGTTATTGTTCTTGATAAATTTATACTCACTCTTACCGTATTATCTCATTCTATTTCTCTTCATAAGTGTTTTCAAACATTTTCCTTAGTATAGAACTGAGAATAACTTGTTTGAATGAAGCTAACGAAATGAAACTACAACTAGAAATGCTTTATTGACTGGTTTTCCAAGACCGTCATGTAAAGATTTAGCATTAACATTATAATGCTGTTCCGATTCTTCCTCAGGCAATACGGAAACGCCTCAGGCTTATCAATGAATCTCGTTGCCAGAAGAGAAAGGTAATTTGATACAATTTTTTATTGTTTAAGTGCATAATTTGCTTGAATCTGTATGAAAGTCCTGCACTTTGTGAGTTTAGCAAGTACGATAGTAACAATATGAACCAATTTTTAACATGTAACAGGCTGGACAGGTTTATGGAGCGCCTCTTTCAGGACCACTATTAATAAAACCTGGTGCTTTTCCAGATCAAAGGCCATGTGGTGAAGATTTCCGTCGGAAATGGATTGAGGTTTGTGATGGAGAATTTTCATTGCCTAATTTTTTGTAATAAAAAAAAAGTGCATGAGGTGTTTGAATATTTAACCTTTATGGTATCTTCATCTACCACCTGTAATTCTTGCTGTCAAAATCTGCCGGTTCCTGGTTATCTTGAATTTGAGTTTGTTCAATGTGAAAGATGTAAGCTATTTTTCCCCATATGACCCACATAATCGCTTGTTGTTACTTGCATAGCTGGAAAACAGTCTAGGATTTATAGACGTGCAAATCTAAGTACAAAACGTGACGGCAGGCACTGCAGTTATCCAAGTAATATACACGAAAAGTGGACTATAGTCTATACAAAATCTTCTTTTTGTAAATATATCCAATTGGATATTTCTACCATGAAGCCTTTGTCTGAGTATTGGATGCTGCACTTATTGCTGTTCATTACTATTTCATGTTTTTCGATGTTCATTGCTATTTTGTGTTTTCCGAGTTAGCATTTTCATTGTTCAAGAGCTTCTCTGTGTCAGCACGGGCCAGCATGTCTCAGTCTGTTCTTATTATATACTGTCCGCATTCCAATTTGAGTGTGTATATGAAGTCATCTTAAAGAGTAAAATAAGCTAAACCCTTTAATTATACAGCATCAAAACTAAAAAAGGTTTGATACCATGCATTAACCTTTTGCCTCCTTTGGAAATAAGTTATGCAAGTAAAGTGTGCATACGAGCATGGATGCTAATAAATGTGTATCCTGTCAGGCAGGATTTGTAACTTAAATTTTTCTAGGAACAAATGTCCTACATATAATAGGAGCCAATGGAGAAATAATTGTTATACATCGACACCATGCAATATCTTCCACATAGTATTCTATGAATAGCTTGTTTAATAGTTATGCTTCATGTTTATGAAGCTTTTTTTATTGGCCTTTTAACTGTTACTGCGATACATGGCTACATGTAACGCACAATGTACATGCCTATCATACATATGCCAAAGTGCATCTTACATCAATATCAAAGCTCCTGTCATAAGGACGAGGATTTCATTCTTACTTGCTTTTATAAAGTCTTATCATTCAGTGCTTTGCTAGGCTCTGTCGCAGCAGCATAAGAGGTTATGTTCCTTGGCTGATCATGTTCCTCATGGCTACCGAAAGAAATCTCTCTTTGAAGTACTCATTCGCTATAATGTTCCATTACTAAAAGCAACATGGTTTATCAAAGTTACTTATCTCAATCAGGTAAGCTATCAGGCCAGATAAGACTTTTTTTTTTCCTTTTGTGATTAAGATTTACTTTTTATTCGCTTGTGAGCTTATCTCAGTTTTAAGGCATTTATCTTTATTACAGGTTCGGCCTGCCACCACCAACATCACATCTGGAAAACCTGATAAAGCACAATTTGCTCGCACTGATTTGTGGACAAAGGATGTGATTGAGTACTTGTGCCAGCTTTGGGATGATTTCTTCTCAAAAGATAGTTCCTCGGCAGCTGCATCAGGCAGGGATCATGCAATGCAAACTCCTTTGCAGGGTTTGGGACAGCAAAGATCTGACTCAGCCTCTTCTATTCATGACGTCGAGGAGCCCTCCTTGCAATTTAAATGGTGGTATATGGTTCATCTTTTGAACTGGCATTATTCAGAAGGTCTTCTTCTTCCTTCTGTTATCATAGAGTGGGTCCTCAGTCAGCTTCAGGTAGTTGATTTGCTTTCCTTTGCCTTAGAAAGAAGCCTTTTTGCTGGCTGTTTCTTTGTTTGTTTAATGTTTTTCATGGTTGAAATGGTTTCCCCAAACTATGCCTTACAGGAAAAGGAATCAGCTGAGGCTTTGGAGTTGCTTTTGCCTGTTCTGTGTGATGTTATTGAGAGTATATCACTCTCACAGACCTATGTACGAACTTTCGTGGATATAGCTGTTCGATCCATAGATGACCTCTGTCCAACTGGTTCGAGTTTATTAGATGATTCGGAAATTCCACCCCTTGCTTCAGCCTTGATTGAGATGCTACATTATTTGATAGTTGCTGTGCCTGATACATTTGTGGCCTTGGATTGCTTTCAGCTGCCAGCCTATATATTGCTTGATATAAGTTGTAAAAATGCTCTAAGAAGGTCATCAGAGCATGAAGATGATGATCACATGAGGACAGAAAACACTTATCTTCGATACTTGTCCCTTGGACATGTGATTTCCACCATTCAGAAACGTGCTTCTAATTTTGCAAAGATTGTCAATCCTAGCCTTCACGGTCATGCTGCAGCAAAAGTTCTCAAGGTCTTGGATAAAATTCTGATGGTTGGAGATGTGAGGTCTGCTTATAGCACTCTATTTGAAGATTTGTCTGATGTGACTATCGAAGGACGATGGATTACAGAAGTTAGTCCATGCTTGCGATCTTCTTTGGAGTGGATTGGTACTGTTAACTTGTCTCTTATTTGTTCTGTATTTTTCTTGTGTGAGTGGGCAACATGTGATTATAGGGACTGCCGAACATCCCTGCCTCAGAATCTGAAATTTACTGGTGGAAAGGATGTTGCACAGGCATATATTGCTGTTCTACTTTTAAAGCTTAAAAAAGAAGACATGCATAATCCTTTAGAGGCCAAGAGTTCCTGTATTATCAGTGAATCATCTGTTCATCTGCATGATAATGTGTTTGGTCAAGCCGCTTTAGTTAATGCTTCTGCTGGAAATAGCATGAACAACTCAGATGACAGAAAGAGTAAAACAGATATTTTTCAAAGTCCTGGTCCACTGCACGATATTATTGTGTGTTGGCTGGATCAGCATGAGACTGGGAGAGGTTTCGGAAGTTACAAGTGCCTTCAAGTGCTTCTTGTGGAATTAATACGTAATGGGATCTTTTATCCTCAGGCTTATCTAAGGCAACTAATAGTTAGTGGGATTATGGATGGAAAGGAGACATCGTTTGATATGGAAAGACGAGCAAGACATCATAGAATTTTAAAGCAGCTTCCTGGGATCTGTTTGCCTGATGTTTTAGAAGAGGCCCAGATTGCGGAAGCTGAACTGCTGTATGAGGCTGCTCATATTTATTCAAATGAACGTCGACTTGCCCTTCATGGGCTTCTTACTGATTGTGCCGTTCCTCCAAATGGTGGCCTGAGTTTTTCATTACGAAAGCAAAGGAACCATTCAGCTGCTGTTAAAGATGGCATTTCATTGGCTTTGCCCAAGGCACAGAGAAAATCAAATTCTCCAGTTTCTAAGCAATCCAAAGTGAAGAAGCAAGTTGCAGAAATAAAAGGCTCAATTTCAACTTTCTTGCAATTACCTAATACTTGCTCTCTTCCAGTTGAATCCAAAGCTGAGGGATTTCTAGGGAGTATAGAGAGACCTTCGGGCTCATTTGGCGTCAAAGTCAATAAGTTTGAAGCCACTGCAGGTTGTGAGGAATGTAGGAGAGCAAAAAGGCAAAAGCTAGGTGATGGAAGTTCTTCCTATCAATTGTTTTCTTCGTACTTGTCAGATGATGAGGACACTTGGTGGGTGAGAAAGGGATTAAAATTGCAAGATTCATTTAAGGGTGATCCAGCTCTTAAGCTGAGCAAAAATGCCTCTAGAGGTAGACAAAAGATGATGCGCAAAACTCAAAGTCTTGCGCAGTTGGCTTCTGCTAGGACTGAGAGTAGCCAAGAGGCATCTACTAGTCATATATGTCACGAAGTACACTATCCCCACCATAGATCTCGTGTTGAGAGTAACTTTCCCAATGATATCGAGAAGGAAGCTCTGTCTCTTGGTGATATTGGGAGACGTATAAAACGTCTTAGGCTACTAGAGAAACGGTGTATTTCAATTTGGTTACTAACATTAATTAAACAACTGGTTGAAGGAAATGACAAGTCTGCTTCCAAGCAGAATGATTGTACTAGTGCCTTTTCTGTACCATTTGATAGGAATGCTGGACAGTGGAAACTAGGTGAAGATGAACTGTCTGCCATCTTGTACATATTGGATATTTCTTGTGATTTGATTTCAGCTGTAAGATTTATTTTATGGTTGTTGCCGAAGATTGTGAGTGCACCAGGCAGTACAGTCCAACTTGGGAGAAATACTGTGATCTTACCCAAAAATAGGGAAGCCTGTGGCCTTCAAGTTGGGGAGGCATTTCTACTATCGGCTCTTCAAAGGTACGTTGTGGCTCTAGATGTTTAACATATTTTTAAAAGATTGTGTGGGTTATTCTTGTTTTTATTTATAGTAGAGCAAAAAGAATACAACTACTTAGTGTTCGAACACGGCTAAACAATCCCTTCTCCCTCCCTCGAAAAAGCTCCATTAATCCCCACAGTCATCCATTTTCTCCCCGAAATTTCTCTTTATCCGCATGGTAATCATCAAACAAAGGCCAATTTCAAAAGTCAAGGCCACTCCACGCACTCTTTTACCCCAAAAGCAAGCCCAACCCATTTCTCCCTCTGAACTTTCCCCATCTAGACCAAATCTCCCCCTACATTCTTTCTCATTGTTTCGATCTAAACTAACCCCCAAAAAAGGAAAATAATTTGCACATGGACCGGAACCTTTATGCATTTACCTGAGGAGTAGATATAGACGCCACCTAATAGTTGACTGCACTCGGTTCTGCATAAATCTTTGCTGACTGGGTTCAAACTTAAATTGTTGTTTCCCTATATTTTCCAGAGTATACACATACATAGAACCTTGTCTCAACTTACTGCTTTCTTGGTCATATTTTTTTTTTCACATACAAAACAATGGTTCGTCATAAACTGGGATAGATTCCTGTAGGTTTGAAGCCAAAGTTAGATATTAGAAGTTATATCTTGCTCTTGTGGTTTAACTCTATGTTATTCTGTCTCTTTCCTTAAGTTGGTAGTTCGATATAGATTGGGGCTCATTTTATACCATGAAGTTGGTAATCCAGAAGTTTTCTAATATTTGCCCATAATCAGGCGCAAAATCATTTGCGAGTGTTCACACGCTCATCTAATGTGTATCTTGTTATCTTCATGTTCTTGCTTTGTATGTGTGGGATTTTCTATAAAAGATATCTTATCCTTTCAGGTCTTCACATCTTAAGATTTGTGAATTTCCCATAAATATCATTTCTTCAGCAGTATGTTATCATATCAATTTATATTGAAGTACATCATTTTAATGGGTAATTTGTCATATAATTGACACCAGAAACAAACAAGTCAGCTGTTATATACTCATTGAATTTCTCTCTCATTAATACTGAAGTTATATATGCTGCTTTAGGTATGAGAACATAATTGTAGCGGCAGACCTTTTGCCAGAAGTTCTAGCTGCTTCAATGCATTGCGCAACCAACGGAAGAACAATTAATTCAGCATCTTTTTATTATGCTCGAAATTTGCTTAAGAAGTACAGAGATGTTGCCACTGTAGTAAAATGGGAAAAGAACTTTCGACCTACATGTGATCACAGACTCCTTGCAGAACTTGATGCAGCTCGGACAGCAGATGGAGATTTGGGATTTTCTTCTGGTGTATCTGCAGGTATGAACGATTTTGATGATTATTTTCGTCAAAAGATGAATGGAAGGACATCACGAACTGGTCCAATCATGAAAGGCATTGTTCAAAGACATATAGAGGAAGTTGTTCGCTATTTTTATGCAAAAGAAAGAAAGCCTTTTGAAGGGGGAACTCCTAAAAGCCTGCCTGAAAAGTTGGATGATGCCTATCAGGTAGCTCAAGATATTGTTCAGGGCCTAGTAGAATGCATTCGGCAAAATGGTGGTGCAACTCTGGAAGGGGATCCCTCTATTGTGGCCTCTGCTGTTTCTGCAATTATAAGTAGCGCGGGACCACCTGTAGCTAAACTGTTAGATGCAAATCCAAACAATAACTACCACGGTTTGTCATCTTCAACGAGTTCACGTACTTGTGTCGGGCACATAATATGCATCTATATAACTTCTCTGTCCGTGCTTAAAGATGCTCTTGGAGATTGTCTTAGCCACACATTTGACCTGGCTTTGGCATGTGAAGCTTATTCTGCAGTTTCTGGAGCTTTTATTCCAGGAAAGACTCATCATACTCAATTTCAATCATCTCCTGAAACTCATGATGTAAATTCCAGTCATTCAAATGAAAATTTCAATAATTCTGCAAAGATATATGCTGGAAGGGTTGCAAAAGCTGCTGCAGTATCTGCTCTTGTTGTTGGGGCTATCGTTCATGGAGTTATTGACCTTGAGAGGATGATAACAGTTTTCAAATTAAAGGAGGGACTGGATGTGCTACAGTTCATAAGAAATAAAAGGACCAGTTCAAATGGGACACAGCGTGGCAGTTTCAAACTTGAGCATTCTGTTGAAGTGTATGTACATTGGTTTAGATTGCTTGTCGGCAACTGCAGAACTATTTTTGATGGACTTGTTGTAGAGATTCTGGGGGAATCTTACGTCTTAGCTCTTTCAAGGATACAGCGGATGCTTCCTCTCAGCTTGGTTTTACCTTCTGCTTATTCAATCTTCGCCATGGTCATTTGGAGGCCATATATTCTCAACAGAAATACTGCAACTCGTGAAGAAGTCCAACTGTATCACTCTTTGTCCTTGGCCATGGGTGATGTTATCAGACACCACCCATTTCGAGATTCGTGTTTAAGGAACACTCAAGTCCTCTATGATTTTCTAGCCAGTGATGTTAGTGATTCTGAGTTTGCTGCACTGCTTGAAATGCATAATCCGGATAAACACTTGAAAACAATGGCATTTGTTCCTCTTCGTGCAAGGATGTTTCTGAATGCTATTATTGATTGTGAAATGCCTGCCATTACACAATTACAGGAAGATGGATCATGGTTATCTGGGCCTATTGAAAAAAGAGAGAATGAGACAAAGCTTCTGGATAAGGTTGTTCATGTTTTTGACACACTGCAGCCTGCAAAGTTCCACTGGCAGTGGGTTGAGCTAAGGTTTTTATTAAATGAGCAAGCCCTTATTGAAAAAATTGAAACCAAGGACATGTCCTTTGTGGATGCAGTTCGATCATTATCTCCTAGTTCTGAAAATTTTGCAATTTCTGAAAGTGAAAAGTTTTTGTCTGAAATCGTTCTAACGAGAATACTTGTGAGACCTGATGCAGCACCTCTCTATGCAGAAATTGCCCATGTACTTGGAAGATCACTAGAGGAGTCACTAGTTATGGACATAAAATGGCTTTTGGCTGGAAGTGGTGTCCTATCTGGACGCAAATCGATCAGGCAGCAGCTCGTATCTGTTGCTCAGCGCAGAGGTCTTTCAACTAAAGCCCAGTTCTGGAAGCCATGGGGTTGGTCATGTTCTGCAGAAAATGTTGTAGCGAATAAGGTTGATATAAATAAAGTGGAATCCTTTTCAATTGAAGAAGGGGAAGTTGTTGATGAACCTATAAATATCAAGAGACGTACCAAAATTAGCTCATCATCACCTGAGGCTGAAGCCTTTGGCTTTAGCCAGCAGTATGGCACTGAGAAAGCACTGGTAGAACTAATACTTCCATGTATAGATAGGAGCTCCAGTGACTTGCGCAATTCATTTGCTGCTGAGTTGATAAAGCAGATGAGTACCATTGACCAACAATTAACTATGCTTGCACGTGGAGGCAGTAAGCAGGCTAGCAGTATCTCGTCTGGTGTTGAAGTTTCTTCAAACAAAGGCAGCAGCCGCAAGAGTATGCGTGGTGGGAGTCCTGGAATGGGTAGACGACCAACAGGAGTGATTGATTCCTCCCCACCATCTCCGGCAAAACTAAAAGCATCCTTGTGGTTGCGATTGCAGTTTCTCGTGAGACTCCTTCCTATTATTTATGCTGATAGGTAAGTTCATTTTTCTATTAAAGTTTCTTTCCTATGTGACTTTCGCAGTTGTTTAACTTGATAAAGCATTAGAATAGTTTCTTTCCTGTTGACTTTGGTTCAATCTTTGAAGAGAAATAATAATATCTTCTAGTTAGTAGACAAGAGTATTTCCTTTCTAGAAGAAGTTTCATTGGATCTTATGAATGGATAGCTGAATGATAAGCTGAATAATTTCTAGACCATCATACTAGAGCTTCTTCTCTAGCCTACGCTTAACATATAGATATAGTTATACTTCTAACATCTCATAAATAGAAATATATCTTCTATACTGTAGATCAAAACTTCAAATCAGAGTTCCTTGTATCCATAAAATCCCCAAACCCAAAAATAAGATAAGTTTCCAAATTTTGGCGGATTGAATTCACATTGTTGTGAGGAGGTAACATTATTTTACCCATGATAACTGTGGATGGGGAATGGATAACCGTTTCAGATCTGAACAGTGAAGAGCTCAACTGTCAGAGGTTGTTCAGAAAGCTCAAGAGGATTTTCAGAGAGCTGGACTGCAGGGAACTTAGAGTTTCTTTTCTTTTTGAAATTGGAAACTAATTGAAGGTGGAGATTTGTTTGGGCAGAAAGAAAGCACAAAGATAAAAAAAAAACACAAAACTTTTTGGGGTTCACACGTTAGGTAAATCACATACTCCGCTTACTAAGCTTAGCATGCTAGACCCAAGCAATTCACAATTTCACATGCTCAAGAGGATCTCATATTCCAGAAATTTCATTCACAATGGTCTATTCCTCATGGAGGATAGTTTTATTTGTAGACGAGCAAAGGTAACAAACAACAATTTGAAAAAAAAATCATAATCCTAATTAAATCAAAATCTAACTAAGTTAAAATATGCAATCCAATAAAAATCTTAACTAAACTAGAAGGTAATACTAAAATCAAATCCTAATGAAATCTTAACTAAACTGAAGGATTACATAGAATAAAATCAAATCCTTCCAAAAAAGTTAAGATCCTAATAAATCTTAATTGCAACAGATTGACGGTCACTATCAACGTACGTCAAGAGCCTTCAGTGATATTTGTCCAGTTATTTTCCTCAAGCATCTTCAGTGATATTGGCGCTTCACAGATTTTGTTTAGGCTGATAGGTTTCATGTAACAACGATGTTGGATAGGTAAATATTGAACTTATAGAAGGAGACATCTTCTGGGGTGTACAGACCTGCAAGGACTTCCAATGAATTCATCTAGCCTAATACTACTCTCAACAGCCAAGTCAAAAAACATACCATGAGTTAACATCTTAGTACTTATCTTAACAAAGCACGCTCGACTATGAAACCCTTTTCCCTATGGTTCCTCTCATATTAAAAATACTAATTGGAATTTATGCCTTGCATTTATTTGACTGATAAATGCATTTTCCTATCACAGCTGAGAACAGAATATTCGCTTTTGTGGTCATATGTCATGAGGAGAATTTGGTTTGGTTTTGTATATATATCATGCTGTCGAGGTTTTAGGAACTGTAATACCTTTGAAGAGCTTTTACATGCATTTATATGAATATATGGGCAGGCTGGCAGATCTGTCTTTGATACCTCCTAATTTGAATATTTTGCATGAGGACCTTGTGTTATTGTCCAAGCACTTCGCCACTGATCCTATTGACTACATACAGAGATACTTTGCTGCTTTCCTGTCGTTAGATATTATTAGTATTTAGATCTAGTAGATATTATTAGATATTGTTGAGATATTATGAGATGTGATTTGATATAATTTTATCTCATACCTATTTTGTAATATTCTCCTAATCTCTATTTAAGAGAGATTAGGGTTAGATGAATAAACATCTTTGCCTCTCTATTTCTCTAAATGGTATCAGAGCCTACTTGAACCTAACATTTTTTCTCATCTTTCTAAATCTCGAGGCTGTTGAGGGGGTTTTGCATGGCCTTCATGCTCCCATTGGCGGCTATGACAACATCTTCGGCGTTTTCGACAACACCTTTGATTTCTACATCATTTGTTTTTAAATTTTTGTTGAACCTCAATAAAAAAAGCCCTACCCTTGAAAACCCTAACCTCAAAAGTGCAAAATGGCAATGTTCATCACACTATTCATTATGAACAATACCGCTTTTCGACATCTTCTGATGGTTGGATGCAAATGTACGTAGTTGATTCGAATGTTGCTTCTATTGGCTGACCCGCCTAAGGTTTCTCTCTGCTGGCTGACTCGCCTAGGGTTTCTCTCTATTGGCTGACCCACCTAGGATTTCTATTGGCGTACCCGCATAGGGTTTCTACTGGCTTTAGGCGGGTTTCTTCTGGCTGTGACTACACTTTTCTGATTGCCGACATCTTCAAGTATTCCGGGTACATATCCATTACTAAAACTTTTGCAACTAGCCATTCTATTTCTATTTGTAACAAGCTGGACTTATATAGTATATATGTTCTAGCTTGAGGAAGAGTGTTAGATATTATTAGTATTTAGATCTAATAGATATTATGAGGTATTGTTGAGATATTGTGAGATGTGATTTGCTATGATTTTATCTCATACCTATTTTATAATATCCTCCTAATCTCTATTTAAGAGAGGATAGGGTTAGATGAATAAACAACTTTGCTTTTATTTCTCTACACCTGTCATGCTTATCTCACATCATATCGGGGATCAAATTATTCTTTTAAATTATCTGAACCATTTTACTTTCAGTAATTTGTGTTACTATAAAGTCAAGCGAAGAGGAAGTGGCAGGACTGGTTGAAGTTTTTTGGGTTAGGTAGAAATAAGTTGACTGACAAAGCCTTAGCTGGAAAAGTTCAAGAAATGCACTGTTTTTGCTCTTTATGAGGATATGGATTCTGTGGAGCCATGTATTTCTATGGAGAAGTGGCGTGGATGCAATATATTATATTTCTGACATTTTCAGATTTTAGCAGTATGACCTGGATGTCATCTTGTGAGTTGTGAACGTTTTCACGATTGAATTAAATTCCAATGTTTGCCTTAGCTCATGAATTGTCAATTTAATTTATTCTCTTTTGAATATCCTTCTTATTCTCTGCCACTTGAATATCCTTTCTATTCATCATTGACATCACCTTTCTTGCATGCTGCATTGCCCCCACTTTCCTGAATATTTTTCTTTGTTGTTCTTACAGGGAACCATCTCCAAGAAACATGAGATACACACTTGCCTCTATTATACTCCGGTTTCTTGGAAGCCGGTTTGTCTATGAGGATGCAGATATATCTCTTACTGCATTGGCCACTGTTGCTCAGAAGAGGGAATCACAATCTAATTCAAAAGCCTCTACTTTTACATCATGGGATCGTTCTGGTGACAGCCTCTTTGACTTGCTTTTGTCTGTTCTGCATGGTTTGCTTAGCTGTTCCAAACCAAGTTGGTTAAAGCCTAAGTCTTCCTCCAAGTCGACCGTCAAATCTCCTAGAGATTTTTCTGTGTTTGATCGTGAGGTAGCCGAAAGCTTGCAGGTCGGTTCTAGGTGCACTATATTATTTTTGTTTCTCATAATATCGATATACTACTTGCTTAAAGATATCCATATGGGAAATTAAATTATTGGTATTTGGTGTGTGTTTGTTAAGATGCCAAGTAGTATGCACACCTTGCTTCCATTGTTGTGAAAGGTCTCAGAATGCCTGCTAAAGCCCTGCTTGAGCTGAAAACAGCCCGTTATCCCACTTTATGAAATTGAATTCTTACTTTGACGCACTTCAAAGGCTTGAATCTCTGTTTAAATCCATTTTCTAGTGTGCCAAAGTGGGATAAAGAGTCCCTGTTCGGTTCTTTATACATTTATCGGTATACTTGTCTAATAGCCAAAGTGAGTAGGTTTTGGTATTCTGCAAGCCCACTGGTACAATAACCCAAACTTGAAACCAAAGTGCCTTACATTACTTACATACATGCATTTATTAGTGTAGTGTTAAGCTTCAAATTGACAGCGGATAAGACCTGGGTAATAAAGCACCTCAAATTAATCTTTTGAAATGTGGTGAATCCAGCTATGCTTTACCGTTGCATTATGTTTATATGGGTTTATCGCGGATGGACCCCTGCACTATCGCTAAATAGAATTTGCTACCCCTGTAGTACTATTGTTGCAGATAGACCCCGAGTGAAATTTCTTTTTACCCTTTTCAAGGGGTCTATCTGCAACAGCAGATTTTCACTCAGGTGGTCTATCTGCAGCAATAGTACCCTTAAAGGGGGTCTATCTGCAGCAATAGATCTACAGGGGTAGTAAGTTCACCTTGGCGATAGTACATTGAGTCTATCCGTAATTAACCCTATTTATATTTCAGTTTAATCATTTTATTTATGTTGGACATGTTCTTGATTCTTTCTGCAGACTGACTTGGATCGGATGGAAATTCCCACTACAATCAGGAGGCGTCTTCAGGCCGCGATGCCAATTCTACCTCCATCTCCCCCTATATCTTTCTCTTGCCAACTTCCAACACTCTCTTCAACAGTCCTTGCATCAATTCAACCCAGCACCCAGACTCCTCACTCATCTAAACTAGTCTCATTGCCTCGCCCTTCAACTAACTTACCTACCAAGAGCAAAGCACTGGCTTCTCTGGACTCTGACATGGAAATTGACCCATGGACTTTGCTTGAAGAAGGCACAATATCTGCTTCTTCCTCAAATAACAGCAGCAATGTGAGTAAAGTTAATGGGGATCATCCCAATCTCAAGGCCTGCAGCTGGCTTAAAGGCGCTGTGAGAGTGAGGAGAAGAGATCTTACATATGTTGGAGCATTGGATGATGATAGCTGACCCCACTTTTTTGTACAATTATTTGATGGTGGAAGCTTGGCAGCAAGTTAGAGATTGGCTTTGTTGCTGTCATTCTTTTGCCAAGGCTGTTGTATATATTTAGAGTTTAATTATTTTTTTTCTCCTCTTCAAATGAGATGAAGATAATCATCTCAGAAATGGTCTGTAGCTCTATTAATGCCATCCCATTTTACATCAAGGTGTACCATTTTGAAAGAAAAAATGGCCTTTGTTGACTTGTGAGTGTAGATTAGGAAATGGTTGGCAATTTTAATGAACAGAGGGATGGTGCATTTGCATCTCATGTAAAATTAGTGTAAACACGGGGTTGTATCTTTAATTTTGTTGATTAACTGTAGCCCATCTAAATTAGGGTTCCTCTTTTGTACTGATTATTGGCTATTCTAGCAAAAGCTACAAGATTTGCCGATTTACTGAATACCATAACGTAACTTCTGTACTTGATGATATTTTGCTCATTAATGTTACTTTGATTTTAGGTTTCTATTTGCTCGTGTTTGTTGATGTTACATAATGCAAACAAGATGCTGATAACTGGGTAATGTCGCTTCACAATGATGAAGATGATCGCCAGGAATATAGTTGACGGTGACTTATAGAAGGAAGTAACATAGGAATTTTTTTGTGCAATATATCAATATATATAGAAGTCAATGGAAGTGTTGTTTATGTGCTACACCAAAATGCGTATTGGCATTTACAATCCATATGATTTACATTGTTCGTGATAGCACAAGAATCTTCGTCTCGGCACAAGAACCACTATATCAGGAATGTCTTTGCATGTAGCCTATTCATGTAAAGGAGAACATATTGCTTGATAGAAAATTAGCAGCCACCAGTATATTAGCTCAAGCCAACAACACTCTTTGTGCAACTATATTCACCAATTTTTCCACAGCGAAAACAATAGTGTATCTATATATTAATAATTAGGAAAAATATCAAAACTGATGCGCATTTCACTCTCTGACTAAATTTGAGTAAGGAATTAAAAGCTGAGACCCAGCTGGAGCCCCAGTGCTGCATGTATCAGGAAAAGGGTCATGATGCTACTCCCAAGCAGCCCATGCACAGTTCTCAATCCTGGATTTTCCTATAAAATGAACAGAGGACTGATACGAGTTAATAATAATGTAAGAGAAATCATATTTATTATCATGAGTATCAGCAGAAACATGATATCCCAGTAAAGATATGTACGTACCAAAATTTATCAACTAGAATACGAGAGAGAATTTAATTAAGCCCGCGTGATAGAAGCTTTTGATTTTAGTCCCACAAAGGTTATTAGACATCATACAATTTCTTACTTTTTATCGGATGTCTCAGGAGAGACTAATTTCATACTTTTTAAGCAAGTGAACATAATAAGTTTAGGGATATATGTCAAAGTAATGTATTTGTGTACACTTATTCAGGAAATTTATGGCTCTTCGTAAGAACTAACAAATGCAGCTATTTGACAAAGATCAACACTCTTAGAGGTGGCCGCAAAGAGCATAAATTTCACAAGGTCATTACTTGGCATTTATATAAAATCCTAACTCACATGCAAATTATAAATTCTTATTATTTAGAGTTACTCAAATAGTTTGTTTACCTCAAACAGTGCAGGCAAACTTGTCTGAACAGTCAATAGCGAAAGACCAATCAACCCCGTGACAGCATGAGGACTGCAACCAAAGAGGTTAGTACTTTCAGGTGAGCCAAAGATCATGGGCTACTTAAATATAGTACATAGAGTGTGATGATTCATAAATATGCAATTATTTACCTCTCCAAAATCGGTTTGTCAGATGTAAGTAAAGCTGTTATTCCACCGGTGGCCCCAAGAGCAAAGAAGAAAAACATGCCACCAAGGAGCTTAGGATGCAGGTCTTTGGCCATAGCTTTCTCCTCCTTCAGAAGGAAATAAAAATAAAGCTTTCATTAGTTCAGAGAATTGATTAAGAAAAATTGAAATGTAGCCTAAATTCTGATAGCTGAACTAAAAATGCCTTTCGTATCATTGCCTGTGAAAATGGTGGTTCTTGTTGCTTAAGCCGAATACTTTTTGGTTTTGGATACACTTGAGTGCTTTCTTGTTGTCTGGATTTATAGTACTATTATATTAGAAATGTGTCAACATATAATTGGACTTCATCTAAACCTACCTGTTGCCTGCATATACAGGTACATGGACATGATATACTATGCAGTTTTACTAAGTCCACTAGACATTATGTTTAAAGTTATTCGACGTTTTTTAATATCATCATCAGAGTAGTAATTTGTAAGAGCAAGAAACTCACAGCATCCTTGGACAATCTTATCCTGAATCCAAGATATGTTCCATATCCACCCATTGCAAACAGCACAACTGCCTGTAATTAAGACAGAAAAATGAAAAAGATAAGTTAAAGGCATCGATGATACAACAGTGTATTAGATAAGGTCACCAGGATATAGGTAAACCTGAATACCATGATGGTTTCTGTACCAATTCTTTTTGGAGCAAAAGGTTTTTCGTACGTTGATAAATGCTTTTTGTCCACTAAACTTTTTATCTATTAATTTTTCTTTGAGATTTGTGCTAGCATGTGATTCCAATTCAGCACACAAATATCAAAGATAGCCTTGATGTATAGCAGGAATCTCAAAGCAAAATCAAATGATAAAAAAAGTTAGTGGATAAGAGCTCCTATCCACTTAAGTTTACAAGAGTTTTACTCTGGACCATTTTATTAAATTTTTTCTTGCTATAATTTTATGAACTTCATACCTGATACCATACATTGTCCATCAAACAATTTCAAATGATTTATCTTTTAATACTACTTACCATGTTCCCAGGGTGCCCCCAGTGCACAAGCCAATCAGGTAGATTCCATGTCTTCACAAGTTCAACAAATGGTCCAAATATAGATCTCACAGTTGAAGCTGCCATATTTATCATGATTCAGGTTCAGATTTCCAACAAGAACAGAAAAAAATTTAACTGAGAAATGCGCAGAACTCAATTTTCCTATGCTTGAATACATGAAAAAGCCTGTTCAAGAAAATTTGTAGTTGAAAAGGTTAAGAAATCAGAAACAAGAATCATTCAAAAATTTTCAACTGGATACTGATATATATTCCCCTTAATGCTAAGACTCATGAAATGGGTTCATATAGTTCTTATGTATGACATCAATCAAAAGAATTTGGGGCATTTTGAAATAACCCTTGAAAAGTTAGGACACATCACTTAACCCTCAAAACGTCCCAGAAAAAGTTGGGAGTTATATGAAAATTGCTTCAGAAAAGTGCAAAAGTTTTGGGTTACATTCCCAAACTTACCTCCAGGAAGTGCAGCAGCAAACAGAAGAGGATAAGGTGCAACTGAGTACAACAGCATCTCATTGTGCTGCTTCTTCTTTCTGTTCTCGACACTTGCCTTATCTTTTTCTCTTTCAGCAGAAGCAAATACCAAACAAGGAGGAGCCTTTGTGCTTCTTCTCAACAAAGGAGAACTGCTTGTAATTTTAGAAAGTTGAGGTGAAGTGTAGAGGGCTTGTGGTTGGAGAGTGGAAGTGGAGGTCAGCATTGTAATTTCGCTGGCTTTGAGATGAGAAAGATAGAGAGATTCATATAGAGGAGTTGAGATATTAATAAAAAGTGATGAGAAGAGAGAGAGAGAGAGAGTGGAAAAAGGGAGGGAGAAAATTTGGAGAGCGTGGATGAAGAGAGGCCAAGTGAACGAGAGATAACAACTAGCTACAGCATAGTTTCATGTGGGCCTAGTTTGGTTCCAGAGTTCATATCTGATAACAAACCTGGAAAAAAAATCCAAGTTTATCCCGCAGTTATAGAATCATGGATGTACCTGGAAAAATCTTTTACCTTCTAAGTGAATTTTGACATTGTTTTATTCATACACAAAGCAATTATAAAAGATTTACTTATTTATTTTCGTGCGAGGAACATTGGCTTTGTATTAGCTAAGGTTTCTGAGCCTCCCTTTTGCAGTCCAGACTCAGGTAAATAGCACAAGTATTGCGATACCTAATAATTAGAAGTTGGGGTTATGCATGTCATAGATAGAGATCAACCCTTAGCCTTTTGAGCCAAGACCCTAAGCCCCAACCACTAGGCCTCACAAAATCACAAGTTGTTAAAGCCGAATAGGTGTTAGGAAGCTTGATATTCAGTTACAAATACTTTGAAATTGACCGCAGTAAGCTGAATAAACAATCGAAATTCATTCTTGTGACGATGTATTTTGGAAAAAGTTAAAGAAACTAGACAAAATTAAACAAATAAGAAGCTAAATTATGGGTTTTATTAGATAGATATTTGACTATTTCAAGCTCGAGAGCTTTGGGAAATAAGGAAGAGGATTGAGGATTAAAGGTTTTACACGAGGAACTAGCAGCACTAGCAATTTTCAAATTCTCGCAGATATGTAAAATGCTCCTAATTTGCTGATGAACTTCATAACAGAGAGTTAGTTTGCAGCAACTCATGTAATAATGCTCGTCAATAGAAATCGACTCGGGGAATAACAGCTGGTCTGCTTGGAGCTCAGTCACCATAAAATCTTTCATCAAATACATCAAGGGGACCAAAATGTCGAACATATCAGGCTGGTCTTCAGGTTGTAGCTTCCCCAACCAAGGTTCCCCTCATACCAAAAAAATGTCGAACATAAGCACTTTTCCAGCCACTGATTCGAGTAAGAATGGGATTCAACCAAATCTTGAGCAGCTGAGCAAACTGAAATCTGTAAGCACACAACGCCTTCACTAGAAATGAGATGGAAAAAATAAAGGGTTTTCTCAGTATTGGTCTCCCATATCTTTCATATGTTGAAATTAGTCCCCCACAATCTTGATATTTTGAAATTAGTCACCCCAACTCTTTTAAGTGTTTTGAAATTAGTTCCCCACATCTTTTAAGCATTTCAAAAATTAGTCCCCCCAAACCTCTCAATCAGCTGCTAACTACAAGAACTAATTTCAAAATATTTAAATTATTTGGGGGGACTAATTTCAAAATATGAAGATTTTGGAGGACTAATATTAAAACACTTAAAGATTTGGGGGACTAATTTCACAATATCAAAATTTGGGGGACAGATTCAAAATATAAAATATTTGGCAGACTAATATCGAAAAAATCCAAAAAGAAAATAATGCACGAGATACCCAGTAGTTTCTTAGACCTTCTCATTCATTATATCAAAAGGAATAGCTCAAAAAAGGTAAAGAAAAAAAATCAAATAATATAGTTTAAAAAAAAGTACAGCACCTTCTCACAAGTCATTGACTCTCATAGCATGAACAATTGCACCTCCTCCTAGGGCCAAAGACATAAACATTTTTATTGCATCATGGGAAGTAGCTAAGAATATCTCATTAGCTGGCAAAATTACACATCTAACAAGTAGAAGATCAAGGATCACAATCTTGCTTCCACTAACCTTTAAGAAATCACCATGAAAAAGCTCGACGTCTGTAAATCCAGAAGCCCGATATTACTAAACAGAACTAGGTGGCTTAAACCTTCAGGCAATATCTTTTTTACAAGAATGAACCAAGAAACACGATAATAAATGATGTTTACAGCTTCAAATACAAATACAACCCGTGGCGAATGATCACGCTGGAGATCAATATGAAAAAAATTAAATCACAAACGGTGTCTTTAGAGGGCTGCCGCATACCTGAATGTGTATATCTTTGATGGCTAGATTTTCTATCTACCATCCATAACAACCTCAGTTTAATGCCCTGATCTTTAACCAATGATGTCGACCATTGACAGCACAAATAAAAACGTACTAAATTGTGGCCACATTCGTATTGCCAGAATGTCTGGATGTTGTCAATTTTATAGATTGGCTATAATTGAAAGAAGATCGTGCACTAGCATTATATGCATCATGCACAGTAGAAAACGGATCCAAGTGGATGCTTAGGTACGAAATAAGTGGATCAGCACGAGACTTGTCAATAATTAACCTCATAAATTGTGCCTTCACCATCGGGAACTTCAACAACCTTTTATATCCGATCGTTGTGCCATTAACTATAGTTATCCATTCACCATCTTTTATAACATCAACATGGAACTCAATAACACGTTGCCCCATTTGAATTGGCTCTTGAACTTGCATGACATTAAATGATATAATCTGACCCAAGTCAAGAAATATTCCCCAATAGTCTTGGAGCTCATCGGGAGCCCAATAAGTATAAATACCTTCTTTCAATATGTTGGTTGGATTGAATCGAGGATGGTTTGGACCTCCTCGATTGCTGCTTGCAGAGACAATGGCATTTAGAGCGAGGTTATGAGAAAATATTGTCTTGCGTAGAGTAGTAAATTCTTGGAGTACTTGAAGATCTTCGTCAGAGATGAGACCGGATGAATTTGGGGGAACATTTAGCAATAAGAGGCAATTTCGGCCTACTGACTTGTAATATATATCGAGAAGAGTAAGGGCTGACTTTGGGCGTTCTGAGCTGTGCCAAAACCAACCAGGTCTGATGGATACATCACACTCTGCAGGGACCCAATCTCGCCCATAAGGATCTCCTTCACCATTGTAACTATAACAAATGTAAGAACGTTAGGATTTTTTACATTAAGGAATTGTTCTTGATGTAATTTATTTGTCGCAATGATGAGAAAGTTACTACAATGGTTGAAACTAGAAAGTACAGAACAAGTAACCATGTGGTCCTTGGAATGAAAATTGGACACACCGAACATTTTATTGTTGGATATTTTTCCTATTTCGGGAAGAATATTTCATGCTTGCAATGAGAAAAAATACAAGTTGCAAATAGAACTTATTGTGACTTTACGAGATGTACCCAACTTGGTTAACATTTGCCTTTTTAGTGATGATTTTCAAAATAACTTCTTGTGAGATACTGTGCAACTTCATAAGAGATATTATAAAAATGGTATCATTTTTAGATTAGTAATTTAATATTCTTCGATAACTTGAAATAAATTACTTCACACACACACACACAGAGACACACACACACACATAGTTGATCATCTTCACTACTTTAATTGATTGAAGCACTACTTGGATGGCAAAAGTCAGACAAAAAGAAAATGGGTAGTACATATACAGACATGCTTAATCCTTTTAGTTTGAATAGCTCACTGTAGTTTTAATATCCTAGAATACAATGGCCTGTGCCTCTATTAATTATAATGTTTTTATAATAGCTAGATGCCAATAGCTTGGGCCAAGTTATGTAGACAAGATAATTGCCTGCTCCTCCCCATAATGCATGCATTACTCCCCTTTTGCCACTTAAAGTTGTAATCATTCATCTAAGAGGTTGATAAGAGAGACCATTAATGCTCCAACGAGTACCTTATGTTCAAAAATGTAGAGAAATATAGAAGGCAAAGTTATTTATTCATCTAACCCTAATCTCTCTTAAATAGAGATTAGGAGGATATTACAAAATAGGTATGAGATAGAATCATATCTAATCACATCTCAAAGATTAGGAGGATATTACAAAATAGGTATGAGATAGAATCATATCTAATCACATCTCACAATATCTCAATAATATCTCCTAAACGTAAATACCAATAATATCTAACACTCCCCCTCAAGCTTGGAGCATATATTACTATATATGTTCAGTTTGTTACAAACCGAAATAAAACAGCTAGTTGCGAGAGCTTTGACAATGTCATCTTTGTCCGGAATACTTGAAGACGTCAGCGATCAGAAAATTATAGTAACAACCAGTAGAAACCCTAGACGGGTATGCCAGTAGAAATCCTAGGCGGGTAAGCCAGTAGAAGAAATCCTAGGCGGGTCAGCTAGAAGAAACCCTAGACGGGTAAAATAGTAGAAGAAACCCTAGGCGGGTTAGTCAGTAGAGACAACATCGAAAGAGGACCGTTGTCGTTGCACATAACTATCAAAGATGCCGAAGCGTAAATAGTAACTCCGATACTGTTCAAGTAAACAGTACCCGGTACTGTTCATCATGTGAACAGTAGCGGCCAAACTGTTTTTTTTTAATTTAGGCTATTTTGTGGAGGGTGTTTGATAAGATCTAGAAAATAATGATGCCGAAGTAGTTGTTGAAGCTGTCGATGCCATCAAGGATGTTGTCGTAGCCACCGACGATGTTGTCGTAGCCGCCGAGGGGAGCATGAAGGCCATGCAAAACCCCCTTGACGGCCTCGAGATCTAAAAAGATGAAAGAAGTTGCTAGGATCGAATAGGCTCTGATACCATGTAGAGAAATATAGAAGACAAAGTTATTTATTCATCTAACCCTAATCTCTCTTAAATAGAGATTAGGAGGATGTTACAAAATAGGTATGAGATAGAATCATATCTAATCACATCTCACAATATCTCAATAATATCTCAATAATATCTCCTAAATCTAAATGTCAATAATATCTAACTAAAAATATAAACAAGAAGGGTACATGGCAATTAAATACCCTATTGTTTCACCACATTTACACTTAAACACTCTAAGTTATAAAAGTAACACTTTGATACCCTAAGTTGTAAAAAAATAGCACTTTAACCCTGTAAGTTGTAAAAAAACTTGCGCTTAAACACGCTATTGTTTCACCACCTTTACACTTAATATTTTAAGTTGTAAAAAGTAGCACTTTAATACCCTTAGTTGTAAGAAAGTAGCATTTTAATGCCCTAAGTTGTAAGAAAGTAGCACTTTAATACCTTACGTTAGTTGTAAGAAAGTAGCATTTTAATGCCCTAAGTTGTAAGAAAGTAGCACTTTAATACCTTCTGTTAGTTGTCAGGACATATTCTTAGAAATATTTCTATGACAACCACCAAAAGGTACTAATGTGCAATTTTTTTATAACTTAGGATATTAAAGTGTCTCTTTTTACAACGTACGGTATTTAAGAGTAAAGGCGGTGAAACAATAGGGTATTTAAGTGCCATTTAGCCAAACAAGAAAGATAAATTTGTTAACCTTTTTCATGATTTCATCTGCAACAAAGTTTTGACCTTAAAGAGAAAAAAAGGAGCTACATCTATCCAAGAGGTAAGTTGGAAGCCTGTCAGATGCCTAAACTTTACTGAGAATTAACATGTCACTTGAGGAAGTTTTCCCATGCAAGACAAACAATAAAATTAAATGTCATAGAAACATAACACCCCTGGCTATCAAAATTAATGTCTAAAAGCAAGAATTCTACAAAAAATTATGCACTTTGATAACAGTGGTGATGCACGCTTATTTTGACACTAAAATAACAAGACAAGTTGAACGAAGGGAGAGAGAAATACTCACACATCATCAGTGTGGCCTATTGTAACGGAGCTCTGATTGAAAAGAGACCAACAAGTAGTTCCAGCAACTCCAGCTTCATTGCCAATCCATCGGGTATCGGGGCCAGCATCAGAGAAAATTACAGCTCGTGGCTGAAGCTGATGAATGAGCTCGAACCAGCAGTTGAAAAAGTACTCCATATCCTTCTCTCCTTCTCCCTTTGCACCATCCAACCAAACCTCTTGGATATCACCATAACTACCACAATGCAACTAAAACATCAAAAACGGTAATATTACGCCAAAACTTAAATTTAAAAGGGAAAAACTAGAAACGACAGAAAGTAATTGCTTAAAACAACTAGAACAATCTCAGAACAAAAAAATTTAATAATTTAGATTACATTCAAATAATAACACACCTTTTCTCATAAAAATGTACATTAATAAGCAACATGTCATGAGATAAACATGCTTAGAGGAAATGTACATTGATGAGATAAACATGGTTAGAGGAAATGTACATCGATATGCAACATGCTGCGGACATACATGTCTAAATTACAACACTAAGCAAAAACCCACAGTTGAAACCAGAATTCCCCTAATAGACAGCACTATGCAATAACCAGTTAAGCCACATTCCACATCAATACAATTTTCACATGAAAATTCTATGACAATTAAAATTTAATAAGAAGCAACACTTCATTTCCATGTAAAAACTTAGCGGCTCATTTAGAGGAAACACCAAAGCCTCTGTAAGCAAACATTCCACCCAAAAAGACCTAGAAAAGAAATCAAAATCAGATTTTGGTCACAACCCAGATCTTCAAGTCGTTCGCTTAAACAATGCATCCCATAATATCATAACTTCTGATCAAAAATCAAATTTTGGACTAACTGAAATGCTCAAATTAACCGACAAACTTTTAAAACGAACATCACATCAAATTAACCGACAAACTTTTAAAACGAACATCACATCAAATTAACCGACAAACTTTTAAAACGAACATCACATCAAATTAACCGACAAACTTTTAAAACGAACATCACATCAAATTAACCGACAAACTTTTAAAACGAACATCACATCAAATTAACCGACAAACTTTTAAAACGAACATCACATCAAATTAACCGACAAACTTTTAAAACGAACATCACATCAAATTAACCGACAAACTTTTAAAACGAACATCACATCAAATTAACCGACAAACTTTTAAAACGAACATCACATCAAATTAACCGACAAACTTTTAAAACGAACATCACATCAAATTAACCGACAAACTTTTAAAACGAACATCACATCAAATTAACCGACAAACTTTTAAAACGAACATCACATCAAATTAACCGACAAACTTTTAAAACGAACATCACATCAAATTAACCGACAAACTTTTAAAACGAACATCACATCAAATTAACCGACAAACTTTTAAAACGAACATCACATCAAATTAACCGACAAACTTTTAAAACGAACATCACATCAAATTAACCGACAAACTTTTAAAACGAACATCACATCAAATTAACCGACAAACTTTTAAAACGAACATCACATCAAATTAACCGACAAACTTTTAAAACGAACATCACATCAAATTAACCGACAAACTTTTAAAACGAACATCACATCAAATTAACCGACAAACTTTTAAAACGAACATCACATCAAATTAACCGACAAACTTTTAAAACGAACATCACATCAAATTAACCGACAAACTTTTAAAACGAACATCACATCAAATTAACCGACAAACTTTTAAAACGAACATCACATCAAATTAACCGACAAACTTTTAAAACGAACATCACATCAAATTAACCGACAAACTTTTAAAACGAACATCACATCAAATTAACCGACAAACTTTTAAAACGAACATCACATCAAATTAACCGACAAACTTTTAAAACGAACATCACATCAAATTAACCGACAAACTTTTAAAACGAACATCACATCAAATTAACCGACAAACTTTTAAAACGAACATCACATCAAATTAACCGACAAACTTTTAAAACGAACATCACATCAAATTAACCGACAAACTTTTAAAACGAACATCACATCAAATTAACCGACAAACTTTTAAAACGAACATCACATCAAATTAACCGACAAACTTTTAAAACGAACATCACATCAAATTAACCGACAAACTTTTAAAACGAACATCACATCAAATTAACCGACAAACTTTTAAAACGAACATCACATCAAATTAACCGACAAACTTTTAAAACGAACATCACATCAAATTAACCGACAAACTTTTAAAACGAACATCACATCAAATTAACCGACAAACTTTTAAAACGAACATCACATCAAATTAACCGACAAACTTTTAAAACGAACATCACATCAAATTAACCGACAAACTTTTAAAACGAACATCACATCAAATTAACCGACAAACTTTTAAAACGAACATCACATCAAATTAACCGACAAACTTTTAAAACGAACATCACATCAAATTAACCGACAAACTTTTAATGCCCTAAGTTGTAAGAAAGTAGCATTTTAATGCCCTAAGTTGTAAGAAAGTAGCATTTTAATGCCCTAAGTTGTAAGAAAGTAGCATTTTAATGCCCTAAGTTGTAAGAAAGTAGCATTTTAATGCCCTAAGTTGTAAGAAAGTAGCATTTTAATGCCCTAAGTTGTAAGAAAGTAGCATTTTAATGCCCTAAGTTGTAAGAAAGTAGCATTTTAATGCCCTAAGTTGTAAGAAAGTAGCATTTTAATGCCCTAAGTTGTAAGAAAGTAGCATTTTAATGCCCTAAGTTGTAAGAAAGTAGCATTTTAATGCCCTAAGTTGTAAGAAAGTAGCATTTTAATGCCCTAAGTTGTAAGAAAGTAGCATTTTAATGCCCTAAGTTGTAAGAAAGTAGCATTTTAATGCCCTAAGTTGTAAGAAAGTAGCATTTTAATGCCCTAAGTTGTAAGAAAGTAGCATTTTAATGCCCTAAGTTGTAAGAAAGTAGCATTTTAATGCCCTAAGTTGTAAGAAAGTAGCATTTTAATGCCCTAAGTTGTAAGAAAGTAGCATTTTAATGCCCTAAGTTGTAAGAAAGTAGCATTTTAATGCCCTAAGTTGTAAGAAAGTAGCATTTTAATGCCCTAAGTTGTAAGAAAGTAGCATTTTAATGCCCTAAGTTGTAAGAAAGTAGCATTTTAATGCCCTAAGTTGTAAGAAAGTAGCATTTTAATGCCCTAAGTTGTAAGAAAGTAGCATTTTAATGCCCTAAGTTGTAAGAAAGTAGCATTTTAATGCCCTAAGTTGTAAGAAAGTAGCATTTTAATGCCCTAAGTTGTAAGAAAGTAGCATTTTAATGCCCTAAGTTGTAAGAAAGTAGCATTTTAATGCCCTAAGTTGTAAGAAAGTAGCATTTTAATGCCCTAAGTTGTAAGAAAGTAGCATTTTAATGCCCTAAGTTGTAAGAAAGTAGCATTTTAATGCCCTAAGTTGTAAGAAAGTAGCATTTTAATGCCCTAAGTTGTAAGAAAGTAGCATTTTAATGCCCTAAGTTGTAAGAAAGTAGCATTTTAATGCCCTAAGTTGTAAGAAAGTAGCATTTTAATGCCCTAAGTTGTAAGAAAGTAGCATTTTAATGCCCTAAGTTGTAAGAAAGTAGCATTTTAATGCCCTAAGTTGTAAGAAAGTAGCATTTTAATGCCCTAAGTTGTAAGAAAGTAGCATTTTAATGCCCTAAGTTGTAAGAAAGTAGCATTTTAATGCCCTAAGTTGTAAGAAAGTAGCATTTTAATGCCCTAAGTTGTAAGAAAGTAGCATTTTAATGCCCTAAGTTGTAAGAAAGTAGCATTTTAATGCCCTAAGTTGTAAGAAAGTAGCATTTTAATGCCCTAAGTTGTAAGAAAGTAGCATTTTAATGCCCTAAGTTGTAAGAAAGTAGCATTTTAATGCCCTAAGTTGTAAGAAAGTAGCATTTTAATGCCCTAAGTTGTAAGAAAGTAGCATTTTAATGCCCTAAGTTGTAAGAAAGTAGCATTTTAATGCCCTAAGTTGTAAGAAAGTAGCATTTTAATGCCCTAAGTTGTAAGAAAGTAGCATTTTAATGCCCTAAGTTGTAAGAAAGTAGCATTTTAATGCCCTAAGTTGTAAGAAAGTAGCATTTTAATGCCCTAAGTTGTAAGAAAGTAGCATTTTAATGCCCTAAGTTGTAAGAAAGTAGCATTTTAATGCCCTAAGTTGTAAGAAAGTAGCATTTTAATGCCCTAAGTTGTAAGAAAGTAGCATTTTAATGCCCTAAGTTGTAAGAAAGTAGCATTTTAATGCCCTAAGTTGTAAGAAAGTAGCATTTTAATGCCCTAAGTTGTAAGAAAGTAGCATTTTAATGCCCTAAGTTGTAAGAAAGTAGCATTTTAATGCCCTAAGTTGTAAGAAAGTAGCATTTTAATGCCCTAAGTTGTAAGAAAGTAGCATTTTAATGCCCTAAGTTGTAAGAAAGTAGCATTTTAATGCCCTAAGTTGTAAGAAAGTAGCATTTTAATGCCCTAAGTTGTAAGAAAGTAGCATTTTAATGCCCTAAGTTGTAAGAAAGTAGCATTTTAATGCCCTAAGTTGTAAGAAAGTAGCATTTTAATGCCCTAAGTTGTAAGAAAGTAGCATTTTAATGCCCTAAGTTGTAAGAAAGTAGCATTTTAATGCCCTAAGTTGTAAGAAAGTAGCATTTTAATGCCCTAAGTTGTAAGAAAGTAGCATTTTAATGCCCTAAGTTGTAAGACAATTAAAATTTAATAAGAAGCAACACTTCATTTCCATGTAAAACTTAGCGCTCATTTAGAGGAAACACCAAAGCCTCTGTAAGCAAACATTCCACCCAAAAAGACCTAGAAAAGAAATCAAAAACAGATTTTGATCACCACCCACATCTTCAAATCGATCAAACAAACAATTTACTCCATCAGATCATAACCCCCATTCAAAAATCAAATTTTGGGCTAACTCAAATGGTAAAAATAAACAACAAGAAACCTGTTGGGAAATAGCCTTGTACTTCAGTCCTAGAAGACAACGGAAGAGTCGGAAACGAAGCGCGAACGAAACGAGGCAAAAATGCATTGACTGGCGGTAGGGCCAGTTGATCCGACCGGCAAGAACTTCTGCCGGTCAACCGGTGCGTGAGACCGCCGGTTTGACCAGTTTCAGGCAGGTTTCCTGATTTGGATCTGTTTTGGAATTCACTTCGGGTTAAGACTCCTATTGGATTATGTAACTGGTTTTGGGGCCTATAAAAGAGGTCCTCCAAGTCTAGGGTTAAAGTAATCTAGCCAAGGAGAGTTGCATATTGTAAGAGAGAAGTAGAGAGAACTAAGGAGAGAAATCTAGGATTTGAGAGATCTTTTGGTAAGATTGAGAGAGGGTTTTGAGAAACTTTAGAGATCACAAAAATAGATTGTATCTTGTAAATCTCTAATATAAAGAAGACTCAAATCTCTCCCCATGGACTAGGGACATTTAACCACATAAATCCCATGTCTTTGTGCTCTTGATCTATTTTTGCAAATTATTGCTTTCGCTTTACTAACTTGTAGTTTCTCGGAGTTTCCACATCGTCCGGTGATTGATTAGTCACTAAGAAGGAGGAGATCACATTGAACATCAGTTGGTGGTCACCGTCGGTGTCGGGCGGGTGGTGTGCGCAAACAAACCCAACTTTACTGACAAAATCACACCTTTCGGACAAATTTCGCCAATTATACTGAGTGAGGAGCTCAATCGTCTGCCCTAAAACTCATTATACTCAATCATAATAGCCACCAGTGTTGAAAAGAAATCAAAATCAGAAACAACCCAGATCTTTCGTTCGGTCAACTCAAACCCAAAATCTTCTGAAAGCTCGTTCGAACTCAAAACAATGCATCCTATAATCATCATGAAACTCTTATCTCGACCAAAAATGCCAAAACATTCCACCAAAAAACTCAGAAAGAAATAAAAATCAGATTTTGATCACGACCCAGATCATCAAACTGATCAAGCAAACAATCTACCAAATAATCACAGACCAAAAAAAGTCAAATTTTGAGAAATTTCACCAATTGCACTTACTTAGTGAGCAGCTCAGTCATCTGCCCCAAATAAAACTCATTATACTCCCTCGTCCTCCCATACTTTTTCTCGTGCCGATCCCACGGCGACAGGTACACACCCACACCCACACCCACCTCTTTTGCGGCCGCCGCCAGCTCAGCCATGATGTCACCATGCCACCCACTGGACCCCACAGAGTAGTTCGTGTACGTCGACGGCCAGAGGCAGAACCCGTCGTGGTGCTTCGCGGTCAAAATAAGGCGGGAGAAGCCGTTGTCGGCGGCGGCCCGGGCCCACTGGAGGGCGGAGAGGTTGGAGGGGGAGAAGACTGTGGGGTCCACTTTGCCGGAGCCCCACTCGGAGTCGGTGAAGGTGTTGGGGCCGAAGTGGAGGAAGAGGGCGAGCTCGGACTGTTGCCATTGGAGCTGGGCGGAGGAGGGGAGGGGTAGAATGGGAAGAGGGGGAAGGGTATTTTGGGAATGGGTTTGGACGAAGAAGAGGAAGAGGAGGAATAGAGGAGCCATTAGAGCGAGAGAGAGAGAGAGAGAGAGGAGACAAAGTGAGACTTGGATGGGGTGTGTAGGGTAACATTTTAAATATTAGAAAAACCCTTAAATTAAAGTTATCAGAAAACTCCCTAAGTTTAAGATTTTATAAGGAAACTCCTAACAGTGTTGATTGAAATTTTCAATTTAAACCTCCTATGCGTAATTTTAGGTGTTGGTTCATTTTCTTGAAATTTCAAGAAATGTTTTTCCATTCCAAAAACATTTCCTTGTATTTCTTGAAAAATTTTGAGAAAAGTTTGGAAGTCAAAAGGCTGTTTTCTTTCGGATGATTTCATTGTTTTGCCTTAAAACAAAAATTGGTTCCTTACTTTTTAGAGAAATGTCATTTCTATAAATTTTGCTGGCTCAAACAAGAAATTTTGGATTTGTAAATAAAGACGTCAGTTTTATTATTTTAATATTTGCGTAACGATTTCAACATTTCCTTCCATTTTGAAATATGATTTCTTTATAAATTTGGATTTTTAAGATTTATAGAAAACTTTTCTATAAATTTTTGGAACCAAACAAGCGATAGAAACACAGAAACATTTATTTACTAAACTATCATTAATGATTTTTATAGAAAAAACATTTCTAATAAAGAAGCCCAGAATCCAAACACCCCTTAGCCACCTGCAAAGGGAAATTATAGTAAACCCTGTTAGGGGAAATTTCTAATAAAATCTTGAGCTGGGGCTTTTTAATAACTCCCAACTTAAGTGAGGTTTTAATATTGTCAAAGTTGCGTGGCTTATCTGATAATCGTTCCATGTTAAAGACGTTTCTCTGACATTTAGTCGTTTCAGCTCCATTATTATTTTTTGGGTTTTCTAGACAATAGCTTTAAGTCCTCCATAATGCAATATTAGCACTTCAAATATTGAAATTGATGATAGGTGGAGAGAGGTGGGGGCGGGCTGGTTCAAACTGCAGGTCGAACCGGTCTAGTTTGCCTTGGATAAAGACCTGGCTCGGCCCATAGTGGGTCGGGCCCAATCTGGCTCATGATATACTTGGGCCGATGGCCGGGCTGGGTTCCACTCTAAACTGCAGATAAAGAAGTAGGCCTAGCCTACGCACAACCCGGCCTATGTCTGACCCGACTCGGCCCAATCCGGCCCGACCCATATTAGATGATAGTTATAATTTGATATATTTTAGCGGCAACTCAATTAAAAATTAAAATCTCCAGATGTTTTAGCTGTAATTTTAGTAGTAGTAGGGACTTTCTAAGCTCTATTCAGTATTTTAATGAATATTTATAATCATTTTGATCTACTGAAAATACTCAAATTATTGTGAATCTTTTGTCATTTGAGATAATTCCATCAATAATTATAAATTTATACAGTTTAGACTTTTCAGAAAGATAAAATATAGGTTTTCCTCTTTAAACTATACATACTAATCTAGTAAAAAATTTGAAAAGAAAAAAAATGAATAGAAAAAAATTTTGAATCTTGGTCGGCAAGTGACCCCAAAGTCATGGGCGGGGCGAACCCATACACTGACCCTATGTGGGTCGTGAGTCGAGCTTGGTCTAACCCCAGACCCGGAGACAAAGTCTTCAACCCGACCAGTCGAGGCTCGCCCGGGCTCGAGTTTGAACTGGTCCAGGCGAAAACCAGACGGGCCGGTTCATGGATCAAGCCCGGCCCGACCCATGCCCACGCCTAGGAGTAGGTCCCTGAAATCATAAGGCAAATTAGTTTCTCTGTTAATTTTTTAAGTTAATTTTGTACGCCATAGTTAGATTAGTTATTAATCTAATACAATCAATTAATCAATTACTAATTATACCATACCTCAATATACCAGCTTGTAATTAATCTATTACTAAATAGCCCCACGATGAACCTGGGAAGAGAATTTTTGTGTGACGGGTATTGATGGAAACGAAGGTAGCTGGTAAATTTATTGTGATTTTTTGCAATTATACCCTCCAAATCTACTCTATTTGTAGATTTACTCTAAGTATTAATTTTTGGGTTTTTACATCGAAACTACCTTTACTTTTACCCAAATTGATACTTACCACCTTCAAAAAAATTTTTTAATGTAAACCACCTTTACTTGCTAACATGTTTGCAATGTCACACCTAATCCAACTTTTAGCTGAAAAATACGCGAAATGACCATTTTACCCTCACCATTTTCTTATTTTTTTCATCTCCTTCATCACAAACCCTAACCCTAGCCTCCTCATCCTCCTCTTCTCCCCATCTTCCCTCTCCCTCCTCCCCCAACTCCCCTCCCCCTCTCTCTCATCCTCCCTCTTCCTCCCTGACCTCCCACTCTCCCATTCCTTTCCAATTGGGAACTAGGATTAGGGTTAGGGTTTGAGGGAGGTGGCGGTCATGGGTTAGGGTTAGGATTTTGGGGGAGGTGGTGGTCATGGGTTAGGGCTAGGATTTTGAGGGAGATGGCGGCTATGATTTAGGGTTAGTGTTAGGGTTTGTAGAAGAGGAGGATGAAGGAGGCTAGGTTAGGGTTAAGAGTTGGAAGGAAGAAGATGGGGATAAAATGGGAATATCTGATTTTTCGTGGGTGAACAGTAAAAAAAGGTGTGACATTGTAAACATATTAGCAAGTAAAGGTGGTTTACATAAATTTTTTTAAAATGTGGTAAGTATCAATTTGGGTAAAAGTAAATGTGGTTTTAATGTAAAAACGCTAATTTTTTTAGCAAAACTTCACTATAGGTCTTTAATGGACCAGCCAAATTTTATTTGAGTCCTTAATATTTGAAAGTCATTAATAGAGATCCCTAAAGTTTTCTCCGTCATCAAATTGGGTCCTTCTTGAGATTTTTTATTAACTATTGCTGACATAGTAGCTGACTAGACTGTCTTTTCTCTCTCCTTTTTGCTGCATAACCCCCTAAAAGTTTTAAAATTAATAAATAACAACCTAAAAGTTTTGAACATTAGAAAAAGCCTCCTAAAAATTTTCAAAAGCTACAGGTGGTCTGCTGAAAAATTACAACCAAGCCCCTGAGAGTTTTAAAAATTACAAATAGAACCTTGAAAGTTATTTATAATTTTTAGAACTTTTAGCGGTTTTTTAATAAAATTTCAAGGGTCTATTTATAAAAATTTAGGGGTCCATTTATAGTTTTCAAAACTTTCGCTTCTATTTGCGTATTTTCCAAGGGGGCTTTTTGTAAAATTTTAGGGGATTATTTTTAATTTCCTAAAGTTTTAGGGGGCTGTTTAGAAAAATTTTAGGGGACCCATGTTTATAAAATATGCAAACAACCTCTAAAAGTTTTAAAACAATAAATGGACCCTTGAATTTTCACAAATAGACCATTGAAAATTTTACAAACAACCCCTAAAAGTTCTTAAAAATACAAATAACTTTAAGGGTGCTATTAGTAATATTCAAAACTTTTAGGGAGTTGGTTGTAAATTTTTTAGGGATAAAATTTTTTAGCGATAACTTGTAGCTTTTAAAAAATTTTAGGGTGCTATTTATAATGTTCAGAACTTTCAGATTGTTATTTATAACTTTTAAAACTTGTAGGGGGTTACGTGACAAAAAGTAGAGAGAAAAGACAGTCCATTCAATTGCCACGCCAGTAATAGATGAAAATCTCAAAAAAAGACCTAATGTGATGATGGAGAAAATGTTAGGGATTTATGTTGATGACTTTTAAAGGTTAAGAACTCAAATAAAACTTGGCTAATACATCAAGGGCCTGTAGTGAAGTTTTGACTTTTTTTTAGATTAAGAGCACTGAAGCCCTAAAGCGCAATAAAATTACAAGTTATAAATATAGGCTATGTAGTAAGCCACATTAGCTCACTAATTAATAGTGGTTTAAGAAAATGCGGAGTTATGCACAGTCTTCTAAGACCTAAATTCTAATTAAGCGACTCTTTAGCCAATAGATCTACACTATGATTGCCTTCGCACCAACTATGATGCAACTTAACCTCTTATTCACAACCCATCAGCTTTTTAAGGGTTTTTATATCAAAACCACCTAAACTTTTACTCAAATTAATGGCTATCACCTACTTTTTTTTGGACGAAAACCGCCTGAAATTACTTATATGCTTTCAATGTCACACCAATCTATGTTTTTTGTATCGTTACCACCTAAACTTTTATATCTCTTACTACCTAAACTTTTATATCTCTTATGGTTACCACCTTTACAAAACAGAACTTGATATGTATACCACCTTACCTTTATAAACTTTTGAGATGAACCTCCTGCTATGTTATGAAAATCACAATTACCACCAAAATTTTGAAAATATGTACCAAGCAGAACCACACATGAGACATTAGCTACAGAAATAGGGGGTTTTGATGTGACATTGAAAATATAGATTGGTGTGACATTGAAAGCATGTGAGCAATTTCAGGTGGTTTTCGTCAAAAAAAAAGTAGGTGGTAACCATCAATTTGGCCAAAAATTTAGATGGTTTTGATGTAAAAACCCGTTTTTTAATGTCACATAAGAGGTCTTGACCAATAGAAGACTCAAGCACCTCCATTGCACTTCCTTAATCACAACTATTAAATCATGTTCCATACCTAGCCTGTTACATCCTATATCCCAACCGATTTGCAAATCATGAAGGAGAGTACAAAATTATGCATTATTTGACAAGCAACTCTCAATTCTTGTCATAAACTCAGCCAACCAGTTACCTCCTGTGTAATCTCCTATACATACATTGACAATGATTTTCTTTTTTTGTTTTTTGGATAATGACAATGAGTTTAAATACCCCTAACATTTAACACGTTGCTTTTTAAATAAAGTTTTGGTATTTTGAAAGTTAAATTGAATTAATTAACAATATTAATCCTTTAGCTAAAGGGCAGAATATATTAGTGGATTAAACAGTTGCTTTCATGAATAATTAATTGTGAGGGCTATTGTTTTTGTCTGAAGAGATCGTCAAGGCTGTGAGATGAGTCAGATGACCTCATAAATATGATGTTGTACCAAAAATTACATCATGTAGCCGCAACAGGGAACTGGCCTCAATAGAAGGATGGTTATTTACATAACTTTAGTCAATCACGCAATTTTACGGATCTATTACAGAGCAGATTCAACTTGTCCAGAGTATATATACACTTGAAAAAATAAAAATAAAAAAAATGTGAAACTGCAAAAAAGCACTAGAGGCTATCACACTTCCAAAAAAATATTTGCCAACATTGGGCATCACAAGCCACAGATAGTGAAATACAAAATGCAGAACAAAGCAAACAAAATACGTAACTGAAAGTTGTTCAAGGCTCCTTTCATACCCACCATAACACCAAGTAGCTGCACCTATCATTTTCATCTTCCAACTTATGTTGAGTGCTTCAATATACATTAAACTTCATTCATTTTTGCCTACAAATTCTTTTGATATTTCTGGAATGCATCTTTTGTTCACAAAATTCACCGACCAACTATATAACTATTAGAATATATAAATATAACCATCAATTCTCACCACAACTTTGAAGTTTTGATTTAATTGTTAGGAACTTTAAGATGGTATCAGAGTAACCCGGGTTCAAATCCTACCGGCCACGAATTTAAAGCAGAGTTTCTAAAAATTGACATTATTGCATGGACTCTAAGAATAACAAAGATATTATGTATGCACTATACTTTCTTTATTGGGATTCTATCCAACATCAAAGACTAATAAAAGGAAATTTTGGTTTCGTTTGTAGTTAGGCTCATAGTTTTGGATACAAAAATACTGGTCTTTCCAATATTACTCTTGAATTTGTCCCTCAAATCATTGAAATTGCTATTAAGTCCTTTAGTTATGAAGTTATTTGTAAAGTATTTCTTCAAATCATTGAACCTGCTACTAGATTCCCAAATTCTCATAAAATTATTATATCTAATTGCTACTTCTACTCTTGGTTGGAGTGATAAATTTGAAATGAACTTATGAATTGAGGGACTTGGTAGAAATTTCAATGAGTTGAGGAACTAATTTTAAAATAAATTAAACGCTGGGGCATCTAATAACAATTTCAATGACTCAAGGGGACTAATTTCGAATAGATCCAAAAAGATCACTTACCCTTTAGCTTCTCTATAATTTACGTACCTATCCAATATTTCCTTCAATTGCAGTCATCATCTCCAATTACAAGGAAAAATATTAACAAACCGAACTAGTAATACAGAAAAGAAATCGGAACACGGAGCATAAGGTAAGCTCATATTTTTCATATTTTGAAATTGATTAGTTCTTAGTTAATTAATTACCTAGTTAAAGTAATCATTACTACTTTCCGTCTTTGCATGACGTTGCACTACCTTTCGAATTTGCTAAGTTCGGTTAACATGGAAGAGAATATAGAAATAAACTCAAGTGTTGAATGGTTGTTTTGTGATGATTGGACATTAACTTGAGGGGAGCTTAGATTTTTTTTTTTAACCCTCCCTATGCTTATGACGAATTTTAAAACTATGTCTAATTATGTTTGGTGATGTTGACATTTTGATGAATTTGCTAATTGTTAGTATTTTTGTTTGTAAAAACAAGATAGTCCCACATCGGATATTTGAGCATTCTTTTAGAGATTTAAAAGCATTTAATGATTATTGGGTTTTAATAAATGGGGCAAAGCATAGACTTCTAAACCCGCGTGCGGGTAGCGCGTATAATGCGCGATTTGTCAAACTGGACCGATTCGACGGGAATAATTTCTCCCGCTAGCAAGACAAGATGATATTCCTTCTTACAGCTTTGAAGATTTCCTACATCCTCAACCCCAACCTGCAATCTATAGAAGATCCAAAACCCCGTGAAACGGGAGGAAGATGAAGTGTTGTGTCGTGGTCAAATTTTAAACACACTTTCAGACCGGCTATATGATCTTTTCACCAGAATAAAGTCAGCAAGGGAAATCTAGAATGCCCTGAAATTTAAATACAAAGCCGAGGAGGAAGGTACCAACAAGTATTTAATTGTAAAATATTTAGAATATAAAATGGTTGATGATAAATCTGTCCTGGAGCAAGTTCATGAATTAGAGGTTCTGGTTAATAAGATTCATGTTCTCAAAATAGTTCTTCCAGAATCTTTTCAAGTTGCTGCAATTATTGCAAAGCTATCCTCAACTTGGAAAGATTACTCGAAGAAACTAATGCATAAAACTGAAGACATCTCTTTGTAATAACTTCAGAAGAATCTTCGAATTGAAGAGGAGTCACGCTTACGTGATTCGAAAAATTCTGTCCAAAGTGATTCTAAGGTCCACATAGTGGAAAAGAATGAATCTTCGGTGAAAAATGGGAACCTTCAAGTAAAGAAAAGTGGACAACACTTTAAAAGAAAGAATTTTCAGAAGAAAAAGGGATCCTATTTTATTTGCGGTAAGCTTGGACATTTTGCTAAAGAGTGTCGTCACAGATTCTGAGAATGTTAAAAATATTCCTATTCTGCCTAACTCTAGAAATATTCCTAGTTCTGATTTTCATGCTAAGAAAACTAGTACATCTAAAGAAATATCGAACCAAGAAGAAGTACTAGAGCAATAAAGAGAAATCTTTACCTTCAAATTTTATTTCTCTGAACAAATTATTTTTCTTGTTGAAGGTGATAAGAACAACAATGCTTTAAATAAACATCCTATAAGTTTTAATCCAGACGATGATCCTAAAGCATTTATAGAAGCAATGTCATCTAGAGATGCTTCATTTTGAAAAGAAGCTATCAATGATGAAATGGATTCTATAATGGGTAATAATATTTGGATTTTAGTAGACTTACCTCAAGGATCAAAGCCAATAGGGTGTAAATGGGTTTTTAGAAGAAAATATCATTTTGATGGTTCTATTCAAGTTTTTAAGGCTAGATTAGTAGCTAAAAGGTTTAGACAAAAAGAAGGCATAAATTATTTTGATACATATGCACCTGTTGCACGCATAACATCTATTAGAATTCTAATTGCTTTAGCATCTATACATAAATTATTTGTGCATCAAATGGATGTCAAGATCGCATTTTTAAATAGAGATTTAAAATGAGGAGGTTCACATGAAACAAGCTGGAAGGTTTTATTCTTCCGGAAATGAAAGAAAAGTATGTAAACTAATTAAATCTCTTTATGGTCTTAAACCAAAGACCAAAACAATGGCATGAAAAGTTTGATTCTCGTTATTTTGTCTTATGGTTTCAAACATAATAGTGCGATAAGTGTATTTATTCTAAATTCTTGATAAATATGGTGTGCTTTTTGCTTGTATGTCGATGACATGTTAATTTTGGCACTAACATGATTGGCATAAATGAGAGAAAAGTATCTATCTTCTATGTTTAAAATGAAAGATTTAGGAGAAGTGGATACTATTTTAGGGATTAAAGTTAGAAAACATAGTGGGGGTTTTTCTTTAAGCCAATCACATTGTATTGAAAAAATATTAAATAAATTTAATCATCTTGGTTTTAAAGAAGTTAACACTCCATTTGATCCCAGTGTCAAATTGACTGCCAATTCTGGTAGAGCTATAGCACAGCTTGAGTATGCTAGTGCAATTGGTTCTTTAATGTATGATATGCATTGTACTAGACCTGATATTACATTTGCTGTATGTAAATCAAGTAGATACACTAGTAATCCAAGTGTAGAACATTGGAAAAGCATTTCCAAGATTTTTGGATATTTAAAGAAAACCAAAAATCTTTATTTGTTCTATAATGATTATCCGGCTGTGTTAGAGGGATACACCGATGCAAGTTGGATGACTAGTATTGGAGACAACCAATCCATTTCAGGAATAGTTTTTACACTTGGTGGAGGAGCAATTTTTTGGGCGAGCAAGAAACAAACATGCATCTCACACTCCACCATGAAATCTGAATTCATTGCTTTAGCAGCAACTGGTAAAGAGGCTAAATGGATTAGAAATTTATTGCTAGATATTAAATTATGGCCTAGTCCAATGTCTCCTATTTCTATTCATTGTGATAGTCAAGCCACTTTGTCAAGGGCTTATAATTGTACATATAATGGTAAGTCTAGACACATAAGTCTAAGACATGAATATGTGAGACACTTGATACAAGAAAGTGTCATAACAATTGTCTATGTTAAGACAACTAAAACTTGGTTGATCCATTTACAAAACCTCTGGCAAGCGAGGTAGTAAAGATGACATCAAGTGAAATGGGGCTGAAACCTAGTATTTAAGATCACCAGAAATGGTAACCCGACCATTTACTAGAATTGAACTGGTTAAAAGGTTTAAATGGGTAATAATAAGTTTCTGAAAGTGATTGATTGATATTGACACATTAAGCCCTAAAAGATAATGTCAATATCGTCCATTACAGAATAAGAGGATGAGTTGTGCTCTTAATGAAAGTCTAATACATTAATGTTGTGTGTTTAAAGTAATGGAGAACACATTGTAGACGTTTCACCTATATGAACTTAGAAGTGGTGCCGCTTCTTAAAAGAGCTAAAGGTTTTCTCTTTAAAAGACTTCATGAACCAGGAATAAGCACAAGGCCATAATAGTGCTAAAATATTAATTCTCATTGAAACAAGAGATTAGTATATGTGCGACATTCTCGGTTCTATCATAAAGAGTAATTAGTTTAATGTTAAGGCAACTAAGGACTTTGATAGAACTTTGAAGTGTTTGTACTAAGTAAAGGTTTAAATCGAAAGATACCTCTACATATGTATAGTCATCTCATTTTGTACATACTGCAGATTATTTTTAAATAAAATAATATTTTAAAAATTTTGTTTTTCCAAACAAAGTGGGGGATTGTTAGTATTTTTGTTTGTAAAAAGAAGATAGTCCCACATCGGATATTTGAGCATTCTTTTAGAGGTTTAAAAGTATTTAATGATTATTGCGCTTTGATAAATGGGCCAAAGCATAGACTTCTAAACCCGCGTGCAGGTAACGCGTATAATGCGCCATTTTGACACGATTATTAGACGCTCAAATATTCTAACTTTTACTATATATATATTTGAATATATTATTTCTTTATTGTTATTTTAAAATTTAAAATTATTAAAATATCAATAGACAAGTGACTGTTGGAAGAAGACTATTAAAAGTGACTATTTATTCCAAGAGGTGTTTTGAAAAGTTATGGTGTTGAAAACACTTTTTAAACTTATAAATAGTTTATGATTACAAACATCTAAATGTACTTTACTTTTAATAAATGTTTCTCTCAAAACATCTGCAATACTACAAACTTGTTTCACAAAGAATTGATGGAAAATTCAGTTGCTTACTTGAAATTTTTAATTTTTCTGTTGTATCATGGGAAGAAGATTGGCATTAACCCGAAGCAAATTTGAATATCAAGTGGGGCAAATAATTCTTTAAGGAAAGTGTTTCACGCCTCAGAAATTTTGTCTCCTTCATTATTATTTTTCTAACAATGACCAATGTTGAATTATCTTGTGATGACAGGTTGATACCTGTTTATGTTGGTTTTTCACTTTCGAAAATAGAGAAATTATGAATTTAGGTTTAAGCTTAAGCGAAAATCATGGCTGATAGGTAGAAGGACGTTATGAACATTTGCATTATGCTCTAATTCTATACCATCTTATAATGATTAGTTCCCAAACATGATATGTGTATTAGAGGTGTTAATGACAAATTGAACCAAACATGCATGCTACTAAAAATTTAACTCACTATAGTTTCTAGTACTATTATATCATGTGACTATAGTGAGTTAAATTAGTCGTTGGATAAAACAAGTGCCCAATCCAAACATGACACCTAGATATATTTGCAAGATCTGAACCGGAAGGAAAGAAATTTGGCGGTACTCAATGCCCCTTACGTATTGAAATACTACTTCAGATGGAAATACAGGCCCATTAATAAGAATCAAAGGCTAGCCCAATAAAGCTAAGAGACTAGCCAAAATGCTGTACAAATTGGATAAATAGGTTATCCAGCTAAAAAAAAAAAGGATAAATAGATTGTCTAGCAAAAAAGGTTGACAAACAACAAGAAATGGAGTAAATAGGTTGTCTAGCAAAAAATAGATAAAAAGGTTCTAATGATCTCAAGGGACGGCACACTGAATTCTCTTAGGTCAAATCAGTCTGGAAACACATCTATAAATTTAGAGGGTGAGAAAGACAAGAGGGCACCCCGAATTCTCTCAAGTCAAATCAATCTGAAACATACTTGTAAATTTAGAGGGTGAGAAAGACAAGACAATCAATCGTCTCCATGCAAATCTGCACAACTATAGATGACAAGGCGATTACAAAGGGAGATTGGTCAATATCATCCTATCGAAACTTAATTAGTCAGTCTATGAGCAACCAAACTAGAGTTTTACAATTTGTTTGTGTACATATTTCCAATCGGTAAATGAAAATTCATTCGGTTACCAAAAAAAAAGGAGTTTTTACTTAGTACAATAAGGCTATTTGTAATAAACATTTTTAAAAATTGCGTTCATGGGAATATTATTCTAGTCCAGCATAGAAACCCAAACAAATGAGACCTCTTAATTGTGAGGTACATTAACAGTGAAAGAAAAACTGTTAATGTCTTCTTATTAAATGGGTTTGCTAACCATTGTCCTCCATTGTTCTAAGGATAATGGTTGAAACGGAGAGAGAGAGAGTTAGTGAAAGAGAGAGAGAGAGAGAGAGAGAGAGAGAGTAGAAAATATAAGGGCCCACTCGGCACTCACCCCAGCACTCACCTCCCACCTCTCTCTCTACTTCTTAATCATTGTTCTTAGGAAATAGTTAGCAAAACCATATTAAATTTTCAAATGTAAAGATAGGAAGGTTTAATCCAAGTTTTCAAACTGATTTAATGTTTCTTTGACAAATGTTGGACGAAAAACTTTGTTGCATTGAATTAGTTAGACTTACAACTGTTGAATATGTCTTATATTGAAATAATCCTAATTTAATTAGGGTTGAAAGTTTGACTTTGATCGGAAAGGAATTCTTTGGAGATTTGAATACATCATGAGAAAGGAATTCTTTGGAGAGTAGGATTTAAATAGGCATAATGAGAAAGAGTCCAATGAGCAATAGAATTGGTCAAAAAAGAAATCCTATACGAACTCAAAATAGGAGAAAGAGAAATCTATAAATATCCTTGAGAGGTTCATTATAAAGACATCAAGAAAAAAGAGAGAAAAAGAAGAGAAAGTACTCTTGTGAGGATTGACAAGAGAAAAGTAAAAATTGTAATCTTCTTTAAAGATAATAAAGGTCTCTCCCTCTTTTCCCATGGATATAGGCACATTGCCGAACCACGTAAATCTTGTTGTTTTTGCATAAATCTTGTTGTTCTTGCTGTGATTGCATGCTACTTTCTTTTGAGATTGTTTGTTATTTGGTAAAATCTCTTTTCCGTATAAAACCCTAAAGATAAGGTTTCTGATCAATTTCCAGCAAGGGCCAAACACTCCACCATGACAAAAGAAAAATGCATGTATGTAGTCAGCAAGTCCAGTTACTCGAGAGAACAAAAGATAACCATCGTTAAGCTAATGTATAGCCATGAACTATAAAAGAGAATAATCATTCCTATTTAAAAATCAAATGCCACCAATCTCAATGGGTACTTCTTTTTTTGGTCAATGAAAATTTTTATTCATTTACAAATGTGAAGTTTATGTACATTAGGGCCCAATAAAACCGAAAAACAAGATATAGAAAAAATTGTAGATTACAAAAGAACTATAAGAGCTCAACCAATTTATGTATTGGCTATCAACGGAACAATTCAGGACTGATGTTAGGACTAAAAACATTATATCTTTGAGTAACACTTCCTTTTCTTGAGCAGAACTTTGAAATATCCTCTTGTTGCGCTTCTATTTAGAACCGATGTTAGGACTAAAAAACTTTGTATCTTTGAGTAACACTTTCTTTTCTCGAGCAGAGCTTTGGAATATCCTCTTGTTGCGCTTCTGCCAGATATAATAGATGCCTGCAGAATGCACCGTCCTCTTAACCTTTTTGTTTGAAGCCATTGCCTTTTAACCGGATAGTGTACTAGTTAGAATTTAGTATCCACTCACAAGCTTTCCAGTCAAACAGAAGAAAGTAATTTCCACAACTTTCCTTAGTTTGGTTCAATTTGAAAAAGAAGAAAGTAGATAATGTGTGAATAGATTCCTCATTTTCTAATGTTTGGTTTAAACTAAAAAGAAGAAACCATGATTGTGATCACTATGATGTGCTTACCCCCCCATATGAGACAAATTAAATTGTTGCCAACATAAATTGACGGGTGAATATGCCCACTATTTGAGGGATTGTGCTCTAGAATACAATCGTGAAGTTAATTTCAAAAAATGAACATTTGAGGGAGTAATTTCAAAATGTTTATAGATTTGAGGGATTAATTTTAAATTTGAGTTAGTAGTTTGCAAGATGTTTAAAGATTTGAGGGACTAATTTCAAAATATAAACATTTGAGGGAGTAGTTCATATTCTTTAAAGTTTTGAGGGACTAATATAAATATGAAGAAACGGTATAGATGATAAAGCCAAGGGCAACTTTCTTCGCTGAAATGGTCCGGAGATATTGTGCACGACGAGTGAGAGTTTGTCAAGACTCCAGGGGTCAAAACCTTCAAAGAAATCTCTTCACAATTTAAAATCCTAGAACTCTCCTCTCCCCCCCCCTCTCTCTTTCTCTCTAATGATATAATTTCCTTAATAGGTCAGGAAAAAGATATCCTAAACTTGATAGAGATTGGAGACATATAAAACAACGAACATCTGAGATTCAATCTCAAAAACCGCACTCTTGCCTTGTTTACCATCGATGGTGCCTCTCGACCATCGATGGTCTCAAGGACCCATTGATGGTTGAGAGCCCATCGATGATACAAAAGTCTCTGGGGTAAAAATCATCAATGATGCATATTTACCATCGATGAATCACTGTAGACCATCGATGTTGAGGAGGTTGAAATCAGCTTTTGAGCTAATTTTCGCGTTGTTTCTCCTCGTACATTTCTTATACCTATATTGACCTATCCTATATCATCTGAAATAATTATTAGCACAAAATGAGAGTTTTTTATTACTCAAACAAGAGCTATTGTATATATTTTGTCCTAACATTGTAACCCTTGGTTCTTGAATCATAGCCGATGAATACATATAGAATACTCCTCTTCTATTCTGGAACATGAGCATAGCCGATACTATTGAGCACCTTGAAATGACTCATATTTGGTTTGTAACATGTCCAGGCTTCTTGCGAAGTAATATTTTTGAGAATCTGAGTTAGACACCGGTTGAGGATGTAGACTACGCAGGAAACAATTTCAGCCCAAAAGGTTTTTGGCGCCTTCTTTCTACTCAACATACTTCTCACCATATTTAATTTGGTGTGATTCTTCCTCTTACGCCATTTCGTTGTGGAGTGTAAGGAGTGGTCAGAAAATGCCGAACTCCATGTCCTTCACAATATACTTCACACTCCTTTGAAGTGAACTCTCCACCTCGGCCTGATCTGATAGCTTTAAGATAAAAGTCACTCTCCTTTTCCACATTAACTTTGAACTTCTTTTTTTGTTTTTTTGAAGTAAGAATAGGGCATGATTCCCTATCAAAGGTACATTATAAACTATAAAAAAGAGTTTGAACTATTGATATCTATGGGTGATTTCAGTGGATGCAAACTAGAGGGAAGAGGAGCGGACCAATGTCGTTACTCTTCACCTCTAGCAGATCCAAGAGAAGCACCGAGAGATATCAACCGAAGCTATACAAGATGAAAAATAAAAATATAAAGATGTTGACAGACCCAACATCAAGCCAAATCAAGTTGTTTATCCAAACTAAAACAAAACAACAACAACAACCAAAGGATCAAGGATTACCTGCTGCATCATTGTTGTCTTCACTGGATGGCAGGAGCTCTGAGATACCCCTCTCTCTGATAATCTCCTTCAGTTTCACCCCCTTCTTGTTTGCTGAAAGACCTGTCCAGAAAAGGAGAAAGTGAGCCACATTTGATGCCATCTTTCTAGCTTGAGGAACATCTCCAAAGAAAATCAAGTTATTTCGAGCTCTCCAAATGCACCAACAGATAGAAGGAAAACCTAGCTTTGAACTTCTTAAATATAGAAAACACTTTCAGGTTTATTCTTCAAGAACTATACCCAAGTCATTCGAGAAAAATCATCAATGAAGGTAAGAAAATACCTATTCTCACCGATTGAGGTCGGAGTAATCGGCCCACACACATCAGTGTGTACAAGTTGTAGTAGCTTTGACACATGAAATGAAGCATCCTTTAGGAAAGTAGCTCTGTGATGCTTTCTCGCTAGATGTCCTTCATAGAGTTGCTCGAGATGATCAATTATCGATAGCCCTTTCACCATGCTTCTATCGGCCAATGTTTTCAGACTGCCAAAATTGAGATGCCAAAATCACAAGTGCCATAGCCAGGCAAGATCATCGGTACAAGCCTTCAAACATTTCGCTTCTCCACCTTGAAGATTTAACATGAACATTCGATTCTTTGATATCTATTTTACGATCAATCTACCTCTTTGATCTCGAAGAAAAAACTACGATCCTTGTTATGAAAATCATAGCCCTATTCTAAGAGTTATCCCAAACTCAATATATTGATTTTCATATTGGGCACATAATAGACATCGGTGATAAATTCTCTTCTCCATTTTTGAGGTTAATAAGAATTTTACCTCAGCCTTTCACTGGAATCTTTGAGAAATCTCCAGAAGTCACTTTGCCATTCACAAATTCGTCCATGTGATGAACATACTTCTCTTGCCACACATATAGTTGCTAGCACTAGTATCAAGATATCAAACATCCTCCTTGTCACCATCTCCTCCAAATACTAATAGAAGAATATTATCATCATCTCCCTTCTCGGCATAAGTCACCTTCACTTCAACTTGATTGTACTAACAATCAGAAGAGTAATGGCCATACTTTTTGCAATTAAAGCACTGAACTTGTGCTTTCCATCAGCCTCCATTAGATCTACCACGTCTATGACCTCTAAAAGATCTTTGATTTTGATCTCTCTCTTCAAAGTGGTGTGACCTCTTATGCCATAGGATCCACATCCTCGGCCTCAAAATCCTCCGCGGCGATGACCGCCGTTACTTCCTTCTTCTGAATCTTCTCGGTCATCCTTCAAAGAAAGCTTAGTTTGAAGAGCTTTCTTCACCGGTTCATTTCTCTTGTTAAATCTCTTCTCATGGGCATTTAAGGAATTCTAGCACTCATCAATTGCCATCTCTCCAAGTCTTTCGACTCTTTGATGGCACAAACAATATAGTCAATTTTCTAAGGAAGTGATCGCAAAATTTTCTCCACCACACGAACATCTTCGATCTTCTCACCATTTCTCCAAAGTTAATTCACCACGGCAAAGACTCGAGTGAAATAGTCTGAAACTAATTCACTTTCTTCCATCTCTAAATCTTTGAACTCCTTTTGAAGTGTTGGGGTCGCACCTTCTTCATCTTCTCCACTCCCTTATAGAAGTTTTGAAGTATCTCCCAAGCTTGTTTTGAGGTCGCCACATCTGAGATCTTCTCAAATGCCGATTCATCAACTCCTTCACAAATAAAGTAGAGGGCTCTAGTCTCTTTCTTAATGGACTCTTTAAGTGAGTCTCTCTGTACAACAGATAGCACACCTTCATTTTGAGGCATCTCAAAGTCTTTCACCACAATATCTCAACTATTTATCGATCCTAATAGAGTCTTCATATGAATGCACCAATTTTCATAATTTTCTTTGGTGAGTTTAGAAGCAACAAACATCTTAGCTCTGATAATAATTTAATAATAATATTTTGCCCAAGATAAATAATTTGGAGGATGATAAAATATTCTTTTGATTTTTCTTGGCATATTTCAACTTACAAAACACACTTATATACACTACTACAATGGCTCTTAGACCTCCTAACAAAGACTCTTGAACTTTCAAACAATATTCATGCATCTAACATATTCATGCATTTGACTCCTCAAATAACTAAATGAGTTTTCCAATTACCAAGGTAATTAATCAAGTTTACTTTCAACAAAGTGCGTGAGAGAGGGAGAGAAGTCAAAGGATAGCTACTTTATAAACATGTAACATCTTGTAACAAATATTTTTAAAACATGTATCATCATCATTGAGTCTTTCAGTTATTTTCTTTTACTATAGTACAACTTTCTACATTGTCAATTTTTACTATTTCCAAGCTTAAATTGCAGGTAACCCCTCTGATCTGTACCTTCTGTAGCAGACTACTACCCTTAACTAATTTACTAGTACTTAGCCACCCCTCTAAATCAATGAAAGAAAGAGCGGTGTTACCTGCAATTTGTCTTTCAAAAAATGGCAATCCAATGATGTTGAACATAAAGATGAAGGAGGTTATTTGCAATTTACCCATTTTTTAAATTAAAAACGTGTTAACAACTTTAGACGTATAAGATCTATTAGGTATACTAAAGACAGCTATTAAGAGTTAGATAATACATGATCCAAAGGTGTAACGATTGACAACAATGTCACAATGTCCTCTCATTGTTCACTAAGGAGCTCTTGGATTGTCTAGGCAGCGTTTGGGAACCGTTTCGTTTCAGTGTTTCCATTTCTTTTTTGCCAATAAAAAAACGAATCGTGTTTGGTAACTGGGTTATTTTTTGTGGGACCAAAACGCATTTAGCCCAAATAGTGAAACACCACGGGTTTATGAAAAAACACCAAAAAGGTGTTTTGTCTGTTTATACCGCGAAGTCATTGACCGGAAGGCGCTGACTTTCAGTGACTTTGATAACACCTGAGTTGATTATCTTTTTTGAAGATTGAATCATTCATTTTGCACTAATTGACGGTAAATTTTGCCCTAACATGTATGTGTTTTTTGATGGATTTGATTTCTGCCCTAATTTGTGTCAATTTCTTTTTGGCCTAAATTCACAATTTTTTTGGGATAGTGATTAATTTTGATTCTTTTCTTCCCCTTATTCTAATTTTGTTTAATTTGAATATCTAAATTCATATTCCTTCCTGTCTATTTTGAAGAAATTTCCATTGAGAAGAAAGTTATTAGTTTCTTACGTTCATTTTTTCTTCGATTTCTATTAAGGGAGTGTTTGTTTCGGTTGAAGACCCTTGGAAAACCGATGAAACCCTCTGACATTGTCAGAATTGCAAAAAAAATTTCCACGGTTTTCCAAGTCATGTGTTTGGTTCACAAAACAATTTTAAGAAAAATTTTCCTAAAAGTGTAGAAAACAAGGGTTTTTGCAAGGAAAACAATTCCTCTCAAAAAGTGAGGAATTGGAGTGAGAAAGGTTGGAAATGTGATTTTTTAATATTAAAATAATGGATGTCATGGGGAGTTGGTAAAATGTAATAATTAAATAATGAGAGAGAGATTTACATCTCAATTGATTTTTAATTTTTGGTTTTTGCACCAAACAAGGAATGGGATGGAAAACATTTCCTCCCTATATTTCCATGTTGAAACAAACAAAAAAAATTAAGTCCTAGAAAAACATGGAAATGGGTGGAAATAAGTTTTTAACTACTAGAAAATATTTCCTACTCTTTTGGAAATGAAAGAAACACACCCTAAATAGCTTATAAGAATTTGATGTTATCGCTGCAGTGGCGGACGGTAGTGAAGGCGCCGGCCGGTGGTGGGGACACTTGCAGTGGTTGTGGGGGTGGGAATCCTACTTGGTCATTTGTTGGTAAAATGTGTTTTAGAGAGAGAGAGAGAGAGAGAGAGAGAGAGAGAGCATAAATTACTGGGCATAGAACTCAAACGTGTTTTGAAAACACTTTAGAAGAGAAACACAACACCATTGTATTTTTTGAGAAAAATAAAATAAGAAAAATATCATGGTATCCAAACACACCCTAACAAATAATAGTTGTTTTGAATAACTATTAGAGCATGAATATATTAATATATATTTTTTGAGTAGGGCTTCTCGCCCTATTTTTTACTTAAAAAAAAGAAAGAAAGAAAGACGTATTGTCCTTTATAAAGCTATTCTCTGTACATGGTGTCAAGATCCAAGATAAGATAATTTTTTTCAAACATAAACAACTAAATTATTACTTTCATTGTCCTTAGATCCATTCTAGCGCTTCTCATGCATGAACCAAGGTAAAGAGAGTGTTGTAAGCGATTTTTATTAGAACGTTGTTCGTACAATATTTTTTTTAATAATAAACTTTCATTTGCACTGATGTGTTCGTGAGATAATATATTTCAGTTATAAATAGGTACGAACAAGTTGTGGTTCAAAATGATGCAAAAATCAACACGTACATTGATTTCAGCCTTTGAACCATCGATGGTCACGAGGCATCATCGATGGTCGAGTCAAGTCATCGATGGACTACATGAAAGAATCAGAGAAATAGAAACTAGATTTTGAACCATCGATGGTCTATAGTCGACAATCGATGATCGCAAGGACCATCGATGGACTACAGTCAATAATTGTAAAAATTCATAAATCAGAATTTGCACAATCGATGGATTACAGTCAACCATCAATGATCATCAATAGATCATCAATGATCGTATCTCACCATCGATGGTTTGGATGCGATTTGACAGTTTTTGAAAGATTTCAAGATTCAAGATTCAATCTCAGCCGTTCGTTAATAGTTTTGGACTTCTGTTTGAACTCTAATTAGAGGATCTTTTTCCTATGTTTTCAAGACCTATTTAAAGGGGATTTGAGAAAGAGAATAATCAACAAGAAGTGAGAGGGCAATTGAATAAAAAGAGAGATCTTATTCTAGGGTTTGAGAGAGAAAGTTTGATTTGAGAATTCAACCGCCAGAGCCTCGTTCAACTTCTTCTCGTCACACTCAATATCGAAGAATTGTTTAGCAAGAAGAAGTGCCTTTTGCATTCAAATTCAACATCGCTTCTTCACGGATCTTCATCATCATTGATTTGAAGGGCTGTCAGTTAAAAGAGCTGTAAGATTTTTCTAATTGTGCTTTAACTATTTTAGGATTGGTTTTGTATTTCAAACTTATAAGTTTGACGGTGTACTCAAGCCGGAGTAATTGAGGCTTGGCGTACTCAAACCAGGTGAATTGAAGGTGTCTATCTAGAGCTAGGTTTCTTATGGTCATTATGGAGTTATGTTAGTCGATTGGTTTTGGGTAGATTCTAGAGACTTGTTCGTAAAGCCTACCAAATCGAATTGTGATTTGGGAGAACTCCGGTCATAGTGAAGAAAGCCATTCGCAAAAAGGAAGAGTGGACATAGGATTTTAATCCAAACCACTATAAAAATCTCGTGTGCTCTTGTGTTGGTTTGTTTTTTATTTTTTCGTATTATTTTCGTTACATATTCTAAGTTTAGTCAAAAAATTGTAGCAATCCTATTCACTTTCATTTTCGCTGCTACAAATGTCAGCCGAGACATCTCTTTCTCGAAATTAACACTAAATTAGTGCCCTAATGGGATCAATGTGAGTTCCTGTTTCTATCTTTACAAATTATATATATAATACACACACAAGTGACTTGTTTATGGCATCAAGCTGTTTTCTCATTTCTAGTCTCTTATCACTTTGCCTCTCATTGGATGTATTCACTGTAAACCTGAAAGGGGCATCTAATTTGTTGTCGTGTGTGTATTTCCTTTGACAAGTAGACAATGAATCGGACCATGTAGGCAATAAAATTGCCTTAATCCCTACACAGCAACTCGGAATGAGCAAGAGAGCTTAAGGGTCCATCTGAGTGAAGTCAGGCCCGCCTAAAGGTTAAGTTCGACGGAATGCTTGACTTTACAAAATAGACAAAAGTGCTGGTATCTCTCAAACCGGAAGGAATTTGGCAAAATGACCGGAGCAAACCGAACCCTGCGGGTGGGTTTGGTTGGCTCCGTCTCGTCGAGATAGTCGATTTTCATATATAATTCGTCCAATTCCGACATACGGTTTGAAAGTTACGACTCGTTCTTCGTAGCATATGAGGAAGGTCGCAAAGCTGCGAGGCTCTTCATTCAGCGAGGTTCGCCAAGCAAAGGCTCGACATTCAACCGAGGTTCGCCTAACCGAGGTTCGCCAAGCAATAAGCTCTTCATTCGAGCGAGGTTCGCCAAGTAGCGAAGCCCTTCATTCGACGAGGTTCGCCAAGTAGCGAAGCCCTTCATTCGACGAGGTTCGCCAAGTAGCGAAGCCCTTCATTCGACGAGGTTCGCCAAGCAGCGAAGCTCTTCATTCGAGCGAGGTTCGCCAAGCAAAGGCTCGACATTCAACCGAGGTTCGCTAACCGAGGTTCGCCAAGCAGCGAAGCTCTTCATTCATATGAGGTTAGCCAAGCGTGAAACTCTCCATTGACGAGGTTCGCCAAGTAGCGAAGCCCTTCATTGAGCGAGGTTCGCCAAGCAAAGGCTCGACATTCAACCGAGGTTCACCTACGCAGTGAATCTCAACACTCAACCGAGGTTCGCCTCGGCGGTGAACCTCGACATTCAACCGAGGTTCACCTACGCGGTGTATCTCAACATTCAACCGAGGTTCACCTACGGCGGTGAACCTCAACATTGACTTAGCCTCTGGCGGTGAATCTCGGCATTCAACCTCAACATTCAACCGAGGTTCGCCTATAGCGGTGAACCTCGACATTCAACCGAGGTTCGCCTAACCGAGGTTCGCCACAGCGATCCTCGACATTCAACCTCGACATTCAACCGAGGTTCGCCTAACCGAGGTTCGCCAAGCAATAAGCTCTTCATTCGAGCGAGGTTCGCCAAGTAGCGAAGCCCTTCATTGAGCGAGGTTCGCCAAGCGTGAAACTCTCCATTGACGAGGTTCGCCAAGCAGCGAAGCTCTTCATTCGAGCGAGGTTCGCCAAGCGTGAAACTCTCCATTGACGAGGTTCGCCAAGCGTGAAACTCTCCATTGACGAGGTTCGCCAAGCAATAAGCTCTTCATTCGAGCGAGGTTCGCCAAGCGTGAAACTCTCCATTGACGAGGTTCGCCAAGCGTGAAACTCTCCATTGACGAGGTTCGCCAAGTAGCGAAGCCCTTCATTCGACGAGGTTCGCCAAGTAGCGAAGCCCTTCATTGAGCGAGGTTCGCCAAGCAAAGGCTCGACATTCAACCGAGGTTCGCTAACCGAGGTTCGCCAAGCAATAAGCTCTTCATTCGACGAGGTTCGCCAAGTAGCGAAGCCCTTCATTGAGCGAGGTTCGCCAAGCGTGAAACTCTCCATTGACGAGGTTCGCCAAGTAGCGAAGCCCTTCATTCGACGAGGTTCGCCAAGTAGCGAAGCCCTTCATTGAGCGAGGTTAGCCAAGTAGCGAAGCCCTTCATTGAGCGAGGTTAGCCAAGTAGCGAAGCCCTTCATTGAGCGAGGTTAGCCAGCGTGAAACTCTCCATTGACGAGGTTCGCCAAGCAATAAGCTCTTCATTCGTGACGAGGTTCGCCAAGTAGCGAAGCCCTTCATTCGACGAGGTTCGCCAAGTAGCGAAGCCCTTCATTCGACGAGGTTCGCCAAGCAAATAAACTTCCATTCGCACGAGGTTCGCCAAGCAAATAAACTTCCATTCGACGAGGTTCGCCAAGCAATAAGCTCTTCATTCGAGCGAGGTTAGCCAGCGTGAAACTCTCCATTGACGAGGTTCGCCAAGCAAATAAACTTCCATTCGACGAGGTTCGCCAAGTAGCGAAGCCCTTCATTGAGCGAGGTTAGCCAGCGTGAAACTCTCCATTGACGAGGTTCGCCAAGCAATAAGCTCTTCATTCGTGACGAGGTTCGCCCGGCAACAGGCTCGACATTCAACCGAGGTTCGCTAACCGAGGTTCGCCAAGCAATAAGCTCTTCATTCGTGACGAGGTTCGCCAAGCAATAAGCTCTTCATTCGAGCGAGGTTAGCCAGCGTGAAACTCTCCATTGACGAGGTTCGCCAAGCAATAAGCTCTTCATTCGTGACGAGGTTCGCCAAGCAATAAGCTCTTCATTCGACGAGGTTCGCCAAGCAATAAGCTCTTCATTCGTGACGAGGTTCGCCCGGCAACAGGCTCGACATTCAACCGAGGTTCACCTACGCAGCAGTATCTCAACATTCAACCGAGGTTCGCCTATAGCGTGAACCTCGACATTCAACCGAGGTTCACCTACGCCAGCAGTATCTCAACATTCAACCGAGGTTCGCCACAGGGAACCTCAACATTCGACTTCGCCACGCAGAATCTCGGCATTCAACCTCAACATTCAACCGAGGTTCGCCTATAGCGGTGAACCTCGACATTCAACCGAGGTTCTACAGCGATCCTCGACATTCAACCTCGACATTCAATACGAGGTTCGCGACGTGAACGGCTCGCGCACAATGCTGGTTTGACGAGGCTCGCCGCAAAGATCAAAGTTCGACGAGGCTCGCCGCAAAGATCAAAGTTCGACGAGGCTCGCCTGCCAGCCGCCACCGCTCGACGAGGTTCGCCACCGCGCTATCGCAGCAGCCCGCTATCAGAAGTGCTTCCACGCATCAGAAAGTACCAAGCATCGTATTTCACGACATCGCATGCCCGCCATCGTAGTACTCGCTCATCAGAAGCGGCCGGGCGCATCGTGAGCGCAACACAAAGGCCAACGAAGCCAATAATCACCACGGCTAAGTAGTGGGCATCGCTATGCCCACGCCCATTAACCCACGCTTCACAATTCCAAAGATGATAGTTACATGCTAAAACCCTATAAATAGCCGCGGAGCGCCTATGGAAAGGGGGCTTTTGGGAATTGGGGAGCTCAACACTTAGCGCATAGGAGAGATCAGAACCTCTCCAACAACCTCTTGATCACCCGCACTTTGGTCTGATCAGCCAACGGAAGCAACCTCGACTCGAGCATCGAAAGTGAAGCATCCTCGCCACCAAGAACCCATACAAAAGAGGAGTCAAATCAACCTCCTCTTCCTCAGAATCGAGAGAATTTGATTGTAACCCATTCATTCAATCAAATAAACAATTTTTTCGAATTCTACGTAAGATGGCTTACCATTAAAGGAGCAACCGCTCTTTCCGGACGAACCGGTGGTGGCGCAATCGCATAAGGTTGCGCTGGAACCGAGGTTCAAACCTTGGTCATCGAATTTGATCGTGAGTAAGTACGAGGAATTTCTTTTCCTCCGGGCATCTAGCCCTGAAGACACGCAAGTGTCGCCGAAGTCTCGTGATGAGACTTCACCTCCGTGGCTTCGCCAATCCTCTCGAAAGTGAACTCGACAATCGCCTTTGTCTCTCAAGGACAAGGCTCCAAAAGTCAACCGGCGGGCTAAGAAATGGGTTGTTAAGCAACCCAAGTCCACTTCGATGTTTTAGCCAAATTTGGCTTCGGGCGAGCCTCGCTCGCTCATGGAGAAGACCGACCTTCTAATGGTCCACTCTCGAGACGCTGCATAACGTCCGACAGAACCAAGCTCGCCGACGCGTTCGAAGCGGGTCTGGACGGATTCCACTATCGTCCAAGAAAATCAACGAACCTCGCCATCATCGGGGTTCATTCAAAACAAGACGGTCGCCCCAATCGCAACCTCGCCTACAAGATCTAACGCCGCCCCGCCGCGAGCCAAGTCCAAGTGGCGAACCTCGTCTGCCTTGTCCAAATGGCGAACCTCGTCTGCCTTGTCCAAATGGCGAACCTCGCTTCCTACCCAAGCAAATAACCTCGCCATAACGTGAGGTCCCTCAAAAGGGGTTGAGCTCACAAAGTGGCTTAACCTCGCCACAACGCGAGGTCCCCTTGAAGGATGAGCCTCGTTTGAGTGGCGAACCTCATCCAAACAATGAACTTCGCCAACATGAGGTCTCCTCTAAACAGGACGAACCTCGGCAGAGCAGCGAACCTCGCCGCCAAAATCAAAGAAAATGGCAACCTCGCCAGGTTCGCCAAACTCGATCCAGAAGCCTCTCGTATGAGGCTCTCTTTTCGATCAATCGGGCGACACCCACTATTGATCTCCGCGGATTACCTCACTCGCAAGCGTGATGCTAGTCATATGCAATCTCATTGTTGCCGTGGAGAAGCTTATTTCTACGATGCGCTTCAATGTTCATCGACGACGCCTTTAGTTTTGAGCGATTGTTCCGATTCGCCAACTGCATCGGCGGTTCCACCATAAAAGCGAAAGCCCGATGGTCATGGAGTGACTATCAACATGGTTGGGAGAGGCAGAGCAAGACCCCAACAGAAGTCCGGAATCATCGGACTCAATATTCCCCGTGGTTACGAGGTGCGCTAATCAATAGCCAAGGCTTATCGGCACCCGCCTCGCATCGAAAGGCCAATCCCATTTGATTATAGCCAATTGGTCGGGGTACTTCAAGAACATGAGAACTCGGCATTGCTACGCCTCAACCTTCAACACCGATTTCAAGGACTGTGCCGCTGTCCTCATGGCCAACGAGAGGAAGAGATGACACGAAGAATAGAAGATCAACAGCTACTATTCTTGCGCAACAAGAATCTATCAGCGCTTAGAAATGATGATGGAGAAACTTGTGGGCAAGAAGAAGATGGACTAAGGAGGATCCAAATCGAGCGAAGACTATGAGAGGGATCATGATGTCCACTCTATGTCATCGAAGCTAAATCGAATCCGCACAAAAGAGCAAGATCATGTGTTGCGGGATTTCCAAAAGCAACCGGATGCTCAAACCCAAGGGCAATCTAAGGAGTCGGGGTGGCGAGGCCATATCCACCGAATGGGATGATGTCCCATATCCTCCCAAATTCAAGCCACTTAACTTAGTGCGCTCGACGAAAAAGTTCTCCGTCACAGCACATCTACTACTTCCAAGCGCAAATCGGGCATATAACGGGTAATGATCCTATTATGACCCGATTATTCATTAGCACTCTTAAGGGAGTCACCTTCGAAAGTGGTTTCAAGGTCGAGCCCGTTCTATCAACTCTTGGAAAGATCTCGCAGGCTCTTTATGGCCCGATTTTTCGATGATGACACTGAGGTGTCTATGGCCACTTTGTTGGCCGAAAAGCAAAAGAAGACGGAGTCTGTCAGCACTTTTGTCAGGAGATTCCGAAACCAATCTTTACACTCCCGGGACCAAGTCTCGGAAAAGACGTTCATCGCGATGTGCAGAGCCAACCTCTCGATTAACATACTTTCTAAGATGGGTGCAGTTGAAGCATACTCTTGGAAAGAATTGGTGAGGTAAGGCGAACAAGTTGAAAACATGCTTAAGAGGATCGAGGCAGAAGAACCTCAGGACTCTCGTCCTAAAAAAGGGGGTAATCAGAATAATTTTACTCCTCAAAAGCAATCGAAGGGTAAGGAGATTCTAGCTGTGGAAACCCAACCTACTTCGAGACCCTTCAAGCAGAAACCAAATGCCTCTGATAACCGTCCCATGAAGAAGTATGATTTCAAGGATGATCAGGTTGTCCCTATCTTCAAGACTTTACTCAAGATGAACAAGATCACGCTTCCGAAAATAAAGAAGCCGGAGGAAGTTTCAAGGATGGATGATCCAAAATACTGCATGTACCATCGAATGGTACACCATCCGACGGGGTCATGCTACATCTTGAAAGACAAGATCCAAGTCTTGCTAGAAGCAGGTGTTATGACTTTATGGGAGGATCAAAAGAAGGTGTCTGCAAACATGGTCGCCTCCAATTTGGCGATTTTATGAATTTCATGCGTGACGGTAAAACCGATCCATCAAGCGTAGTTGAGTTGTGAACTTTGATCTCCAACGGCGGAGGCACAAGGTATGATCCCTTACACTACCGAAGGCGAATTATGTGGGTTCATCCCGACTTGTTATCGATGAACAATGGACTTCTTCAAAGTCAAAAGGGAAGTCTTGTAACGCCACCGGCCAGCGTCGGAAAAGGAGCAAGTCAATGACTCTACCGAAGAACAAACCGCCTGATCGCACATCCTGCATCAAAGATTGGCCACCCGAGGAAAAGAGTTCCTAAGGAGTACCCCGAGGTAACACCCGACGAAAGAAGGAGCCAGCCGGTGGGTCCAAGACGAGGGAGATCCGCTACAACAAAGCACTCGTGAAGGACATGCCCGAACTTCAAGGCTCCTTTCCGCTCGACGGTTAGCCCAACTCTCCAACATCCCGGCGAATTACTTTATTTGAGCTCTTGCGTCTCTCTCAATCTACCGTAGAAGCTCACAGAAGCGCATGATAATGAAGCTGCCTCGCCATTTCCCGTAAAGGACAATGTAGTTTGTGCCCAATGTCATCGTCTTCAAAGGGCCGATACCTTGCATTTTTCATCGAGGACATGCAAGTGAAGAACCCAAAGCATGATAGGCCGTTGTACTTCATCGTTACATTGGCTCGTCCAATCAACCGAGCTCAAGTTGACCCGATCTGCATTGAGTATCATCCCATTGAGAATTATACAACATCTTGGGATACCGCCGCATCGGTTAGCTTACCAACCGACTACCATCTACGGTTTCAATGCTACCAATTCGCCCCGGGCAAGATCAAACTCAAATGCCAAATAGGAGACTTGAAGACGATGTTACCCGCTATGTCATTGACGCGATACATCTTATAATTTGCTCGGGTCCTTTGGATCCATGAAAATTTGATCGCCTCATCTACGCTGCATCAATGCATGAAGTATGTAGATGAAGAAGGGATGGTTAAAACATTGGTCGCGAAAGGCAACCATTCAAAGGTGTGGAGAATTATTTTATCGATTCTCGCCCACTACCTTGAGGAAGGCCAAACCGATGAACCACGATCGAGGACTATGACAAATGAATGAAGTCGATGTAGAATCCAACAAGAAGTGGTTTTAATGATGTAAAACCCTTTGTAATCGATCCGAATGATCCCGATGACGACATAGTCATTTTAATGAAAATTATGATTTAGCTTACGCGACCGTGTTAAAAGTCATAATCGACTTGATGTCGAAATTCTTCCACGGTTGTATGTCGAACCCGCATTGCACATGCCCATCCACCGCCATTTATGACAACTCAAAGGCACTTTAATTCTTCACAAGCGTTTTGTGATACCATCCCTAATAATGATCGAAGACATTATCTTTGGGCGAGTCAACAAACCATTGCAAGCCGAGGTGGAACAACCCCAAGCAAAAGAAAAGAACCCCAATTTTCATATTTCGCCGACGCAACATTTGATGAAGAAAATGGGATATGATTTCCTTCACAAAGAAGGGCTAAACTACTAAAAGGTATTAAAACACCGATCCGACCGCTTATGTCCCTAAGGCCACCGATGATTATTATCATAGAACTCAGAAGGGTGGGATATGAGTCGCCGCATCATGGCATGTTATGACCGAGGGTGAGTCGATCACTCATCTTCAAGCAACTTCCTCGATTCGACGCCAAGATAGGACATGAATTTAAGTCCTTGATGGCCAATATGACCTCAATGATCTAATAGAGATCCAAGAAGATGATCTCTACCGCTATTGAGGATCCAATGAGTCGCCACCGAATGCAATGGGAACATCGCTTTGAACAACGGAACCACCCATCGATGACAAAATAATCCAAGTAAATATGGGGACTTAATCTAATCCAAAACCCATATTCATAAGCTTATAGTTTGACTACCAAGAAAAGGAGAGCCTTATCGCTTTGGTACAGAATATATCGATGTCTTCGCATGGAGTTATGAAGATATGCCGGTTTAGACCCTCAAGTGGCCATGCATCGCCTTTAACATTAAGCCGAGCTAAACCTCGTTAAATAACAACAACGACGCATTTTCCCTCAGGTCATGAAGGCTATCGAGAAAGAAATCGAAGCTAATCAAAGCAGTTTCATCCGAAGTGCAAAGATCCCGACCGGGTAGCAAATATAGTACCCGTGGTAAAGAAAACGATGATCCGACCGTGTTGATTACCGAGACGTAAATGCGCATGTCCGAAAGACGATTTCTACCACTACTTTACATTATCATCGACAACACATGTGGATTCGAGAGGATGTCTTTATGGATGGCTTCTCGTGGTACAATCGATCAAAATGCATCCCGATGACGAAAAGCACACCGCCAACACCGCCCGAATATACCGTTATACGCTTATGCCTTCGCTTGAAAACGCTGGGCTACATACCAGCATGACCACTATTTTCCCAAAACATTTACTAAGACAAGGAATGCTACGTGGATGATTTAGTAGTTAAGAGTCGCCGCAAAGTGATCATTTGCATGACTTGAAGACAACATTTGAGATAATGCGCACATCACCAAGATGAACCCAACTAAGTCTTTTGGGATGTCAAGTGGTAAATTCTTAGGGTTTGTGGTCACAGATGGTATACGCCTCGACCGACAAGATCAAAGCTATCCAGAACTTCCACCTCCTAGAAGCCTTAGGAGCTTCGTGGTCTCCAAGGTCGCTTGGCTTACATTCGCATTCATTTCCAATTTATCGTGGAAATGTCAACCATTCTCAAGCTCATGAAGAAAGGTGTATCGCTCGCTTGGGATGAAGATTGCCTAAGGCATTCAAGAGATCAAAACATATCTTTCTAATCCCCGTGTTAGTTGCACCTAAATCAGAAAACCCTTTCGATTTACATCCGCTACGTAGTATGCGTTATGTCTTTTAGCACGTAAGATTTATGACAATGGCCATGAACAGCAGCCTATTACCTCGTAGATTGCCGGGGTCAATATCGATATCCTCCCATTCGAAGGAATGTTTGGCTTTGGTCTTCGCCATCCAAAAGATGCGCACTATCTCGGGACGCACTATACACGCCATATCCAAAATTGACCCTATACGGGTATTCATGACCCACCGCACGCTGAATGGTCGAATGGCTAGATGGGCATTGTTATTATCTCAAGATTTACATTCACTTCAAACCTCGGCGCATGAAGGGTCAAGCCGGTGTGATCTTATGGCTAACCATCCATTGAAAGGGAAAGTCGAATTATATCAAGACATGCCCGATGAACCTTATGAAGCTAATCTGGTCTCTAAGGAACAGTATGGCAGCTTGTTCTTTGACGGAGTCACAGAGCGACTCCATGACGCCCCGCTAGCCGAGTGGGGTAGTATTGATATCTCCACAAAACCACGCGGATACCACGAGCCGGTCGCTATCGTAACCATGCACCAATAACAGCGAGTACAATGCTATTGATTGGTCTCGACATAGCTAAACATTTAGGTGTGAAACATCTTGAAGCATTTGGGGATTCACAGCCTAATCGTGAAACAACTAAGAGGAGAGTAACGGTCGCACGAGGATCTTATCCTCACCATGCGCCAGCCCATAACTTTAGTCACCTTTGAAAGCTTTTACATTGATCATGTACCCCGCTTGCAAAATACTTATGATAAGCCATGCCTTCTGCAAATTTACGCTTAGCCCCGCCGAGAATGCTACTCAAAGAGGTTAGTGTGTCTAGTCGGCAACTATTTAGACCAAAATATGCATTACGCATCCAAGCAATAAGACTAACCTAAGTCACTTGAAGCACGATCGGGCGGTTCTCGATCATCGATTATGTCTTGCATGAGATATTACTCAAGACATAAAAGAAAGAGAGTCAATTCGCCGACGAAAGCATCAAGATTTTACTATGATTCCCATTACGACTTTGTATAGAAGGTCATATGATGGGTTACCGCCGATGTCCGCCAACTAAGGAAGCAGAGCAAGTCTTGAAAGAAGCTCATGACGGTGTTTGTGGAGCACACCACCGACCTAAGTTATGGGACCGTCGCAGACTCGATTATTACTGGCCGACAATGGTAAGGGATGTCGTGGCTTACGCTAAACGATGCCATGCATGCCAAATACATGCTAATTACCTTCACCAACCTCCGGAACACTTGCATCCTACCGCCACGTCCTGGCCATTTGAAACGTGGGGAATGGACATCGTCGGTCCAATTTCTCCACCATCTTCAAAAGGACATCGCTTCATATTGGCGATAACTGATTATTTCTCAAAGTGGGCCGAAGCCGTTCCATTGAGAATGGTCAAGACTAGTGACGTGATCAAATTTGTCAAACATCACGTCATATACCGATATGGTGTGCCAAGACAGATTGTCCACGACAATGGTCCACAATTTGTCAGTCATGCTTTCACGCGATTCTGCGATAAATTCCGAATCCGGAATTTAGCATCAACAGCTTACTATCCTGCAGCGAACGGACAAGCTGAAGCTTTTAATAAGACGATCATCAAGATCCTTACCAAGATGGTCTCTTCAAACAAGAAGGATTGGAGCGATAAGTTAGGACAAAGTTTGTGGGCTTACCGTACAACGGTTCGTACACCGACGGGTACCACCCCATATTCTCTGGTTTATGCACTACAAAAAAAAGGTCCATTAACAACGGAAAAATCCGTCGTAGCAGGCATCTAAATCTGTCGTTAATGGGCACTAACGACGAAGAAGTGCTCCGTCGTGGGCTGTCGTTAATAGGCTTGACGCTAATGACACTTAACGACGGAGAAACGTGATCCGTCGGTAAAAGTCAACAACGACAGCATATATGTTCCGTCGTTGGTCTTAAATAATAACAGCGGAACACGAAACATTAACAACGAATAACAACCGTCGTTAATGCGAAATCAAATTTAGTTTAATTTGGCGCCATTAACAGTTGACTCCGTCGTTGTTAGGCATTAACGACGAATAAAAAACTATAATTACTGTAAAATAAAAATTTAGTTAAATTTGGCCATTGGTAGTTGACCGTTGTTAATAGACATTAATGACATAAAAATCGTTGTTAGTAGCATATTAACATATGATAGGCGTCACCAGCTAACTTTAACGTTAATATCTTAACCATTGTTACCACACTTTAACGACTAAAGTTGTCATCACTTATGGAAGCCCTTTCAAACACATTACATCAGCGACAAATTAGTCAACAGAGATTGCCACATACAAGCTTTAGAAGTGAATAGGACAGAGATGCAACTTTTTATTGACAAAGAAATTTCACAAGTACATACTTTGAAACCACACGCACATGGAATTACATTTCAATCCAACTTTGCAGCTAAAACACTTAATTAGAAGAGATAGAACTAAGTTTACATGACAACTCAACTCCAAAACACAAGTAAAGAAGACTATAAATTATAAGCCTTCAAAAGCCTTTATCACCAGCTAGATGCCCTGCTTGAAACTTCATTAATCTTTATTAAAAGCTGCTATTCGCTGTTAATTAGCACGATTGCCTGGAACAAAATCAGAAAATACATAAACACAACTTAAAATGCATTAAATATGTGCACATTTGCTCTCTAAAGATGGTGGGGTGATATTGTCCAGTAATTGATTCTCAATGACATTGTTCCCTGGACAATTATCAATCAATCTTCACCTTAAATCTCTTTTTAGCGTATAGCTACCTGTAGATATGTCTTCATAGGAAAAGAGACTCTAGCTTTGTGACATGTCAACATACTCATCATTCACCATGAATCGTTATGAAAAAATTGATTATTCAAGGACCAAGATCACCGACTAGCATAAAATGAGAATTACTCACCAACGCAGGAAATATGAATCTATAGTCAAAAGATACTAAATTTAGACCAAGCAAAAAGAAATATGAATAGCAAAGTAGCATAGTCATGAATCACAAAAGACAAGCATACATAAGTAACATCCATTGTAGGTAAGTGCAATTTGATTAAAGGGTTAACTGCAGATATACCCCTTGTACTATAGCCAATTTGAACTTACTACCCTTATGGTTCTATTATTGAGATAGACCCCATGAGTGAAATTTTGACCCTTTTAGGATCTATCGCAACAATAGATTTTCACCGAGGATTTCTATCCCAACAATAGAGCTTTTCAACGGGATCCAAGCAACAATAGAACTAGTGGGGAGCAAGTTTAATTTGCTCTGTCGATAAGGGGAGTCAATCTGCAATTAACCCTATATTTAATGAAGTAAAACCAAAAGGAAGATAACGCTTGTCGATTCAGAGTCGAGATTTGACTCATTTGGTAACCGGTCCTTCTAGATCAAATCTTCGTATAAATTCATCCGCCTCATCCCACTGGAGAAAAATGAAAAATGAATAAGAAACATCATATAAGTATCTCGGAAAAGACATACACAATTTTCATATTTCTTCTTATCCTCTATAAAGGAAATAAATCGAGTCCGCTAAATTCCTTAGTTCTTAATTTGTAGCCGACACAAGTCAATGTTATTAAAAACACTTGCTATAGAAAAACTTGATGCCGTTTGGAAGGAAATGACATGTTCCTCTTTATTTAAATTTAGCAGACAATGGTAATTTTATGAATAAAACTATTAGTTGATAACATAATAGGATGTTGGCATAGTAGTTTCAAGCAGAGGGCACCCTTCTAAAGCAAGAAGAGGGAAAACTGGTATTGCATCAAACACGCAAGAATAGCAAAGTTTGGAAAAGAACATTTTCATATTTTTAAACCACTAATAAAGCCTTTTCGCTTGCCAACGATGATATGACCAATGAAACAAGGATGGATTCACAGTTGAAGTGGATGTTAGAACATTGCAAGAAAAATATATTATACAATACCGAGATGACCGATGTATATTGTACATCAAATCATTATATCTTGACCGGTTAACTTTATAATCTCCGTGAAGAACATCATCAACTTGAGCTCACTTTATTAACACCTAGAAACCAAGTAGACGCATAATTCAAGAATGTCCGCTATAAGCCTATAAACAATGCCAATGGAAACAAAGTCGCTAAAGGTTAATAGAAGAGCTTACAACATACGAGGATGTGGGTAAAGACGTGATTCTTGTATGCAACACATCAAGTACTTCAACTCTTTCACATTCTCATATCTCAAGTCTTCCATGTAAAACATCATTAACCTCTCATAACTAAAGTAGATGGGTTCTTCAAGATAAAAAAACAAACAAATTTGATAGAGTTAATAAATTTGGTGCGCTTGTTACCAACATTCTTTACAATAAAATAATTGAATTTATTTTCAAATCAATGATACATAAGAAAAAAATCGACTTTGTGGGAGATTCCACTCCAGTGAAGTGAACACATCACCGAAAATCAACTTTGTGGAGAGAGTTTCATGTGATTCACAAAGTGCCAGCGTAAGCCCTTTGATATAGCAGATGCACCAAAAGAATTCCACTCTTGACGCTTAGAAAGATATTCTTAGATATTCTTAGATCACTCTCATTCTTGTTTTACCAAAAGAAAATTGTTGAAAGTGTTTTAAAAGTGATCAAAGAAAATAATTCGCAATATGAAACACTAATTGAAGACTCCCACTGACTGTCATACACAACGGATAAATAGTACATACATTCATTCATATGTAAGTACTCAAACTATCTATGAGCTTCGGATAATATAATAAAAGTTCCTTTGCTCCCAAAAAATAATTTATTTGCATAACATTGTATCAATCAATTGTTTACACCTCTAACTATCCTCAAATATGTATATTATCGATTTTTTGAGCTCTCAACCTTCAGAGCTCACCAATCTAGATAACATTATACCAAAATTTTCCACAAAATTAAGAAAAATTACCTTAAATTTGTCTGCGGGAGTAGGAGGAGTAACCGCATAATTGGCGTAAAAGGAGGAAATTAAGGTTAGAAATAGAAATTAGGTTAGGGTTTTAAAGAAGAGGACAGAGTACTTACTTGTCACGCGCAATGGAATAGATGACTAAGGGACCGGAGTTGATTTTCGTGAGAGGAGTAGGTAAATTAGCGTGAGGATGAATTGATTTCGGGAACGGGAATGAGAAAGGGGGCGGTGTCAGAGACGGTGTCGGGGAGAGGGGATGCATGTCCGGGTCCGCCGACGAGGAGAGGAGGTATGCTGGGCCGCGGTGTTAAGGCACGTAGGGTTTGGGGAAGGGAATGAGAAAAAGCTACAATGGGAACGAAAGGAGATATAGGTTCTTTTGATTTGAGAACCAGAGAGGCCGGGTTTCAATTTTGGGGCCTAAATAATTAGAGGGAAAATCCCTCCAGCCGACCCATGGTTATGTAGCACATTAACGACTATTTTGTTGTTCGTTGTGATTATATAACATATTAACGATAGATTTTGCTAGTAGCAACGACGAAAAAATAATTCTCGTAATTGATATACTCACTAACCACGGATTAAAAAATTGGTCGCTACTATCTTTAATAACAAGAACGCTTTTGATCCATCGTAAATCTTGGTCGTTAATGGACCTTTTTTTTGTAGTGATGGTTGTGAGGCCATTTTACCGTTAGAGATTCAAATCCCATCGCCAATGGCGCTATCCACCGAATGACAACCGAGGAAAATCATCACGACTTTGAGGAACTTGAAATGCCGGATGAAATACTACAAAGCTCAACAAAGATATCGAGCTTTACCAAACCCGGATTTCTAAAGCATTTGACAAGAAAGTCCGATGTCGTATTTTCAAGGAAGGCGACCTCGTACTCGCTGTCCGACGCCCAATGATTTTGAATTCCAAGAAGAAAGGGAAATTCGAACCAAAATGGGAAGGACCATTCTAGAGGGAGTCGCTTTCGAATGGAGTGCATCACTAACCAATCAAGAAGGCGATAAAATCATGATGCCTATCAACGGTAAGTTTCTGAAGAAATATTACCCTTAATCAATTATCTTATCGTTTCTAAGTATTGACTTACCAAGTCAATATTTTATCTTTACGATGTCCACCATTGGCCTACCAAGTGATGCGCCAATATTCTAATTTTCCGACGTTTGTTATTCATACCAAATGATGTTCGTCATCCCGTATGGGCTTACTCAACGATGAGCCAATGTTTCAATTCTCCATGAACAATGGTCACACCTAATTTTGATTTATCTTCATGTCAATCACAAAGTGGTCATATTCCACATCAACGTGTGATTGTTTTCGACAAATATACTTCTACACGAATCGACTCGATCATTTCCATATCGCTCTTGTCCGAAAGTGACTTTATGTTAGATAGTGGTTAACCAAGCGATATACCCCTATCAGCTCCCTCACCTAATAGTAGCCTACCGATGTGCCTCTATTTCAACCATAGTCGCTATACTCCTATGTCACGAACGACTTGACTACTCCCACATGATCATTCCTCTAAATGATTTTGTTCAGAATCACCGTTGTTATACTCTCACGCCATCGAACAACTTGATTGCTTTTTATCGCATCGTTATACTTTTATGTCACCGAATCGATTCATTTCCACATGATGGCCTACCGTGCTATTTGCCCTTATCTTTTAATCCAACTTGAACGGCTAAGGATAGAGGGAGATTTTAGCATTAAGCCTAAAAGAAACTCCTAGCAAACTCACCATACCGATGGGAAAAGTATGGCTAGCCGGCTCAAACTAATCCAGTAAAGGCACATCAAACCGTTGATAGCTTGGGGTTTGCTAAAAATCCTAGAGGGCGATCATTAGTGCAAGTGAAGAATTCAAATTTACCGTGTTCGTTAGAAGGTTCCGTCGCCTCCAGACCACCATTTTACAAGTCTTCATATCCAAAGTGTTCCGCATCCATTCAACCACATTCAAGTCTAAAACTTTGGAGGGTTTTGTAGGCAAAATTGCCTTAATCCCTACACGCAACTCCTAATGAGCAATAGAGCTTAAGGGTCCATCTCGTGAAGTCGCCCGCCTAAAGGTTAAGTTCGCTTGAATGCTTGACTTTACAAAATAGACAAAAGTGCCGTATCTCTCAAACCGAAGGAATTTGGCAAAATAACCGAGAAACCGAACCACGGTTTGGTTGGTTCCGCCTCGAGATAGTCGATTTTCATATATAATTCGGCCCAATTCCGACATACGGTTTGAAAGTTACGACTGCTCTTCGTAGCATATGAGGAAGGTCGCAGTGCTGCAGGCTCTTCATTCAAACGGCTTCCCGCAGCGAGGCTCGACATTCAACCGAGGTTCGCCCAACCGAGGTTCGCCAAGCAATAAGCTCTTCATTCAGACGAGGTTCGCTAAGCAAATAAACTTCCATTCGTGGACGAGGTTCGCAAGTAGCGGCTTCTCCTTCATTCGACGAGGTTCGCCAAGTCAAGCTCTTCACTCAACCGAGGTTCGCCAAGCCAAGCTCTTCATTCATCGAGGTTCGCTTCGGGCAGCGGAGGCTCGACAATCAACCGAGGTTCGCCAACCGAGGTTCACTGGCGTAGCTCTTCATTCATATGAGGTTCGCCAAGCAAATGTAAACTCTCCATTCGCATCGAGGTTCGCCAAGTAGCGAAGCCCTTCATTCAGACGAGGATCGCCAAGCAGCGAGGCTCGACATTCAACCGAGGTTCACCTACAGCAGTGAATCTCAACACTCAACCGAGGTTCGCTGCCAGCGTGAACTCGACATTCAACCGAGGTTCACCTACGCCAGCGAATCTCAACATTCAACCGAGGTTCGCCCTACGCCAGCTAGGCATAAAAATTGCTTATATTCGAACGAAACTCTCGTGGACGATGGGTTGACAACCGACGATCCATTCACAAAACCGACGTCCAAAATGCATCACGAAAACGCGTAGAGCGAGTCGACGAGCACATGAAGTGAGCTCCAAGACGTGTTTGAAATGAAACGCGCCGAAGTTGATTAAACTCAAACGCCGATGAGACGGAATCAACCATACATAGTCCGCTCGATGCAAACGAACCGCTTGAGCTCAAAGTTGATCGGCACGGACTCAAACACAACGCGACATTACCGAGCAAAACTAAGCCCTAAGACCGAAGAATCGACGGAGAAATCACGAAGAAGGCCATGCCAAACCTCGCCGCGGGTTGTCGGCTGTCGAGCCACCCTACGAGGGTGCCCTACCAAGTGGCCGGGAGGCTCGGCGGCCGAGGTGGCTACCACATGGCCGAGCCACCGGCCAACTGCCGAGGTGGCTCGGCCAGTGGCCCAGCCACCAAGGCACCCCCTTCATTGTATAAATAGGGGGTGCCATCTTCGAGGGGGTTCGGATTTTGAGGTCTTGGATTTGGGGAATTTCAAGGCTTCCTGAGGTCTTGGATTTGGGGAATTTCAAGGCTTCCTGAGGCTTGGATTTTGGTGATTTGGAAGAGCTCTGACTTCAAGAATTCTTTGCGAGATCTACGAGTAATCCACGCGACGGCTCCGAAAGCACCGGCGAGCTCAAGTCCACCGACGCCGATCTATAAGCAAAGGTAACCGACGGTCGAACCACAGATACCCTCTAGATTAAGCTTCGCCTTTAATCTCGTGGATAGCCGGATTTCTCCTAGTAGATCTCACCCGCCAGCGCGATCCTCCTTCGTGGAGTGTGATCCTCAGCGCTTCGCTTCTTTCTGAAACGAGCCCCTTTACATCCAGAGTTCCGTAACCCGTCTCCACTGATCGAATTGCGCTGTGGTCCACGGACACAATAAGTCCCCAGACAGCAAAGAACTCAAGCCGGTGACCTCGACATAACGTAGATCCTCGTTTGTTTAGGAAGAAGTCGCAATCTTTTTGATTTTCATTGTACTTTAAAATAAAAGGCAATTTCTTTTGAATTTTGTTGTAGGCAAAAGAAGTCGTGAAACAAATTCAAATCAATTAATATCCCTAAGAATATTTTTATGGAAAGTTCTTCTCCAAAACAGCCATATCGTAATCCTAGTTGGAGTAGGATTGGTGACGCTGCTGATCGCGCCGATGTTATCAAGACGATCGAAGTTATCCCTAAGAATATTTTTATGGAAATATTCTTCCTGAACTTCTCGACAAATTAGGAAACAGCTTTATACCGTGAATCCTAGTTGAGTAGGATTGGTGACGCGTTGATCGGCGCCGATGCCATCCAAGACGATCGAAGTTATCCCTAAGAATATTTTTATGGAAATATTCTTCCGAACTTCTCGACAAATTAGGAAACAGCTTTATACCGTAATCCTAGTTGGAGTAGGATTGGTGACGCTGATCGGCCGATGCTATCCAAGACGATCGAAGTTATCCCTAAGAATATTTTTATGGAAATATTCTTCCCGAACTCACAAATTAGGAAACAGCTTTATACTGTAATCCTAGTGGAGTAGGATTGCGACGCCGCTGATCTCGGCCGATGCAATCCACGGTGTTATCCGCCAATAAATCTTCGTAATTTTTCCAAATATAGCGGAGGAATTAGGTGCCAATTAACGGACTGATTTGGCGTTATCTTCACATCCAAACGAGATTCTAATTAGGACTCCTACGCAACATACCAGAGAGATTCCTTCAGTACACACAATAAATATAGCGGTGGTCCTTCCGTGAATTCGGTTACCTTTTGCTTTTAATCTACTAGGATGTTATACCAGAGATCAAACCGACATACGGCAGGTCGCCCAGCATTACACACCGATGAGTCAGACTACGGTAAGGTACGCAGAAAATCTCGAAGAATTTCCAAATTGACACGTACCATGCTTGTGCTCCAAGCTCATTAAGACGATGCTCTCGAATGCAATTGCCATCAAGAAGCTCCGTAAAGGGTGTCGGCCTTCCAGACTCACCACGAGATGCCGGACCTAGGTCAAGGCGATTCCAGAAAAGGATGACCTTCCGAGAGGGTGAGCTGCCGAGGTCACTAATAATATGACCAGCAAAGAATCATCGCCACGGCTATTCCCACCAAGACGCAACGCTAACTCGCTTATGTCCGACTATCCGGACGTCCGATACGATAAGCTTCAAGGGGTTACCCGAGGATGATGCGCCGATATTGGCTCAAGAATCGCGATCCGATCATACCGTATTCAGCCGGGAGCCCCTAAGAAACGCTTTATGATCGCATGCATCAAGTGGCCAAAATGCGACTGCTGAATAAACAACGGAAAACTTCAAATTAGAGATGGAGTTGGCCATGCACGATGAGAGAAATGCACGCACCAACCGATCCAAGCCCCGACAAAACATCAAGGTGAATCGAGCCAGCCAACGCCGATGAAGATGATAGCGATTCGGATCGAGGAAGCACCGAAGATGATAACCCCCCAACCACGCTGACGCTGCTGCTGTTCTCAGAGAGCCAGAAGATCAAAGACTTGAGAGCAAAATCAACTCATTGATTTCCGCCAAGAAGTAAAGAAGACGGTATTCCTTGCCCATACCCGAGGGAGTGGGAATCAATCCCGCACTGCCAAAGTTTAACTTAATAAACTTCACACCATTTGATCGAAGGGTTCCCCGACGCAAAGACTTGATTTATTTCAAGTCACACCTCTGAAAGTTCTCGCAACTAACCCCCGATGGTTCTGGTATTCGTCGCACCCTTCGTGGGCAGCTTCAATGGTACCGCCTCGCCGTGGAGCATTCACAAATGACGATGGAGTCTAGCTTCCTTACCAATTTCTTTGATGACGATACCGAGGTATCGATCGACGCTGCTCGACGAGAAGCGTAAAGACGGAGAAACCGTGGACATCTTTGTTAAACGATTCTAACAAGGCAATGAACCGCCGGATCCAATAAGAGGAGTTCATCCTCCAAACCCGCCACAAAGAACTTATCAATAGATGTGCTTGAAGCAATGGGTACAAAGACCATCGATAACGGAAGGACTTGAAGGTTCGTGGAGAGCAAGCCGAGATTCCTCCAAAAGGCGAGAGGGGTCACCGACAACGGAAGCTCCGGCCGCAACTTTGTCCCATGTGGCAAAGGGAAAGAGCAAGCCAAGACGGCGGTTATAACCAAACGCTCCAACTCCAACCCCAAAGAAGAAGAAGCAGCTAAAGAAAACAGCCGCACGCATACCAACGTGGCAACCTCGGGCCACAAACAGGTCTTAGAGCCGATTCCCAAGTCCTATTCCTTTAGGGACGATTTAGATTCCCGGTCTCTTCAAATATCTTGTGGAAAATAACAAGATCAAGCTCCTCCGATTCGAATCAAGAGGGCGATGAACACTAATGACCCAAGATAATGCACTATATACCATCACCCCACTAAATCCTGCCTAAGGACAAAATCCGTGCTTTAATTGATGTAGGGTCATTACTATGAAGCCGCCCAAAGAAAAGAAGGTCGGATGAATGCATCCATAAGTTTCGGTCGTTTGACATGGTTTGAACCCGAACCGCGTGTTGCGCTTGAAGACGGTGAATGACGACCGCACAAGCAACGCCGTAAAGGACTTGTATCGTATACAGCCCCAATGGCTAAGTCTTGTGGGTCCACCCGCACTTACCGGAAGACGAAAGCAATGGGTAGCCTCTTCTTCAAGAAAAAGCCGGGCTAAGGGAAAGGCATGTCATGCTACTCCGCACCCGAGGGAGACGATGAACAGTGGTAACATTCCACCGTCCGGCGGGGAACTCCGACGCCACCAGAGTGGACACAGTACAAATACAAGTATCCGGAAGTCCCCGAACTTAATGCCAAGACGTGAGCAACAAATCCCCCACTCGCATTGCAGAAAGCGCAATGTAGTGTAGCGCCAAAGAAGCGAAGCGCATGAAGTTCAACTCCGGGCAGCCTCTCGATTCGGCCTGATTGAAGAGATAAACCGAACTTCAACTCTCCATACCGCTTTGATGTAATAGCATTGGCCAATATCCCCAAGGATCACTCTATGAGCCGCCGCTATCAAAAGAGACGAGAAGCTCTTCAAGAAGCCCCTGATTCGTAAGTCTTCCTCACTGCATTAGCCGAGTCCGTAAGAGTCGGCCCAACAATGCAACCTTGCGACTAAGCACTTCCCCGCATCACCTTTACAAAGGAGGATATGCGACGAGGAATTCCAAGCACGATAGGCCGCTATACTTCACGGTATATTGGCTCTAGTGAAGTTAACCGATCCAAGTCGATCCGTTCCGCCGTGAGCATCATGCCCTCGCGGCCATGTATCACCTTGAATCCCCGCAAGCCGAAGGCCAACAGTACACGATTCTACGGGTTTAACACCGGTCTCGCCACTTGGTAAAATCCGGATAAAGTGCCAAATGGGAGACTTAAAGTCCAAGTCACCGCTATGTGATTGATGCGAGACTTCCTATAACTTATCAAGGTCGACCTTTGGATCCACAATAATGTTATAGTCCCATCTACTCTTCATCGCTGTCTCAAATATGTAGACCTAATAATGAGGTCAAGACGGTGGTCGCGACAAACAACGCTTAAGGATGGAGAATTATTTCACCGATTCTCTCTACGGTAATGAGTCCCAAATCAATCATCGCCCAAGGTACGGACAGCGTGAAGAAGCCGACACCAAACCGGCTTGGTTATAGTGGAGGTTTTGTTTTAAATGACATTGTACCCCTTGTAATCAATCTTGACGATGAAGAATCGCCGATGAACATTGTAATTGGCAAATTGCCGATGAATCAATAAATGACGCATTTAGAGTATCCTTTATCTTTGAATGATGTGATAACAGATTATACAATGATCCGTAGTTGCACTCGCCAACTCGATCATCTTGCTTCACACAAAAGCAGCTCCGGATTCCTTTGGGACAACACTTGTCATCCCACTAAGATCAAGTAGTGAAAAGACTTGGTTTACTAAAAGGAGATGCGCCCAACGTAATCGCTTTCTTTGAAGAAGTTGAAGATGACAATGGGCCTATCCTCCATACATTCGATATAGTCCGTAAACACCGGGTATCATGAAAAGATGGGGTATGACTTGACACGAGGGGAAGGTCTATGTTTCGACGAGGCCCTCGAACCCTCCTAAAGAGATATGTCCCAAGAGGAAAGCCTGATAATTACTATGCATTTAGAAGGATTGGGATACTAATCCTCCTCGAAGATGAATGCTCGTGGGTCGATTGATAATAATCCACCCTGTGAGGAGACGACATTCGTCACTCTTCATTGGGATTCGACACCTCTGAGAAGCTTTCAAGGCCTCGATGTCTAATATGGCCACGGTCGATCCTCGCCATCGCTGAGAGTGATGAAGACATGCCAACATGGGAAGACCCATGGATCCATCAACTCCAAGAGCAGCTGGGATAGGTTCAACGATGAAGTCCAAAGTTAATATGGGTGATGAAGAGCATCCCAAACTCATAAACATCAGCAATACTCCTTCGAAGAAAAGGAAGAGTTGATTGCCCTAATCAGGAGTATATCGATGTATTCGCCCGAGTTACGAGGACATGCCAGACTCGACCCTAATGTGGCAACATCACCAACATCAAGGCGGATGTCAAACCCGCCAAGCAACAAGAAAGACGCGTTTCGCCCACAAATATTGAGGCAATTGTTGACGAAACTCATAGAATCGGATTCGCCGAGGAAATTCAACATCCTGATTGGGTGGCTAATATAGTCCCTACCATGAAGAAGAATGGTTCGATTAGGATCTCGTGGTCGACTACGAGACCTAAACGCCGCTGCCCAAAGGATGATTTCCTCGCCAATCACCGACGCCATAGTTGACAATACATGTGGATTCGAGGATGTCCTTATGGATGGCTTTTCGGTATAATCAGATCAAGATGTACCCCGATGACGCCAAAACACATTGCTCAACTTCCATCGCATATATATTGCTACACGGTCATGCCGCTCGCCTCAAAATGCCTACGAACGCACAAATGCAATGACGAGATTTTCCAGATCATCTCTCGAAAACGGTCAATGCTACGCCGACGCATTTGGTCGTAAAGCCGCGGACAAAGGAGATCACATCAAAGATCTTAGAACGGTATTCGAGCTCATGCTAACTCATCGCCTAAAGATGAATCCAAGTCCTTCCTTCGATGTCCAGCAGTTCCTTGGCTTCGCATCACCAACAAAGGAATCCACGCCGATCCCGACAAAGTGAAGGCGATTCAAGAATTGCAACCTCCGAGAAACTGAGAACTCGGGGTTACAAGGACGACATGACATCCGACGGCGGTTCATATCGAACCTATCCGAAATGCCACCGCTCTCCAAGTTGAACAAGAAGGGCGGTCATATTTGGGACGCACGCCGTGGCATTCAAGAGATCAAGTCAGATCTCGCTAAACCTCCCCGCTCTGTTGCACCGCGTCGGAAAACCGTTTGATCTACGCCAAGGCATCGGATCACTCGCACGCTTTACTCGCAAAAGACTAATTTACGTCACGCATCGTGCAAGCAGACACCGAGTTCAACATTACCTGGCCGAAGTCTCGATATCCAATGGTCGGAAGCAAGGCCTTGCATTAGTGTTCGCGATCGTAAAATGCGACTATTTAGCCTACGCACGCATTTATGTTATTCTAACGAACCGATCCGATATTTATGACCCACCGCCTCGATGAGTTGGCGCTAGCTTAAATGGGCCTTGCTCTTGTCTCAATATGACTTGTATTTCAAACCCGCCGCAAAAAGACGCTCCCACAAATATTGGAGGCAATTGTTGACGGCGAAGAAACTCATAGAATCGGATTCGCCGAAATTCAACATCCGGATTGGGTGGCTAATATAGTCCCTGGCCATGAAGAAGAATGGTTCGATTAGGATCTGGTCGACTACAGAGACCTAAACGCCGCTGCCCAAAGGATGATTTCCTCTCGCCAATCACCGACGCCATAGTTGACAATACATGTGGATTCGAAGGATGTCCTTTATGGATGGCTTTTCGGTATAATCAGATCAAGATGTACCCCGATGACGCCAAACACACAAATGCTCGTAATTCCATCGGCATATATTGCTACACGGCCATGCCGCTCGCCTCAAAATGCCTACAACGAACATACCGGAAGCAATGACGAGATTTTCCAGATCATCTTCGAAAACGGCCGAATGCTACGCCGACGATTTGGTCGTAAAAGCCGCGGACAAAGGAGATCACATCAAAGATCTTAGAACGGTATTCGAACTCATGCTAACTCATCGCCTAAAGATGAATCCGCCAAGTCCTTCCGGGATGTCCAAAGGGCAGTTCCTTGGCTTCGCCACCAACAAAGGAATCCACGCCGATCCCGACAAAGTGAAGGCGATTCAAGAGTTGCAACCTCCGAAATCTAGAGAACTCGGGTTACAAGGACGATTGGCGACATCCGACGGTTCATATCGAACCTATCCGAAGTGCCACCGCTCTCCAAGTTGAACAAGAAGGGCGGTCATATATTTGGGACGACGCCGCCGTAGCAGGCTTCAAGAGATCAAGTCAGATCTCGCTAAACCTCCCGCTCTTGTTGCACCGCGGCCGAAAACCGCTTTTGATCTACGCCAAGGCAACGGATCACTCGCCGCTTTACTCGCGAAGACGACGACGGTCACGTAACAGTATTACCCGAGCCAACATTAGTCGGCGCGAAGTCTCGATATCCAATGGTCGGTGAAGCAAGGCCTTGCATTAGTGTTCGCGATTCGTAAAATGCGCACTATTTAGCCTGACAGACGATTTATGTTATTCTAACGAAATCCATCCGATATTTATGACCCAAACCGCCCGATGAGTTGGCTAGCTTAAATGGGCCTTGCTTTTGTCTCAATATGACTTGTATTTCAAACAATGTAAGTCACCAAAGGACAAGCGATTTAGATCTTGGTCGCCACCACAACGGATGCGCTTGAGCTATATGATGATCTTCCTGATGAAGTTCAGAAGTCAACACTACGCCGACCAACAAATATGGCGATTGTATTTTGATGGAGCTTCTCGGCCACCAATGTGGCGAAAATTCGATGTTCTAAAATCACGAGTCTGAGTTGTCTTGATTTCCGGAATCATGTCATGCCCCGTGCTTATTCACTCACCAACCTCGCTCCAATAACGAGCCAATACAACGCGCTACTTATCGGACTTAGCCGCCAAGGAGCCGGGGTCAATATCTCGCGCATGGTGATTCACAACCGATAGTTAAGGTGTCCGTGGTGACTACGGTTAGGAACCGATCCGTCCCCTATCATCGTAGCCGCTGGAAATGGCGTAGACTATTCAAGAGTTTTTCATCGAATATATCCTTCCAAAACGCTTTACGGATGCGCCATGGCGGCAGTAATGCGGTCGTTAGCACAACCTTCCAGACCGAGCAACTAGTCACGGCCAGACTCACCAACTCTTCGCATCATTATACGATGAGGCACAAGAAGATAAGGGGTAGTTACCAAAGAAGTGTATACAACCCAAACCAAGTTGGAGCCCCGAGATTGGCGCTTTTCTATCATCGACACGCCTTACATGGTATTCTACCGTAAGACGAAGGAGAGAGAGTCACCCGCCAAGAGCTCCAAGATTTTTATGACACAAAGACCCGTGCTATATCACGGGTACGATGGTCTTTACCGATGCCTTCAAACAAGGAGGCGTAAGAGGTCCTTCTGAAGCACACGAGGGTGAATGTGGTGCACACCACCGGTCCCAAACTCTACGATCGAATCGAGAATGGGCTACTTTTGGCCAACAATGGTTAATGACGCCAGCACGCCGAATGCCACGCTGTCAAATTCACGCTAATTATATGCATCACCGCCGAGCAATCGTGATCCTTCGCCACATCCCGCCATTCGAGACATGGGGAATGGACATTGTAGGTCCCATTTTTCCTCCGCTCACAAAAGGCGATCGGTTTATTCTACACCGACTACTTTCCAAGGGTCAAGCAATCCCGCTAAAAGAAGTAAAGGCGAAAACCGCCATCAAGTTTATCAAACACCATGTCATCTATCGACATGGTGTCCCAAGACGGATCGCGTATGACAACGTCCCCAGCCATCGAATTCCTTCATCGTTTTGCGAGAAATTCAAGATACAAGACGCCTCGTCGATGCCTCTATAATCCAAAAGAAATGGATTAGCCGAGGCATTCAACAAGACGACATCGTACCACAAGCTTGTGAAAAGTAACAAGCTAGACCGATGATAAACTCGAGAAGCACTCGGGCGATCGCACAACCGACGCACGCCAACCGAGCCACCCCGCATCTCGGTCTACTGCGTGAAGCAGCTCCCATTGGAAATTCAGATCCGCCACTGCGACGCCTTTCAATGAGATGACGATCAAGAACAACATCGAAAACGCCTCAAGAGCTTGAGATGTTAGATGAGAAGCTCGAGGCTCAACAATGCATTGAGTTCTACCAAGCTAGGATGTCAAGGCTTTCAACAAGAAAGTTCGACAGAGAACCTTAGAGAAGGAGATTTGGTCCTCGCCGCCGACGACCGATAATCCTCACTTCCAAGAAGAAAGGTAAATTCAACCTAAATGGGAGGGCCCGCTTGTAATAGAAACGGTTTACTCCAATGGTGCATATCGCCTAATTACCAAAATGGCGACCGCAATTAATGCCGATAAATGGGAAGTTCCCCAAGAAATACTACCCATAGTATCTTCGATAACCCGCTTCGACGAAGTTCCTCGGGATGTCTCACTCCACTTTCAGAGGATAACCCTAGATTTATCCTCCATCATAATTTCCCCACCGATCAAATTCCTTGACATGGGTCTACAAATTTTCTCGTACATTACCAAAATCCCTCTTGATTCCTTCTATGAACAAGAGGCCCACCAAAATTCCTTTCACGCCGGAGAGAATATAAAATCCTTCCTCCAAGCGTAAAATCCTTTCGTCAAACTAAGGGTTCCATCTTCATCTTAGGTAGCCGATTGAAGGTATGCCGATTTTCGCACTGTGTTGTCCGATCAAGGTCACCCGAAGTCTTTTCGTTCTGAGTGGAGATCCCACTCTTAGTTCCATCTTCATCTTAGGTAGCTACCATTGAAGGTGTATGCGCCGGATTTTCGACCAGGTTGTCCGATCAAGGTCACCGAGTCTTTTCGCTTCTCGGAGTGGAGATCCCACTCTTAGTTCCATCTTCATCTTAGGTAGCTCGATCGGTGATAAGCGCCGGATTTTCGACCAGTTGTCCGATCAAGGTCGCCTCGAAGTCTTTTCGCTCTCTGAGTGGAGATCCCACTCTTAGTTCCATCTTTCATCCTGTGCAGCGCCGGATCGGCGCCGGATTTTCGTACTGTGTTGTCCGATCAAGGTCGCCTGAAGTCTTTTCTGGCTCGGAGTAGAGATCCCACTCTTAGTTCCCTCTTCTTATCTTAGGTAGCTCGACCGGAAGGTATGCGCCGAGATTTTCAGACGTAGTCCGACCAAGGTCACCCGAAGTCTTTTCCGATTCCTACAAAGAAGGAATCAACTCGGTTAGCCTCATCCCGAAATAGAACACATTCTTCCTTTCCCACCTCAATCAAATCTTATCCTGCTGGGCCATTCTCCGGCCAAAGAAGGCACCAAGGTTCATCTGGGGTATTTTATCCCAAGCCTAAGAAGGGATAAAGCCAACGCCACACGCTGCTGTCGGTTTAGTCTTTTCTCCATTGAAGAAGACACCGTGAGTTCGACCGTATTTTATCCCAAGCCTAAGAAGGATAAAGCCAACGCCACACGCTCAAGTTTCCGCTTAGTCTTTTTCCGATTGAAGAAGACACCGAAGTTCGACTGGGGTATTTTATCCCTAAGCCTAAGATAAAGCCAACGCCACACGCTGCTGGCGTCTTTTTCCGATTGAAGAAGACACCAGAGTTCGATTCGGGGCATTTTTATCCCAAGCCTAAGAAGGATAAAGCCAACTTTATAACGCTTGCCGGTTTAGTCTTTTCTCCATTGAAGAAGACACGTGAGTTCGATTCGGGGCATTTTTATCCCAAGCCTAAGAAGGATAAAGCCAACGCCTACCACGCTGCTGTCGGGTAGTCTATTCCCGCGACAAAAGACGGCCTCACGTATTCAACATCGTAGCATTAAGTCTAAGAGAGTTTCATTCTTTAGCACAACGCTGTGTGTAGAACGGATTTAGACAATCTACATGCTAGCCCAACTCAAACGGTAGTTGGTAAAGGCTCATCAAACCCGTTGAGGGCTGGGGGTTGGCCAATAACCCTAAAGCCAACGCCTCACACGCGTTGCCGGTTTAGTCTTTTTCCGATTGAAGAAGACACCAGAAGTTCGACCGGGCATTTTTATCCCGCCCAAGAAGGATAAAGTCAACGCCACACGCTGCTGCCGGTTTAGTCTTTTTCCGATTGAAGAAGACACCAGAGTTCGATTCTGGGGTATTTCGTCCCGAAGCCTAAGGAGGGACGAGTCTACGCGTAACACGCGTTGCCGGGTGGTCTCTTGCCCGCAAAAGAGTATAAAGCCTATGTATTCAATATCATAGCAACAAGTCTAGAAGAGTTTCATTCTTCTAGCACAACGTCACGTGCGGAACGGGTCCAGATAATCCGCACGCTAGCCCAACTCAAACGGTAGTTGGTAAAGGCTAATCAAACCCGTTGATGGCTGAGGGTTTGCCAAAAATCCTATAAGTATTATGGTTAATTATTTCAGACGAAATAAAAGAATCATAATAAGCAATGAAGGGAATAAATCTTATTCATTTGAAGCAAATATAGAAGGAGCTACAATTGTCGAGACAATTGATTCAAGCAAAGTTATGATAATACATCTAAATAAAAATCGTAACGACCTGGCTGAACAAAGAAAACAGAGAAATCTCAAACCGCAACACATCGACTTCATTAGCGCATCTAGTAATCGCGGAAGGAAGCGAGGTCGCCTTTAACGGCGCTAGTTTTTCCTTCGCTTCGCTTGAACCTCGAAGCTTTGGCTTCCTTCTCGAAGTTCCTTCTTCGCATTCGCAGCAATTGCAGCCACATGTTCCCGACGATCACCTCGAGGACTTGTTTCGCTCGCTGACGCCCCGACTCGGGCGACTCACGCTGAAACTCTTCAACGCCTTCTCCCTTGAACAGCCTTTGATTCCTCGCGGCGTTTCATATATGGTACGCATTTATCTTATGCGCCGCGTTTGTTGCCGCTTCATATGAGTTCCCAAAGATGACCTCTTGCTCGATATTCTCCTCTCGAAGGGCTGCTCACGAAGCCTTGATCCGAAGCTTCGCCGACGGAGTCGCATCACCTCATCGTCTGGTTCAAAAAAGGCTAAATCATCCACACGGTATGCAAGAGTTAGCCAGCTAGTGAGCTTTTGCTCACAACGATTAGCTAGCTGAGGGCCACCAACACGCTGAATTTCCTCCAAGATACTCAATATGAATGGGCGTAAGACCATAAAGTCGCCCATCTAACCTCGATAATAGAGATCGCCGCTTCAAACCATTCTCCAACAACAAGGAGACCCATCACGTAATCGAGTCGAACGGCAGATTTTGGCCCGGCAATCTCGCAATAGGTTGAATTCGTGGAAGTGGTCCGGCCAAGATTAACTCGGGCCTCCACCTATACCGGGCGGGTCGGAAATCCCGCTCGCCAAGGCCGCAAGGGAGGCGGTGGAGCTGATGATGGAAACGATCCTCAAACTCGCCATCCCAAATTATGATAGTAGCTAGTTTCATGGGTTTCTTCTCGCGGTGTGTTCGGCCGCTGTTCGCTTCTGTGGAAAGAGGTCTTCTCCTGATGACCTTAAGAATCGAGACTTGACATTTGGAGCCTTCAAATAGACTAATAGTCATCGGAGCATCCGCCACCACAAGAGAACAAAGGGTTAACAGATCATTTAGGAGGAATATCTTGAAAAAGGAAACAAGATAAGGCGAGAACTCTTCTCGTAAAACCCATGAGATCGAAGTCACGACCTTATAACGTATGACATTTCATCCGTGATAAACACCCGAGAACGATAAATATAGCCGCATAATCCAAGTGGCAATATATTCCGCTCTACAAGGCGCAGAGTACGGTGTGAAATCGCCCCGCTAAAAACATCGAGATCGGTGATCTTTGAAGCCTCGATCCTCACGTAAGGAGAATCTCGCTCTTCCCAATCGCCACAAAGGAGAACGGCTGGGTCATAACGGTGTAATAACTGCCGCCAATCCCCACAAAGGAGGATTTCGCTCTTCCCAATCGCCACAAAGGAGAGCCAAGCTGACATGACGCATATATGCGGAGAAGATAATAAGTTGGCGCACCACCGAAAGAAGGAGGCGGCATTCACGCCGCGCGGCGAAGTCGACCGTTCCTGAGCTGCGGATCTCCCCGACGACATCGAAACCGCAAAGAAGACAAATAAAGTCGATATGCGGTCAAAAATTAACAAAAAGGCATCAAAGATGATCGCAACAACCGACGCCGTAACGACCCACTGAAAGACCCACCAGGCGCCTGAAATGGTTTGTGGCCGCCCAAAGGGCTCGGAGGAAGGCTTTGCCGCGGCCTGAAGCGCTGCCAGTAAAGGTTCGCCGCGGCTCAGCGCTGCCAGTAAAATAATTCAGTTCCGCCTGCCTAGCGCCGCCTGTGTCGCGGCCCAGATCGCCGGGGACGCCGGGCCGGGCCGGGCTACCAAGTGGCCAAATGGCCGCCGCCACCACCGCGGTCGCGGCCGGGCCGGCGCGGGTCTCGACACTTCATCCAAATGCCCCACTGACAGCCTCGGGTCCTTTCTCGCGGGTCCGCCACAATTGCAGACGACAAAAAGGGAAGAAAAGAAGAAAAGAATTTACAAAACCCTCGCGACACATATACCGCTGATCGAAGGAGATGAGACTACAGAGATGATGAGAAAACAAGAGAGAGAGAACACAGGGCCGCCTAGGTCGAGGCAAAGAGGGGGTATGGGTATTTATAACAACTCCTAATGGGCCCAAACCAATTCTAATTAGGACTCTAATCAGCCCCTAATTAGGAGTCCTAATTGAACCTTATCCCGATGTCAAAATAAGTGCCAAATCAGTCCGCTGATTGGCTCCTACCCTCCGCCAAGTTTGGAAAGATTCTCAAGATTTATTCTAATAACATCTCGAATACCACCGACGCCGATCAACGCCGCCTAATCCTACTCCAACTAGGATTACGAGTATAAACTGCTTCCTAATTTATCGAGAAGTTCCTAAGAATATTTTCACAAAAATATTCTTAGGGATAACTCGATCGGCGGATTGCATCGACATCAACGCCGCCTAATCCTACCCAACTAGGATTACGAGTATAAACCGCTTCTAATTTATCGAGAGTTCTAAGAATATTTTCACAAAAATATTCTTAGGATAACTCGATCGTATGGATTGCATCGACGCATCAACGCTACGCCTAATCCAACTCCAACTACGACACGTAGTATAAACCGCTTCCTAATTTATCGAGTTCTCTAAGAATATTTTCACAAAAATATTCTTAGGATAACTCGACAGCGGATTGCATCGACGCCGCATCAACGCCGCCTAATCCTACTCCAACTAGGATTACGCAGTATAAATCGCTTCCTAATTTATCGAGAGTTCTAAGAATATTTTCACAAAAATATTCTTAGGGATAACTCGATCGGCGGATTGCATCGACGCATCAACGCTACGCCTAATCCTACTCCAACTAGGATTACGAGTATAAACCGCTTCCTAATTTATCGAGAAGTTCCTAAGAATATTTTCACAAAAATATTCTTAGGATAACTCGATCGCGGCGGATTGCATCGACGCCATCAACGCCCAATCCTACTCCAACTAGGATTACGTAGTATAAACCGCTTCCTAATTTATCGAGAAGTTCCTAAGAATATTTTCACAAAAATATTCTTAGGATAACTCGATCGGCGGATTGCATCGACATCAACGCCGCCTAATCCTACCCAACTAGGATTACAGTATAAACCGCTTCTAATTTATCGAGAGTTCTAAGAATATTTTCACAAAAATATTCTTAGGGATAACTCGATCGTATGGATTGCATCGACGCCGCATCAACGCCTAATCCAACTCCAACTACGACATTGCAGTATAAACCGTTTCTAATTTATCGAGAGTCTCTAAGAATATTTTCACAAAAATATTCTTAGGGATAACTCGATCGCGGATTGCATCGACATCAACGCGTCAGCCTAATCCTACTCCAACTAGGATTACGAGTATAAATCTGCTCTAATTTATCGAGAAGTTCCTAAGAATATTTTCACAAAAATATTCTTAGGGATAACTCGATCGTATGCGGATTGCATCGACGCCGATCAACGCTGCCCAATACCCAACTAGATTATTAGTATAAACCGTTTCCTAATTTATCGAAGTCCCGGAATAATTTCACAAAAATATTCTTAGGGATAACTCGACAGCGGATTATCGCGACCATCAACGCCAATCCTACCCAACTAGGATTACGAGTATAAACTGTTTCCTAATTTATCGAGAATTTCGAATATTTTCACAAAAATATTCTTAGGATAACTCGATCGTAAGCGGATGGCACGACGATCAACGTCACCCAATCCTACTCCAACTAGGATTACGAGTATAAACCGTTTCCTAATTTATCGAAGTCTCAAGAATATTTTCACAAAAATACTTAGGGATAACTCGATCGCGGATTGCATCGACCATCAACGCTCGCCCAATCCTACTCCAACTAGGATTACGAGTATAAACCGCTTCCTAATTTATCGAAGTTCCTAAGAATATTTTCACAAAAATATTCTTAGGGATAACTTGATCATGCGAATTGCATCGACGCCATCAACGCCGCCCAATCCAACTCCAACTAACGAGTATAAACCGCTTCCCAATTTATCGAGAAGTTTAAGAATATTTTCACAAAAATATTCTTAGGATAACTTCGATCGACGGATTGCATCGACGTATCAACGCCGCCTAATCCTACCCAACTAGGATTACAGTATAAACCGTTTCTAATTTATCGAAGTTCTAAGAATATTTTCACAAAAATATTCTTAGGATAACTTATCATAATTGCATCGATCAACGTCAGCCCAATCCTACTCCAACTAGGATTACGGTATAAAATGTTTCCTAATTTATCGAAGTTCTAAGAATATTTTCACAAAAATATTCTTAGGGATAACTCGATCGCAAGGATTGCATCGACGATCAACGCCTAATCCTACTCCAACTAGGATTACGAGTATAAACCGCTTCCTAATTTATCGAAGTTCCTAAGAATATTTTCACAAAAATATTCTTAGGGATAACTTGATCATGCGAATTGCATCGACGCCATCAACGCCGCCCAATCCAACTCCAACTAACGAGTATAAACCGCTTCCCAATTTATCGAGAAGTTTAAGAATATTTTCACAAAAATATTCTTAGGATAACTTCGATCGACGGATTGCATCGACGTATCAACGCCGCCTAATCCTACCCAACTAGGATTACAGTATAAACCGTTTCTAATTTATCGAAGTTCTAAGAATATTTTCACAAAAATATTCTTAGGATAACTTATCATAATTGCATCGATCAACGTCAGCCCAATCCTACTCCAACTAGGATTACGGTATAAAATGTTTCCTAATTTATCGAAGTTCTAAGAATATTTTCACAAAAATATTCTTAGGATAACTCGATCGCAAGGATTGCATCGACGATCAACGCCTAATCCTACTCCAACTAGGATTACAGTATAAACCGCTTCCTAATTTGTCGAGAAGTTCCCAAGAATATTCTCACAAGAAATATTCTTAGGATAACTCGATCGTATGGATTGCATCGACGATCAACGCCCAATCCTACTCCAACTAGGATTGAAGTAACCGCTTCCTAAATTGTCGAGAAGTTCCTAAGAATATTCTCACAAGAAATATTCTTAGGATAACTCGATCATGCGAATTGCATCGACGCCGATCACGCGTCGCCTAATCCTACCACTAGGATTACGAGTATAAACTATTTCCAAAATTTCAACGAGGAGTTCCCGAGAATAAATCCATATTCTTAAGGATAACTCAAGAGTTTAATTTCCCACCATAATCTCCAAGAGAGGATAACTGATGAGGAGGAAAGTCATGTTGACATCGGATAATCATATCCTCCCCGTAGTTAAACCAACAACACGCCATGATGGAGGAATTAGCCGAGTGATGGTTATGAAGTTCCATGTATTCGACACGCCAACGCTAGCCAACAAGGAGTTCGACATAATGAGAAGTCCAAAATCGATGGTTAGTCAAACAACGCACCAACCACACGAAGTTACAAACAAAACTCACCCACCTTCAGTCAAGATAACAAGCGGTCCACAATAAATGCAGCACGCGGATCTTATCGTGAATCCTACAAAGAACCGGATGATCTCGAAAGAATCAAGATTTGAAGCTATCTTTTGGGACCTCACCATCGAAGGCGGGAACCATCATGTCCAAAGCATCCCGCACTCATCAAGAATCGAGACCGAGACGCTTTGGAGGTATCCGTAGCATAAAAATTGCTTATCGCATTCGAACAAACTCGTGGACGATGGGTTGACAACCGACCATCCATTCAAACCGACGCGTCGCGAAAATGCATCACCGCAAAACGCCGTAGAGCGAGTCGACATGAAGTGAGTCGGACGCACGAGCCAATGAAACGACGTCGAAGTTGATTAAACTCAAACGCCGATGAGACGAATCAACCATACATAGTCCGCCGATGCAAACGAATCGTTGAGCTCAAAGTTGATCGGCACGACTCAAACACAACGCTTAATACCGAGCAAAACTAAGCCCTAAGAACGGAAGAATCGACGGAGAAACCGCTAAAGATCGCCGGGCGCCGAAAACTCTACTGGCGGTTAAGGTGGTTTCTAGCACTTCGTCGGCCACCCCTACCAACTTGGTCAGGTGCTCGGCCAATGAGGAGGCTCTACCACTTTGGTCGAGCCACTCCCGGCCAATCCTCCGAGGTGCCTCTACTAGTGCCCAGGGTGGCTCGCCACCATGGTCGGAGCCACTCCCACTGGCCGTCGGTGGTTCTAGCCAGCGTCGGCCACCAAGGTGGTCGGGCACCTTCATTGCATAAATGGGGTGTCATCTCTCTGAGGGGTTCGATTTGAGGTCTTGGATTTGGGGATTTCAAGGCTCCCAGGTCTTGGATTTGGGGAATTTCAAGGCTCCTGAGGCTTGGATTTTTGGTGATTTGGAAGAGCTCTGACTCTCAGAATTCTATGCAGATCTACTAGTAATCGGGCGACGGTTCCGGAAATCGGGCGAAGCTCAAGTCCAACACGCCGATCTATAAGCAAAAGGTAACCAATTCGGTCGAACTACAGATTCTAGATTAAGCTTCCCTTAATCTCGTGGATAGCTGCGGATTTCTCCTAGTAGATCTCACCCGCCAGCGATCCTCTCCTTCGTGAGTGTGATCCTCAGCGCTTCGCTTCTTCGCGGAAACGAGCCCCTTTACATCTGTAGTTCCGCAACCCTGCCCCACTGATCGGACTGCGGTCCACTCACAAGTCCCCACGCAAAGAACTGACGCAAGTTGTGACCTCGACATAACGTAGATCCTCGTGGTTTGTTTAGGAAGAAGTCGCAATCTTTTTTGATTTTCATTGTACTTTAAAATAAAAGGCAATTTCTTTTTGAATTTTGTTGTAGGCAAAAGAAGCCGTAAATTCAAATCAATGACAATCATCCCGACTTTTACCACGAATCCAAAGGAACCTCAACATTCGACTCTCGCTTACAGCAAAGGAATCTGCATTCAACCTCAACATTCAACCGAGGTTCATTTATAAGGAACTCTATTCAACCGAGGTTCGCCACGCAAGGATCCTCGACATTCAACCTCGACATTCAATACGAGGTTCGCGACGCGAAACGAAGTCGCCACAACAGAGTTTGACGAGGCTCGCCGCAAAGATCAAAGTTTGACGAGGTCACAAAGATCAAAGTTCGACGGTTTCGCCAGCTGGCCACCGTCGACGAGGTTCGCCACTCGCTATCGCGCAGCAGCCCGGCTATCAGAAGTAGTCCACGCATCGTACCGCCAGTATCAGAAGTACTCACGACATCAGCCGTTCCATCAGAGTGTTCTGCTCTCATCAGAAGCGGCCGGCGCTTATCAGAAGCGACACAAAGGCCACGAAGCCACACCGCCTACGCGGCTAAGTAGCGCGACGCTTATGCCCACGCCCATTAACCCACGCCACAATTCCAAAGATGATAGTTACATGCTAAAACCCTATAAATACCGAGCGCCTATGGAAAGGGGCTTTTGGGAATGAGCTCAACACTGCAGCGATAGGAGAGATCAGAACCTCTCCAACAACCTCTTGATCACCCGTACTTTGGTCTCGATCACAACGGAAGCAACCTCACTCGAGCATCGAGTGAAGCATCCTCTCGCCACCAAGAACCCATAAAAGAGGAGTCAAATCAACCTCCTCTTCCTCTCAGAATCGAGAATTTGATTGTAACCCATTCATTCAATCAAATAAATAATTTTTTCGACCCTACAGACCAGAGACTCAAATCATAACTAATTGAAGGACTTAAAAATTTTCACTGTATATTCTCATATTAATGCAATGTATTAGAATTTGCAAATTAGTGTATTGTCCAAAAATAAATCTCTAGTTTGAACCACTAGTTACCAGTAGACAAGATACATTAGATAGTTTTACTGTAGGACTTAGACAAGAAAATTGAATACTTGTTTAGTTACGAGACCATTTTTTTTTTTTTGGCTCGATTGTATTTATTGGACAATTAGTACTTCAAGAGATCTGTTGTCAAATCAATGGGGTTCTTCTTATCACTTGTATACCACCATTTGTCCACTAAACATGATTCGTCGGATATTTTTGTCAACACTTGAGGCATCCCTTCAGTATTCTATTAAGCTCGTACTTAATGATTGGCAACGTTAATGATGCTTAGCTTTCAACTTCGTAGACTATTGTTTATAGGGGGTCCCAGTAGTTCATCATCAACTGTTGATACTTAAACAGTTGGAGACTAGCGTAATTTCCCCCCATTTATGTCAACATTTTCTTGATTAATAAATGGGAAATTTGCTTGGAGGAACCAAAAAAAGTTTGGTTATGCTTCCCCCACCCCCAAATAAAGTCAACCCCTTATAAGCACTTTGACCCAAAGAATCATTCTTTTAACCCCTCAAACAACTTTACAGCTCATCAATATTTTCTTTGTTCCATTTTTGCCCCTTTGCTCTTATCTTCTCTTTCTTCTACTTTTTTTTCCATCACTTTTCTTCTTCTTCCTGGATAAAAAAAAGCCCTAACAAAGTTCTGATTTTTTTGGAGGAACGGAGATGGATCTGGACAATATCGAGTCCGTGTCCATATCCGATGGGATCGACGATGAAGAGATCCACCATCGCTGCCTTCTCCAAAGAAGCTCCACTACACTAGGCCGGGCGCCGTGATCTGAGTGGCGGAAACAGTTCTCCGAGCAACATTCATGAGCCGCCGAGTGTCCCGCTTATATTAATTCTATGTATCCTCCAATCAGTCAGGTGACTTTGATTTCTTTATTGAATTGAGGAATTTGGGAATTAGGGCTTTGAATCTATGTGTTCCTGATTCTAAAGTTTCCTTTTTTGACACTTGTTTTGGTGGATTGTGTATGGATTAGGTTCATTTAAATGTAGGTTTTGAATCATTTGATGATTGTAAATGGGTGTTCTTGTGGAATTAGATTTTTGGGGTTTCAGATTTAGGGCTTCATTAGAGTTTGGATGAAGATGGTAATAGGTATCAGATGTTTTGATGATTTGTGTGACTTCATTTGATGAGTTTTAGAGTCTAAATTTACGAGAATTGATCATTAGTCATTTTGTTTGGGAAATTTTTGTCGTCCGTTGTTGCATATCGGTTTAATACTATAGCCATAATTTCTATATAATTATTGATCAATTGTTATTTTATAAACCCTAAGTTACTCTAGGTCTTTTATTTGGTTGAGATTTGAAGTGAATTTATTATGGAGTGAAGAGTGAAATTTTGTGTGTTTGCTTTGAGTTGTTTGGTCTAAGTAATATGTAGTGTGTAATAAGAGATCTTATTGAAGTGCAAAAACTGATTTTTAGTACTTCAATTTGGATAGTGTGACAGTGTGGTTTGCTTTTGTATCAATTTCGTTTCGTCGCCAATGAGCATTCGAATATGAAGTAGCTCCTTGTCGATTGTAAAAAGGCTTGTAAGTTTCTCCATACAGCTTATACTTACCAGTTTATTAATTACTGTGATATTTGTTCCTTATCTGTGATGCATAATCATTCTCGGTGATATATTCTACTATTATGAGACATTTATATATTTTTTGTGACATATACTCCTTGTTAGTGACATATACTAGTGTTATGTGACATGTATACATTATATGTGACATACACTCATTGTCGGTGACATATGGCGTTTTTATGTGATATTTATATGTTCTGTGTGACTTATACTCATTATTTGTGATACCTAGATACTATCTGTGCCTGTGACTTTTAAACATTCAATTTGTTGCTGTAAATGATAGTTACTTCACCTCTTTTCTATTTAGGTATGATTGTGGCATACATGCATATTTATACATCAAAGCGATCCTAGAAGGAAAGGAGGTCATGGACATCGAAGCTCTAGAAAGGGAGTCTGAAATGTTAAGGGTAGGACTTACTGCTCAAATTATATGTGAAGGCCGAAAATTGAAGAAGCTTACACTGAAGTTAGATGTAGATGATCGAAAATATCTTCTGTATTTTGGGGGTAATGATGTACCATTGATTGAGTGGTAGACAAATACGTATAACATAATTTTGAATTGGATATGACTAATTTTTATGTAAATTTTAAGAGTTATGGTGACAATGATGAAATGTGCATTTATGATTACCCATGAACTTTTTTATAGTAATTTACAGGTGTCACAGTTAATACCAATAAGTCATAGAACAGGTAATATGTAACACTTAACACATAAATATCATAACAAAATGATAAATAAAAATAATATATAATAGACAACAGTCCCAAAAGAGTTTGAATTCTGCCAGGAAATGTTAGTCTTGGATAGGTTTAGTGTAATGGCTCGGTTATGTCCTTCAGCGTGACACCTTGAGCTTCTAATTGGACGTCTATTCTCAGATCGGTTGTTAATACGTCAATTCTTATTTTTTTCATGTCTCTTTGTAGTCTTTGGGGAAGTATGCCAACTGTTTTATCCGTGATATCTGACTTATCGTAATTTGGAATAGGAAAGAGAAGTGTTCTCGCCACACGAATCTAACTGTTGAAAGATTCAGCAACATTAAAAGTGATTGACCATATCTGTAAATAAATTTTATATGTATCAAACAAAAATTCACTATCACAAAATACAGCAATGTGTCACATATAACCAACAAATGTCACAACGAACAAAAAATGGTCACAGAATATAGATAGAAGTCACACATTATAGAGTAATGTCAGTAAATGTCACACATAATGCAAGCTCGTGATATAAAAGCATAATGTCACATATAATGATCAAATTCACGAAAATGGCTAATATTTGACGCACCTTATACCGTAAAATACGTAATTACCAATTATTTAGACCATAAGCGAGAGCTACGAGTAAGCTCCTTGATCCGTCATCCTAATCTCATGTAAAAGCGACTTTAAATTCTCTTTCCAGATACTTGTATGCAGCAAACTCCAATAATTTTAAAATCATGGAAAGACTTGAGGCAAAACTCATCTCTCCGAGCTTCAATTTGTAATTCTCAATAAGATAAAGTACACAAATAGACGCTTGAATTGCTTTTCTTCTTGTTCAATGATGATGACATCGCCTCGATTTGTTTCCATCATCTTCATTTGGTACCTTTAAATGATGATTAAAAGGACAAATAACTTGTTAAATGATAAATAAGTTCTAAGCTGTCATATGTAATTGAATATCACATATAAGGTCTAACTGTCACATTTAAGACCAAAATGTCACATGTGAGATCAAGTGTCACATTTAAGGTCGAAAGATCACATTTATAACCTAAATGTCACATATGACGCCTAAATATCACATAAAATGCATATATCGTTATATAGCGTTCAATGTTCTATGCAACTAAATATTTATTCTTTTCTTTGTCTCCTTAGCACGCCAAGCTTTAAAATAATTAACTTTTGAATCATATTGAGAGTGCAATTCCTTTCTAATGTCGAGTTAGGGTGATATATGATGTATAAGCATATGGCGTCTACATTGAACGTGACATTTCTATCACTTCTACATATTTCCGTGATATCTATTCGTTAACTATGATATGTAGTCATTTTCCATAACTTTTACTTACTTCATCAACAATGGAAGGGACATGACTATATTTGTAACAAATAATTATCATAAGTATCAAACGTAGTGATGAAAATAAGAAAATGGTTAGACCAACCTATCTAAATCCATGTTAAAGCAAGAACATAAAATAAATAAAAAGTCTTCTATGAGAGTAGTTAGAATAATAAATGTATTCACAATATCAATGTAGTTCTATTGACAAAATACTCCTTAATTTCAATGCTACAAAAGATTTACACAAGATACCCACAACAAAAATACTTTATTACATAAACTCTCCCAAATATTCCCTCACTCGGGAATGCTACTAAGCATCGGGTCATTCTCCTAACCATCATTATCCGATAGCAAAGCCAATCGGTCCAAACCTCCTTCCCTCCAACCGACCAACATGTTGGTTTAAGCCCTCCTCAATCTCGGCCACCCCATCATCTCCTTCGTTATTGAAACCCTAATCTCATTCAATCCTCGCATGTGGCTTTATCGTAACCCTAATCACGATAAGCAATGATATATCACAAATAAATAACTATCTCACAAAATATAAATTTATCACATTCAACTATCAAATATCACGAGATAATATCGATAGATCACGATAAATAACTATATATCACAAATAACAAATAACTGTCTCACAAAATAAAGATTTATCACATTTCATGGTAGAACGACCTGGATAACAAGTTCAATATGGCAATAGTAAAAGGAATCTATGCCTATATTGAATGTGTAAAAGTCACATGCACAGATAGTATCTAGGTATCACAAATAATGAGTATAAGTCACACGTAACATATAAATATCACATAAAACGCCATATGTCACCGACAATGAGTATATGTCACATATAATGTATACATGTCACATAACACTAGTATATGTCAATCGACAAGGAGTATATGTCACAAAAAAATATAAATGTCTCATAATAGTAGAATATATCAGAGAATGATTATGCATCACGGATAAGGAACAAGTATCACGATAATTAATAAAGCTGGTAAGTATAAGGCGTATGGAGAAACTTACAAGCCTTTTACAATCGACAAGGAGCTACTTCATATTGAATGCTCATTGACGAATTTAAACTAAATTGATACAAAAGCAAACCACAATCGTCACACTATCCAAACTGAAGTACTAAAAATCAGTTTTGCACTTCAATAAGATCTCTTATTACACACTACATATTACTTAGACCAAACAACTCAAAGCAAACACACAAAATTTCACTCTTCACTCCATAATAAATTCACTTCAAATCTCAACCAAATAAAAGACCTAGAGTAACTTAGGGTTTATAAAATAACAATTGATCAATAATTATATAGAAATTATGGCTATAGTATTAAACTGATATGCAACAACAGACCTGACAAAAATTTCCCAAACAAAATGACTAATGATCAATTCTCAGCCAAATTTAGACTCTAAAACTCATCAAATGAAGTCACACAAATCATCAAAACATCTGATACCTATTACCATCTTCATCCAAACTCTAATGAAGCCCTAAATCTGAAACCCCAAAAATCTAATTCCACAAGAACACCCATTTACAATCATCAAATGATTCAAAACCTACATTTAAATGAACCTAATCCATACACAATCCACCAAAACAAGTGTCAAAAAAGGAAACTTTAGAATCGAACACATAGATTCAAAGCCCTAATTCCCAAATTCCTCAATTCAATAAAGAAATCAAAGTCACTGACCGGGAGGATACATAGAATTAATATAAGCAGGACACTCGAAGCGGCTCATGGACGCCGCTGAGGAGAACAACCTTGTTTCCGCCACTCCGATCGTGGCTTTGCCTAGTCCGCCGTGGAGCTTCTTTGGAGAAGGGAGCGCGATGGTGGATCTCTTCATCGTCGATCCCATCGGATATGGACACGCACTCGATATTGTCCAGATCCATCTCCGTTCCTCCAAAAAAATCAGAACTTTGTTAGGGCTTTTTTTTATCCAGGAAGAAGAAGAAAAGTGATGGAAAAAAAAAGTAGAAGAAAGAGAAGATAAGAGCAAAGGGCAAAATGGAACAAAGAAAATATTGATGAGTCAGAAGTTGTTTGAGGGGTTAAAAGAATGATTCTTTGGGTCAAAGTGCTTATAAGGGGTTGACTTTATTTGGGGGTGGGGGAAGCATAACCAAACTTTTTTTGGTTCCTCCAAGCAAATTTCCCTTAATAAATTATTAGGGATCATGCTTGCATTAGTTATCACTAATCAAATGCATTCACAAATTATTAGGTGCTGCTGAGGTGTACATGGTACGGATGACTAGACGCAGACTCATAATATATCACTGGTGTGCTTTACAATGTTTATCAACTCTAATTACACCATAAACTCTGAAATTTAGTAAGTAAACACATTATAACAAGGGGAAAAACTTAGTAAGTAAACACATTAAAAAATTTCAAGTATACTTTCTCAACTGGAAATTTATTGTGTTTTTGGTATTAGTCTCTCAAATCTTTAGTACTTCGATATTAGTCCCTCGAATCTTCTATAGTTTTTAAGAAACCAATTTTAAAATATCTCCATAGTTTAAATTAAATTGCGGAAATCAACCAAATTTTGAAAGTTGGTTGATTATTTAAAAACAAATTAGATTTCTCTAATACCCGAGATTGCCAATTGTGGGCATTATTTACAAATTAGAAATACCCATATGATTGCCAATCCTGGATATTTAAGAAGTCTTTCTTTCTTTCTTTTTATTTTATTTTATTTTATTTTGACACAATTGGCAAACTTTGAGAAAGTTGATTAAGTTTTGTAAATATATTTGAACTGGAATGATTTTTATAATTAAATATTAAAAATAGTTTTTTAATTTTGTCAAATGATTTGCCAACATTAAAGATCAAAATTCACAAGCCAGAGACATTGAAATGCAGAAGTTCAGTACAAAGCAAACCAAAACCTGAAAGTTGTTCACGTTTTTCTTTCATAGCCATCATAACAACAAGCAGCTGTAGTTACCATTTTAATCTACCAACTTCTGCGGAGTACTTTACATTTGGCTAAATTATTAGACTGATATATTTGGTTAACAATAAAGTATTTATATTGGCTTTGACGATAATAAAGTATGAAAAGTGAACCCCTTTAGCCAATAAGACCTATCCGGTAGCCGGTGGCGAGATTTGAGTGGCAAATGATAGGTATATTGGTTAACAATAAAGTACATATATGCAATTTCTAAGATTTAAGGGACTAATATGCAATTTCAATATTCGAGGGACTAATATGCAAATTTTCAAGGTTTGAGGGACTAATTAATATGGAATTGTTGAAGACTTAAGGGCTAATATCTTTAAAACAAACTTAAATATTTTAAGGTTTTTTATATTTGTCCCTTAAATGTATTTTGTTATTAGTCCCCTCAAATCTTAATATTTTTATGTTATTCCCTTAAATTACTTTAATATGTTGATATTAGTCTTTGTAGTTAGTCGGTGTTAAAATGGATGAGGAATATTCCGTTTTCTTTAACTATTTTGTTGAATGGATAGTTATACCCCGTTCCTCCTTCCCCTCCGACCCCCTCTCTCTCCTCTCTGCTATCACCGCCTCCTCCCCTCCATCCTCTACTGAATCGCTACAATGTGGTGGTGGTGACATTTCCGATGGAAGTGGTGGTGGTGGTGGTGGTGATGGAGGAGGTGAGAATACCGGCGGAAGAGGTGATGGAGGTGGAGGAGATGGAGGAGGCGGTGAGAATATAGACGGAGGTGGAGATGGAGTTGGTCGAGATGGTAGTGGCAGTGGTGGAGGAGGATGTGAAAATACCGGCGGAGAAGGGGACAATGGTGGAGGAAATGGAGGTGATGGAGGAGGAAGTCAGAGAGAGGGAGGGAGGGAGGGGCAATAAGGTAATTCCCTACCCATGGTTAATGTTAACTCAACCATGATTTAGGGTTTTGAACGGTAAATTTAATGGAATGACTAATATCAACACATTACGGCAATTTAGAGGAATAATATCAAAATATGAAGATTTGGGGGACAAATATCAAGATGCCTATGATTTACGAGACTAATATCTAAAACCCCAATATTTTATTTCAACATTAGACTTTTTGATGTGTAAACAAAATTATATCTTCTTTTCTATATCATCTTCTTTGCCTATGTCATATCACATATGTATCACGTAATGTTAATGTGTTACAGAGAAATTTCCTATTATCTGTTATGTTGCAAAGAGACTGACTATAATTTCTTGTAGTACAAATACACACAACGAAGAGAAAACTTCGTTTAGACATCAGAGAACCTTTAAATGCTGATAAAAATATTTAAGCATATATAATAAGTGGCTAACCCTTATAATATGGAGGCCGATATATCTGCAATCAAACCCTTTTTTTTTTCCTCATTAAGTTCTACAGAGATCATGACTGGTACAGTGTATCAGCACCAGCAACATTATTAGTACTAGTATTAATCAAGTTCTTGATTTCTTCATAGCAATGCTCTAATGGAGGAGCTTCGCCAAGTCCACCATAGAGATAGCTTTCAAAGCTAAGGTCAGAAGAGCTGCAGCTCCGCTCAACACGCCCAAAGCTCATCTGATACTGATTGTTGAGGAAACTAGAGATGAAGAGATCTTGAGAGGGTGTTGCTATTGTAGGCAAACAGCTACTGTCAAGGCCTGAGAAGAGCTGAGGCTGTTGGTATTGATTTTGATGCTGTTGCTGATGATGATTTGCTGTTGCTGTTGCTGTTGCTGTTGGTTTGCTTTGAGAATTAATCCCTAGTAGCTTCTTCTTGAGCTTTGTGTTCCAGTAGTTCTTGATGTCATTGTCTGTTCTGCCTGGTAGTTGAGCAGCAATAATTGACCACCTGCATTTGAAAGGGAGAGACAGAAGCGAAGCGTGTGCATATACACAAGTTATAAACAACGTTTTTGCAGTGAGGAAATATTGCTCTCAAGTCCCTTTACATGAAAACTACAAGGTTATATATCATGAGGAATGAATGCTATAATTTTATACTCTAATTAGCAGGTCTCCGCAGAGTCGAAACATGGACTTGTGTTGTAATAACTCTTGTAAATACAATGTAAATGCATGGCTGATGGAACTTAAAATCTGGATCTCTCTAATGCCATTTTAATATTTCTTTCACTTTACCAAAACTCGGAAGTTATAGTGAGAGTTGAGTACTATAATTTTACCTCCCGTATTATTTTAAATAATCATATATCTATGAATTGTACTAATCACAATCATACATTAAATAATAGATTCTTATGATTGAGTAAATGTTTCTCCACTATAGAGCTGTCATGAGACAAGAAAAGTCATGACAACCTTCATTAATTTTGGTTTCTTTACTTTAACTAGAAAGCATGCAAAGGAGCTAGCTAACTACATGTTCCTTGGACATATTCTTTCCGTCCTTGCTTCTACACACAAGAACTTGCTCAGAGTATATGAGATCTTATCGGTTAAGATGTTTCACCAAAAGGGTAGTCCTTCTTTGTTTTTCCTCAAGGTTAAAAAAAAGAAGCTTATATATTGTTATTCTATTGGACAAAATTTCATTTTAGACCCTTTTATGATTTTATTTCCAAAAATCGACCCCTTTCAAATTTAATCACAAATTTCGACCTGGTTTCAGCCAACTGGCTGAAACCAGATCGAAATTGGTAAATAAATCTTCACGGGATTCTAAATCCCGTGAAGATTAGTGCTAATTATAGGCACTAAACTTCACGGGATTTCAAATCCCGTGAAGTTTGGGGGTGTTTTTCCAACTTCATACAATTTGTTTAGCCATGGTAATCAGTCACTAAACTTCACGGGAATTTAAATCCCGTGAAGTTTTCAGACTATTGTTATTTACCCGCCAGCCGTGGTAAACGGGTCGAAATTGGCAATTAAATCTGAAATAGGTCGTTTTTTACAAATAAATTTATAAAAGGGTCTAAAACGAAAATTTGTCCTATTCTATTTGTACCTGCTTCCAATATTAGCATAGAGGCTGCAGATAATCCTGTCCTCATCATCAGAAAATTCTCCATGCTTGATGTCAGGCCTCAAGTAGTTTAGCCATCTAAGCCTGCAGCTCTTCCCACATCTCTTCAGCCCTAATTCAATTCACACACAAAAAAAACTTAAAACACAACTATTATCACAGATTATCACACATAAAATGTATTAACAAGAAGATCAAGAGAAAAAAGTTACCAGCTTTATGAGGGAGAGCAATCCAATTGCCACCAATGCCATACTTCTCAATGAACTGCTTGAGCTTGGTGTCTTCCTCTGCAGACCAAGGTCCCCTCTTCACATTTGCCTTATCACAACAAGGAGCTCTTCCCATTTGTCTCTCTCTCTTAATAATTTGTGATCTCCCTCTCTCTATCAAAAATAAATCTTTTGGAATAAAAATAGAGGAAAAGTGATGAGAGAGAAAGAGAGATGTAAGTAGATGACAACAAAATGAAAGGAGACGAGAGACAATAATATAGAGTGTGTGACAGAGAAAAGTCAAAGTAAAGGAAAAGTGATGAGAGAGAAAGAGAGATGTAAGCATATGACAACAAAATGAAAGGAGACGAGAGACAATAATATAGTGTGCGTGAGAAAGAGAAAAGTCAAAGTATAGCTGTCTGGTTTCAATTAACCGTTCCTACCTCCTGGACTGTGCTCAATGGCCCAGTTCCAGGCTCAGAGACTCAAATCACTTACTATCAATCATAAATAATACTATATGCAGTCTTTTGTCATTTTTAACACTCATTTGTTAAATAACATATCGAGAGATATACAAGTGATAAGATCTACTTTACTAGTTACATCAGAACATTTGAACCTCGTCATTCCTATCTTTTGACAACTCATTTTGTTACTTGGTATACATATAAATAGACACATGGATAAACGTTGACTGGTGTATCACTCCAGTCTTCAAACTGCTATGTTGTTATCATGTCGAACATCCAGATCCAGTTATAATCTCTAAGTGTATTCTTGATGTAAGTTGCAGGATGGGTGCCATGTTAACGACATATTAGCTGGAAAATGGAGTAACACACCAACCTCTATTTATCATGTACAAGGGGTTCTTTCTTTATTACTTAACTCAGTCCACTATAACTTGACTGAGATCCAGACACTCATAAAGCTGAATACTTTAAACATGCTAGCTAATATCTCTATTAAAAGATAACTGGCATGTTCCTCAAATCAAATCGAGTATCACTTAAGAGCTATTTGGTTTGAGAACAGCAAATTGTTCATATTGAAATTTAACTGAATATTCAGATAAATATTATTTGTAGAGATATTCCATCATATACATGCATACTACTCATCAAGGACCACGGGTCAAGACATGTATGTATATCTACACATCATGAAGGTAGACAATACACGTTTCACATGCGCACATGCAAACCAAAAAATATCTTAATGCGGTCCCTTGGAGACTGATTTTTCCCCCCCTAATAGTATCACAAGTAATAAGCAGAGTAGCAGAAAATTTAGCCTAAGGTGTGAACCATGCATGCCATATTAACCCATAGAGGATATATAGGACCCATGAGTGCCCACATCCACCCTTTTCACCTGCACGTTCCACTTCCTGAAGGCTTTCTTGGTCGTGTGATTTGAAGAGAGAAAAATAAAGGGAAAAAAAAATTACATATGTGTGTATATATGTGTGTATGTACACACATATATGAGAATAATGCGAGGATTCTCTCATATAAAGTGATGCGTGAGTATCCAAAACTAGAAAAGGGAGTTCTAGGTGCTTGCATTTTCTCTGCTACAAATGTGAACTTAGATATCCCGTTCTCCAAACAAACACAAGATTGGTGACCGTTTAATGAGATTAATGTATCGTACTATTTCCATCTTCCTCTTTCTCTATAAGTACGACTTTGATTCCCATCTCTAAAGAGCAAAAGTAGAACAAGTTTCCGCATGTGACTTGGTTAATTTGTGGAATCAAGCTGTCCCTCATTTCTAGTCTCCATCACCTGGCTCTCATTAGATGCGTAGAGTGCAGTCCTGAAAGGAAAATCTACAAGTGTAGTGCCTTGACACGTAGAACATGAACTCGACCAGACTCAAATCATAACTAATTGGAGGACAAAGTTTTTTCACTAGCCAGAACTGTCTATTCTTGAATCTATGCAATATATTAGAATTTGCAAATGAGTTCCTACTTTGGAACGCGGTTATCCAATGGACAAGATACATTAGATAGTTTTCCAATATGCGAAAAAATCGAATATTTGTTCAAAGAGCACTTGCTTTTTTGCTACATGATATTTACTGGACAGCTAGCGCTTCTAGAAAATTGTTCATTGTCGAATCAATGCAAAACTTGAGGGCTCGAAAATGAGTGTTTGATATAGATTTCTTCTTAGTTTAGACAATAAATTGTCCAGTAAACAGACTTTGTTGGATATTTTTCTTAACATGTGAGGCATCAATCATTAATACTAATAAGCTAGTACTAAAATGATTGGCAATGTTATATATTGATGATTAGCTTTCAACTTCATAGACTATTGTTTAGAGGGGCTTTCAACTTCATAGACTATTGTTTAGAGGGGGTGCCCAGTATTTCATCATCATCAACACTGACGCGTTTTTCTTTTTTCTTTTCATTTTTTTTGGGTCAATGAATAATTTTATTTCATTCACCAGTATAACAACAGTGACATGTGTTAACACTTGATAGGCAGAGGCTAATGTAATTTTTCACATTATGTTGATTAATGATTGATTAGAGAGCATATTTGTCCTTATAATCACCATCAAATGCATCCAGAAATGATTAGGTAGTGTTGAGGTGGACATGGTATGGATAAAAGTCATGGATGCCTTAATAATCTCATTAGCTGAAACTTAACAAGCTATATAATTAAAACAATAATATACATCCAATTCCACTCAAGGATGTGATTCGTTTCTCCCTTCTTCATTATAATCTACTCCACCTCCAAATTGCAATTGGTAATGCAACACAGAGCTCTGACAAATTTAAGAAAATTTTATCATCCAATATCCTCAACCTTCTAAATTAATGATATAGGACTTGCTTGTAGATCCTAAAACATCAGTTGGCATATTGAATTTAAGCTTATGCAATCCAAACAATATAACTCATCAAAGTGCATTTCTTCACCCATGGCGGGTGACCCGGACGGTTGGAAGGTTCCAGTATGCCTCCCACGGTCTTGGGTTCGATTTCGGACTGGGTTATTTATAATAAAAAAAAGTGCATTTCCCCATGCATGTTTAGATCTTATTCCACATCAGATCAACTACTGTAAATCTATTTCCCCCCTCTTCTAGATATGCTAACTACTTGATTCTTCTAAAACATCTGAATACCTAACCTATGAATGAGGACAATGACCTTTCAACATTACAAAAATATAAACTATCAAAAAATTATAATATCATATATATATATATATATATATATATATATATATATATATATATATATATATATATATATATATATATATAAGCTATCACAAAAATTATAATATCATATATATATATATATATATAAGCTATCACAAAAATTATAATATCATATATATATATATATAAGCTATCACAAAAATTATAATGTCATATATATAACCTTCTCTTTCACAATCAAGAGAAAGCTAGAAGTCCATCAAGGCTTGAAGCATAAGCCAATTTTCCTATATATGATTATAATATATATATATATATATATATATATATATATATATATATATATATATATATATATATATATATATATATATATATATATATATAAGCTATCACAAAAATTATAATGTCATATATATAACCTTCTCTTTCACAATCAAGAGAAAGCTAGAAGTCCATCAAGGCTTGAAGCATAAGCCAATTTTCCTATATATGATTGCCATGCCCCAGGCTTGCGAGCCCGTTGGTACGATGTAAGCCCTGGGACCCATGGAGTGCAACACATGATTTGGCTCAATCCACTGCCAAAATTGACTAGTCAATGTTACACTTGGCTCTCAAGACCCATCATTTAAACCATTCAATCACTCAATCAATATCTGATGTGGGGTATCACAATGATTATGTTGGCTAGCCTAGTTCTTGTTCTATTTCAATCTTGGTGTATCAACTTTTGCATATGCTAACTACTTCCTTAATTGTTCTAGAACATTAATTGAATACCTGTCTATGATTGAGGACTATGACATTTTCCCATTAAACAAATATAAATTACCACCAAAATTAAAATGTCAAAAATGACTTTTGAGTTCTACTGTTCTTTCAAAATCACCGAAAAGGAAAGTCCACCAAGTCTTGAAACATAACTCTACTTTCCTATATATGATGGTGTTGAGTGTGGCTTACTCCTCCTCTTTCAATCTAGGCTTATCTTTTGACTTTTAAGCGAACCTCTCCCCCATGTACTAACAAATCTTCACCAACTTTTAACAAGTGTACACCTAGCATGCAAATTTTAAACCTTGGCACTCAAGACTTTTCAAAGAATGAGACGTGATTGATAATTATTGAAATGAAACATGCATGCATGTTAGAAAATCTGAGTAGTGGTTTGAAGTCTTCACATAACTGTATTGTATTACACTTTACAAATAAGTGATGGGTCCTTCAAGAAGTCTCAAATTAACAACATTTGTCTGTCTATTGCCAAGGAAACTAGTTAATGATACACATATTATATTTGCATGCACATATTAGGGTTTTATATTTGTATGCACCTAATGAAACATGCATTTTCCTTTATACCTTCATATTATTATGGCATATCCAAGGATTATCTCTTAGCCATGCAAGTCAACAGTATGATAACTGTGTGTTTTTAGTTGTTGATATACCTACTTTGCTTATGCAAGTACCAAACTTGAAAGAATAACTAATTGGCAACTAATTAAACATTCAACAATACTAAAGAAAACAACGTGGTCATACAATTATGGGTAAATTAATGGCATTATGACAAGGTTATCATTATTATTATCGTTGTCATTATTTTGAAAATGCAAAGAATGAAATTTACTCAGTGCAAGTTGTGGGCTGAATGTAATCGACAACATGGTGATTACCTGAATGAAGACTTGGTCTGGTATATTTTTCAGTATGCATCTACAATACAGAATGCATGCATATAATAACAAGTGAATCTTAGAGGTGTCTATTTTAGAAATTTCTTGATGGAAGATGCCAGTAGAAAAAAGAGGGGGACACTGATCCAACAGTAAAAAAGCAAAAGCATACATAATATGCAGAAGTTCCGCATATCACTGTCTAAACTTTGTCATGGAATCTTCAATTTAATAAATATGACAGTAACCCTCTAATAAGAATATCTTCAATTGGCTACCCATATATAAAAAGAGAATAAAATCTACTTACAAAGATATGCAAGTCATCACTTGCATCGACTCTATGAAAAATAATGCCATTATAATATAGTGGCTGCTATTTCACTTATTTTCCTTCCCTAAGGTTGGCAGATCTGATCATGAGAGGCCATTGAAATTAGCAGGCTGTGTACAAATAAAATAACCAGAAAGAGCAGAGTTTGCCCTCCAAGGGAAAGTCCTTGAGAAAATGGTTGCTGTATAGCTGATATTGATCTTCGGGTCTTTGTTTAAAAAATGAACTAAAGTTCAGTAACTAGCATCAGACTTAGAGGCTGGTTGGCAAGCTACAAGTTGCAATTAAAAGTTGAAATTTGCAAAAGATATTTACAGATGCAATTGCAGCTGTTTGTTTTCTTGGAACGCAGTTACAAAGACAAGTTGGTGACATTTTTGCAAAAAGAAGTTACTTAAGACAGCCATAACAGGGTTGTTGGTTATGAAAGGAACCGTGAATAGTATTTATAGAACTGATTACATTAATAATAAAATATAAACAGCCATAATTGAGTAATATTTAATTATTTTTTGCATGGCTGTATAGCTATGATCACAGCTGATTGCAGCATAAGCTGCATAACAACACAAGAATTAATTATTATAGAATTAATTACATTGATAATAAAATATAAACAGCCATAATTGAGTAGTATTTAATTATTTTTTGCATGGCTGTGTAGCTATGATCATAGCTGATTACAGCATAAACTTTTCATCCCAATACTTTGTATATGAATCCTATTTTTCCACTCAATTCTGTTAAACGTTATTGCCTCTGCTAAGTTAAAATTATTATGTCATTCTTAATTGGTTTCAACTGAGTTCTCATATACCTACCTCTAGTGCTCTTTGTCTCATTAATTGGTGGTCTAGCATCTAAATCAAATTTCTCTCATTTTAACCTTAATAGAAGTAACCTTTAACTTCCTATAAATGCACTCATTTCTTATTTCTATCCTTTAGTATATTCATAGGGCTATCATAACCATATTTCTAGTACACTCATTTTCTGCGCATGTTATTTCTTGATTGCTTAACATTCTGATCCATAAAGCTTTTTTTTTTTTTGGTAAATGAAGAATTTTTTCCATTAACCAATTTGAAAAGTTAGTACAAAACTCATCCCAGACATCTCCAGGAAAAACTCAACTATACAAGGTTAAGAGAGCATTTAAAAAAACCCTCCAGAACTATATAAATGAGCAATCTAAGAAAACAAAACCCCAACTGTAAGCAGCTATAAGCTTTGAATCCAACTTTGATGATTATCTGGTATAGGGGAATTCAACACAACCGAGAGAACATCAAACTTCACCTGATACACAACCCATTCAATAGGTTTACATTGTTGCATATAGAGTCTTCGATTCCTTTCCAGCCAAACTTGATACACAGCAACAGCAAAGGCCATTTTTTGTATCTTCTTCTTGTAAGAATTCCCCCTCAACTATCTAACCAACATATTTATCAATCTCATCCATTCACACACTCTCTCCTTGAAACCCAACCAACTCATCACAGAATTCCATATAGAAGTAGTGAATTCACATTAGAAAAATAAATGCTCATGACTTTCTTGTTGCAGACAGAAAACACAAGAGTTTGATTGCATGACTCCCCACCTACAAATTCTATCTTGCGTAAGTAGACGTTTGAGAACCACCAGTCAAAGATAATCATATGTTTAGGAATAGTTAAAGTATTCCAGACAAGCCCATGCCAGTTAACAATTTGAGTAGCTTATATAAGATCAAAATAAGCTCTTGAGAGAATAAATTTACCATTCACCTCCCAACTCTTGAACTTTTGCAAACAAGCTTCAAAAGACCCCTCAATGAGATTGCTTCGTCTCTGGTCTTCAAAATTCTCTTCCACATCCATGAATCATTCACTTTAGCTTGCACTTCCCAGATATTACATCTTTTTAAGTATACACCAGGATCCATTTGATCCATAATGTGTCTTTAGCATCAACCAATAACCAAAAAAGCTTAAAAGCAGCAGCTTGACCCCATAACACAGCAGAAAACACACCCAGTCCACCGAATTTTTTTCCTCTACATACCATATCCCATGAGACCAAAGCTCTATTTGAATCCATGTTACCTCCCCCAAAGGATTTTCCTGCAAATTGTGTCAACCTGTTCAAGAACTCCTTTAGGAATAATGTAGTTACTTGACCAAAAAAGATGAACTCCCATTAGTACACTCTTCACCAATTGAAGTCTACCAGCATATGATAGTTTTCTGACTTGCCATCCCTGAATTTTTTGACTGATTTTTAAAATCAGATTTGCACAATCCATCTTCGATAACCTCTTACTAATCATAGGTACCCCAAGGTATCTAACAGGAAGAGATCCCTCCATATATCCCAACATATGAGAAATTTGGACTCTAAGATTTGAATTCACACCACAAAAGAAAACGGAGCATTTGACAGGATTTTCATGTAGCCCAGATACTCTACTAAAGTGAGTAAAACATGATTGAAGACATCTCACAGAGTTCAAACCTCCCCTCCCAAACATGAGAAGATCATCAGCAAATAAGAGATGTGTAATTCCAAGTTTGGCACATTTGGGGTGGAATTTGAAATTTCTATCACGCTTCAAAAGGTCAAGACTTCTTGAAAGATATTCCATGCAAAGAACAAAAATATAAGGTGATAAGGGATCACCCTGTCGCAGACCCCTCTTGCCAACAAATACCTATGAAGGGATCCATTGAAGAAAATAGAATATTTAGGACTAGAGATGCAAGTCATAATCCAAGAAACCATAGTAGAAGGAAAACCCAAGCCTCTGAGCATGTAATGAATAAAGCTCCAATCAAGAGAATCATATGCTTTCTTAAAGTCCATATTTAGCATGCATCTAGGAGAAATCATCTTCCTATCATAATGTTTAACAAGCTCATGTGCAAGAAGTATATTATTAGAGAGCACTCTTCCTTGAATAAAAGCAGATTGAGATTTATGCACCAAATAACCCATAATATTTTGCAATCTAAAAGATATCACTTTAGAGATTAGCTTGTAAATAAAATTGCAGCATGAAATCGGCCTGAAATCTGCAACATTACTTGGATTTTCTACTTTAGGGATGAGTGTAATAGTTGTTGAATTTAATTCACCCAAAAGCTTGCCATTGTGAAAAAAAATCCATCACAGCATCAATAATGTCCTGGCCAATGATCCTCCAAGACTTCCTGGAGAAATTAGCTAAATACCCATCAGGACCTGGAGCTTTATTTTCATCAATAGAGAAAATGGCTCTTCTAATCTCCTCATTATCAACTGGTTTTGATAAAACAAGCTATTGAGAGGCATTTAAGCAAGGTCCATTTTTTAGTATATCATCATTTGGGGCTTGTATATCAGTGGCAGGGATACCCAGGAAATTCTGGTAAAAACTAAGAATTTCCTTAATTATAAGAGCACCATCAGTGAGTCTATTTCCAGCTCTATCATTTAGCACTAACATTCTGTTAATATGCCTTTGCTTCTTCATAGCATTATGGAAAAAAAAACTAGTACATCTATCACCTTTAAGATTCCATGTGCATCTTGCTTTCTGCAAATAGAAACTTTGCTCAGCCATTAAAAGTTTAGAAAATTTGTTCAAGTCAACTTTCTCTTGAATCATAAGCTCCACATTTTGAAGATTATTTTGCAACATCCTCTGAACATGTTCTAATTCATGTTTAGCTCTAGAGACCTGTTCACTGATATTATCGAAGTTCTTCTTGTATAGCTCCTTCAGCTCTCCTTTAAGCTTCTTCAATTTAGAGACAATAGCAAACATTCTGCATCCACTCACTTTTTGTTTCCAAACTCTTTCAACAGTAGGAATGAAGTGCTCATGAGTAGCCCACATAGAAAAATATCTGAAAGGTTTTTTTTCCTGATAGGTATCTTCCCAAACTGAAATAAGCCCTGGAGAGTGATTAGAAACACTAGGTTGAAGAAATTCAACATGGCTAGAAGTATAAGTATTAATCCATTTCTCATTCACCAGAACTCTATCCAAACGACTCCAAATTCAATCTTGAGAATCTTGTTTATTTGACCAAGTGAACCAGCAATGCAGGAAGCATTGATCGATACACATATGGAAATCCCTAGTGTCATGGATAGTAACTTGACTGCCTCCACATTTATCTTCAGCAGATAATATATTGTTGAAATCACCACCAATTAACCAAAGAAGGGATTGAGTACTAAGAGAAAGTAACTCGGTCCACAATCCCTTTCTATCATCACAATTATTGGAACCATAAATAAAAAAAGCCATAAAATGCAATTTACTACCATCTTTAGATAGTACTTCACATGTAATGCACTGACTTGAAGAATGTATAAGAGAAATAGTGAAAATATAAGGATCCCAAAGAACCCAAATTCTACCAAGAGGAGAAGAAGAATAATTATCAAGCATATTCTAATTACTAGTAATCTTATTAGCGATAGCAGATGCTTTATTATACTTGACCTTTGTTTCAACTAGAACCAGCAGAGATATCTTGTATTGAAAGAGCATAGCCTTTACCACCTGTTGTTTAAGAGGCTGATTCAAGCCTCTAATAGTCCAGCATAGGAAATTCATAAAGATGATCCACCTCTGTCAACCAGAGAGGATTGTATTTTCTTTTGCGCACGATAAGTGTCACGACCTTCTTGAGCAGTAGTATTAAGAGGAGCAAAAGAATTATCATACAGAAAACAAGATTCCACAAGAACAGGAGCTTTACCAGGCCCATGAGCATTTACCCAATCATCCTGATCAGCCTCACTATGACTCTGAGCAATAACAGTGTGAGTATTAGCACGATGTGTATTCTAATTACTATCAGTCTGATCCTGAGCAACACCATCCTGATTAACATTTTGGTGTTGAGTTTGTTTTGGCCTCCACTGCATATTGACATGTTTCCTCCTACAAGTGTTATCATCATGTCCCACTAATTTACACCCATTACACCACTTTGGTTTGAATTCATAAACAATCTTTTGATTATAAATTTCCCCTCTAGGCCCTTGGATAGAAATAAAATGTGGTAATGAATTAGGGAATTGCACCTCCACAAGAACTCTAGCATAACCAAGTCTTTGTTTTTGAGCTGTAAGCTTATCCGTAGTGATAGGTTTCCCAATTGCACTTACAATCTTACTTATACCTTTAGGATGGCACAAATTTTATCTTAAATATGGCAATTGAATCCACATTGGGTAAGTAGAGAGATTAAAACTATCAATGGCCAAATCATTACTCCATTTCCTTAATAACAAGGGTCTAGATCCAAAAAACCAAGGACCATTCTCAAGAATAGAGGATCTTTCATCTTCTGAAGCAAAATTGAATAAGAAAATCCCTGGTTTGATCAAGCAAACTAGAGGAATAGCAATTTTTCCCCAAATTTTCTGCACATAATTCTCCATGGCCTTGAACTTAGTATTTAGACCAACTACATGACCAATAAGGGCAAATTTCTATTACTCATCACCTAAACACCAATCCTCTTCATCAAAACATACAGTATCACCCTTTGAATTGGGAAAATAATCAAGATCAAAGCCCACTCCAGGGCGACTCTTATCAGTAAAAAGACCTACCCAAGATTTTTGAGCAGTACCCTCTTTAATTGAATCATCCCCATTTGGGTGAACCTCAGAAATCAAATTCTTTTGCATAGTAGTAGAAGAATTTGGTAGTTCAGCATTAGAAATATTCATATTACACTCAATATCCTCCTCAACCTGAGAAATATCAGCCCAAGAAACCCTAGGTTGAGAAGAACTAGCTCGTGATAGAGACTCATCAGTTTGCAATGGAACAGAAGATTGTGCAGGAAGCATTCCATTTTGCATTGGATTTAAAAGTATCTCCTCCATTGGTAATTTCTCCTTTGCTCCTCGAGGACCCGTGCTTTGCATCGATTTGGAAGAACCTTGATGAGCCGATGACGAACCCTGACCAGCTGGAGCACTTCCCCTAATAACCTCATCTTGATCTGGAGTAGAAAGTAAATCCCTCGAAGCAAAATCGAAATTGGGGATGATCATCTTCTTCACTGTTGATCTCCTCTTTTTCGCCATGAAACTCGGCGGAGGCGCACGATAAGGATCGCCTCTTATAGTACACCACAGGAACAAACCGCCTCTCTACTCCATAAAGCGTTGTTGGTCTAATAGTTATCTTATAAAATTTTCTTTCAATTTCATAAGTATTCTATGACCACTTAGGACTCCAAAAACAATCTTCCACTTTAACCATTCTAGTTCGTCATACTCAATTTCACCATCTTGATGAGTGCCTGATCGCAACTATAGAATTTTATTAGTCCTGGGTACTTTCTGGCCATCAGTATGTAATATACAACAACACAATAAAACCTTTTGTTCCAAACTGTTGAGACCGGTCACATAATCCTATTTTTCAATTCAGTTATGTTAAGAGATATCTCCTCTAAGTTAATCAGTATCAGTATGTACTATATGCGACATTTGTCTTTACAGTTCAGATGGTGCATAAATATACAACAAATGAACAAAATATGTACCTCAGTCACTTTAACGTTCTAACATTAGCAGAAGAAGTAATAGTAAATGTGATCTATAAGTTCATGTGAGAGATACAGTTACGGTACGCATGAATGTTTATCTCTTTTGTTGCAGTTTTGACTTTCCTAAAATTAGAAATGTTGGACCTACTTGCTCATTGATGATAGAGGGCAAAAGTAAATAAAATAAATAAATAAAAGTAAAATAAATAAATAAATAAATAAAAGAAGTAATCTCACATATTTTTTGATAACCTTATGCTGCTAGGATGAAACAGAAGATTACATTCATTCAAAAAACATTCAGCTCAAGTTCCACAGACTTTGAAGTGAGAAGCCAAAACTTTTTTTTTTTTTTTTCTTTTTCCTTGAGACATATCAGAAAGACATTATCAGATTAGCAATAAGAGGACTAACAAATCCAGGCAGGTCTCAGAGATGAGGAAAACAAGACTAAACTATACAGAATCAATCCTTTCCATCCGCAAATTTAATTTAATGCAAGGCAACAAGGAGGGATTTGATAAATTGAACCAGTCACAAATGGAGTTAATTTCCAGTTGAATGAAGAAAATACTAAGATGATCAGAACAGTATTTCGAACATAGGTCACTGAAATTCACTGAAAATGGTGGTCATTAGTTAAAAAAACATTCTTATACAGTATGAATGAAGAAAATACTAAGATGATCAGAACAGCATTTCGAACATAGGTCACTGAAATTCACTGAAAATGTTGGTCATTAGTTAAAAAAACATTCTTATACAGTATATCCAGGTATCAAGATGGTGGTCATTAGTTAAAAACACATTCTTATACAGTATATCCAGGTATCAATAGCTGAATAAATATGGAAAAGATAAAAATAAGCACTAGAATCACCATCTGATACGTACCTAGGAGTTGTACGGAGCACCATAAATTCTTTTGTAGCTTCTGTGTGCATTCTAAAGTTTGATCCAGAGGATGCTACATTCTTCCCATCTCTACTCTCCGAGATTGGTATATTGTTCATGTAAAAACATCAGGCATAAAAATAATCAACAAAAGATTAAACTGCGCAGAACTTAACATAAAAGTTAATGACTTTATTTTGCCAACTGATAATGGGAATGAGAAGGAAACTGACATCCCAACTGCACAATATCGTGGTTCTGCTAGCTTGTTTCACTTATTGAGTTATTCAGATGAAAGAGAAATTGATTTCTTAATTTGAAATTGGTCTGTTGCTTCATGTAATTTCAACAAGAAAATGTAGATCAGATACAGTAAATGAAACAAAGAGGGGAAAATGAGAATTTCGTCATTAATTTATGTTCTAATAAGAATGAACTGCTAAAAATACGACATAGTACATTTGTAATGAGCAATAGCAACTCAAGCTTAGTCGATGATCAGAACGCCTTTAATTTCATTTCTCTACTTTATTTTCATCATACTGAATGTCTCATATACAGTAGCAACTATATATTACCAAAAAGAGCATTGTTGGTAGAAAATTAGCTAAAGTGTTTACATATTTCCATAATAAAAAAAATGGCAATGAAAATACATACAAATGCTTCTGTCATAACTTTGAACATAGACTCTGCCTCCAAAATTACATGCATCTCTTTTTGAGGATTCCTGAGATATATGTACTAGCTGCTCAGTTCCTTTTGCCGAAACAATAACAAACTGGATAAATAAATTGTAGTATTTCATTTCGGGAAGGAAATGGGAATGCAGAGAGATAAAAGTTAAAAATTTCACCTTGAAAAGATGTAGTGAACGAGAAGGAAAGAAGAAGGAGAAGCAAAGAAGTGGACAATTAAAATTTGACATTCCATGGTCATTACAAGTTGGTTTTTAATTAGTAAAAGGACAAAATGACTAACTCCCCCTTAAACCCAAGTTGCTTTCTAAATGATCAATTTGCCTATTTTCCCCCTTATACTATATTGGCTTGCACAATGCGGTCCTTTTGTGAAGCCACCGTCAAATACTTAATCGAAATTCTGGAATTTTCAAACAACTCCCTAAAAAGTTTGAAATTTACAAAAAAAACACCTTAAACAGATTCAAAAATCACAAATCACCTTGAAATTTTGAAAAGTATAAATTGTCCCATGAAAATATGAAATTAAAAAGGACTACTGAAAAAATCAAAATTTGCAAAAAAGCACCCAAAAATTTAGAATTACAAAAAAATCTTGAAATAAAAAATTTACAAACAGCCCTCTGGAAATCTCAAAATTACTAATGGACCATGAAAAATTCAAAATTTGCAAGAAACACCCTAAACTTTTAGAAATTACAAAACACCCCCTAAATCCAAAAATTACAAACATCCCCCTTGAGAATCTTTAGGGTTTTTAGGGTTTTTTAGCAATTTATGAAAGTTCCAAGGTGTTTTTGTACAGTTTGAATTTTCAGGATCTTTGCAATTTATATGTCACGCCATCATCTGTTAAGTATTTGACGGTAGATTAACAAAAGGACTGCATTGGCAAATAAACATAGTATAAAGGGGAAAATAGGCAAATTGATACTTTAGAAGGGAAGTTGGGAGTTCAACAATAGTTTAAGGGGGAGTTAGTCATTTTGTCCATAGTAAAATTATGTTGCTATACGTCTCTATAAACATTATTTTTATTTTTCTATCTGATTACATATAATATTTAATAACCTAGGTAGCATGGACACGAACACGAACACGGATACGGATACGGATACGGGACACGGTAAATTAGTAAAATGTAGGGTACGGGGACACGGTATATAAACACACACACACGATCAAATATGAACGAAAATACCAATAACATTTGTATGTTTCTTTCTATTATCTATAACAATTAAGAATCAAGTTAAATCAAACTAAGAATAAGATTTAACAACAAAAAGTTTACTTTTGACCGAATGGGATAACACGATGTGTGTTTTTCAAATATTTAAGTAATGGGTTTCAGTTTTCGGGTTAAAAAGCAATTGGTTTTGAACCTGATATTTCCAGAGAAACTAGTTTAGGGTATAAGTAATGGGAAATCGGGTTTTTCTTTGAACCACAAGTGTCCATGGAGTGCCCGCGGAGAGTCGGTGTTGGACACGTGTCGGACACGGACACGGCACCCAAAACAAAGTGTCCATGTTACCTAGCTAATAACTAATGGTCTGAACTTTGGCAGTGGAAAGAGCACTTTCTCAGTCATAACTTTCCAATGATATCCAAACTGTTGTGATTTTCTCATATAACTAACACCATTCGTGAATTGTCTCTGTCCCGTTTCTACTCCAAAAAGGAAAAAAAAAATCATAAGCATCAAACCACACAAAGTTATAATTTAGGAAGTGGTACCTCCATTGTCAGCTTGGGAGAATCCAACTCCACTGTTTTTCTCCCGGATTAAGCCTCTTTTCTTGATAGATTCTAAATCAACTATGTTGAGTCATGCTAATGGGATTAAAATCATCAAGCCATTAATTGCCCAAATGTATGGCACCGTAACTTGCAATCTCTGAATCTCTATTCATGATCACAAACAAATATGACCACTGTTTCCAGAGTGATACATCTTCTAAACACACTTGAGTACATGTGACGACACATTAGGGGCCAAGAATAAGGAGGATAAGGATGATTAATTATACCACTCATAGGGGATAAGGTTTGTGTGTATTATATGAAACAAAAAAGGACATAGGAGGATGTTCAGAAAACATTTAGCATGAGAATATTAATAGTGAAATGACAAACACTTCAATAGAAATTTCGGAACTAGGGATTTAACAAGTTAAACCAAAATAGTTAGGATAAACAAATTGTGGTTTACGCACTTCGAGTTCTAGAAGGGAAAAGCACAAAATAGCACAAAATAGTTATGCAACAAAAAAAAACATATATATAAAAGGGGTACCATTTTGAGTCAAATAACAAAGAGCAAGCTCAATGTATCATCTAGGTATAAAATGCTGTGGAGTAGGCAATTATCCAGCTGACTGCACCGTCCTATGTAACAAGAGATTTCATGTTTCTGTGTCCTGTTCATGCAAATAGGAGATATCCATCAATATGCAACTTCTCACCAACTGAATCACAAATACACGTGAATAATGCAAATAGCAGTTTTCCATTAACTACATGATGTTTGCCAGAAATGCATGGAAATGACACTTTCATTACTGGTAAAACAAGTATAGAAGATCTGTGTCTTAACATTCTTTGAGAAATGAATATTTCCTCAAGAAATTTAATTGAACAATAACATATATATAGATACATCATAGATAGAGATTTTGTAAAAATAGTTGTTGAATAAAGAAAATAACTACACAATAGAAGCAGGCCTTTATTACTGCAAGAGTAAAGTTAGTATCTAATAAGAAACAAAACTATGAAATGTTTTAGTCGAGGATCAACATTTGTAGTTTAAAGGTTTCTAACCTTGTTATCTAATGAATGCAAAATGAAAGGCCATTTAATATAGAACGGAAGTCGCCATTTGATGGATCAGTTAGATGCTTTAAATTTCATTAGTTTTTAACATACATGTTTCATGAAGCATATCACAATGAACGGGACGAATCTCCCATTGGAATAACTCAATATGTATTATGGTAATTGAAACAAATTTCAACGTTTTGTTTCTTTGGAACTATGAATCCTAACCTAGTTCAGGTCAGGTATTCTGGAACACAAGAAATACTAGACAAATCTTAAATATTTACTAAAAAATCCTCATTCAACTGCAATGGAAAATATCAATGAGAAACATGGAACTCCTAAATGAAATTTTCTACATGCCTAGGGAATAAGAGCTAAATAGTTAATAGATACAAACTTACCGACCTATTTCATTAACCAGGCACATTTAAGAGGCAACTTTATGTTAACTTCACAGGAATACAAAATTATAAAAAGCATTTCAGGTGAACGCACATAGGATTCAAAAGCACACAATCATTTACTTCGACAATTTTCTACTGCAATCAGCTTCTGCTGAAAATTGGCTTATGCACATCACTGTAAATGAAGGTGAGCTTTATTTGCCAAAACCAAAAAATAAACGGAATCTGGACAATTTGTGAGTTAGGTGCAGTAATTTCTAGCAGTTCCATAGAGCTACATAATGTTGACAAACTGTGGCATAATGCAGATGTCACAGGCTTCAGCTTGACAATAGATCATATTATGTCCTTAAAAAAATAAATTTCACGAAACCCTGTATTGGATGGAAGAAAAGGAATTATTAGAGAACCATTCAAATAAAAGTAACAAGTCTAACATGCATTGACACTTTTTAACCAGTCCATAGACTTCAAAGTTTTCCCCTACCTAAACCTGTCAAAAGTAACTATATTAAAATGATTTCAATTTAATTTGATATAGAAAATTTCATATCAAATCAGGGAAAAAATACAAATGCTATCAAATTAGAGAGAAAAAGTAACACGGAGAAGACAAGAATAAGCACAATAAAAAAATGTTCTGTTAAATAATTCAATAGCGTTCACTAGATCAAGGGTGGTTAGCATGCTCATTATAAATTTCCAACATGTTAAGAACAAGATTAAAAAGATTCAAGAGTTATACCAATTTTAGAATCGGCTATATGAATCCTATTCTTCAATTTAGTTTTACTAAAGGTTATTTCCTTCATAAGCTAACCACTATTATATCCTTCTTAATCGCTTCCAAATAAATTCCATAAGTCTACCTTTAAGTCCTTTTTGCTCCATTAATTATAATATTATCACTTGTCCTAATCGGTGCATTTGTTACAAATAAAAGATAAGTAAATGTAACACAACCTTCTGTATAGCCCTCGATTCACGAGACTGTATAGTCATAGACAACGATCCAAAAGGATCAGGCTCATAGTGAATAACAATTCATTTTCTCTCACATATGCTATTAGGTTTCTTCAATGAATACCACCCTCTACGTTGTTGCTATAACCTATGAAAAGACGTTATGAAAAGTTTAACATAACACAACAAAAGAAAAAGAAAAGGAAACAAGTGGGAGTTCCAAATGTATAGAATATTTTCATAAGCTTATTGATAAGGTTTTTCTAATATTAATTCATAAAAACAATGTCAAATCCAAGCATGTTAAGGAGATAAAAAAAGAACTACAATTGAGTTCAACACTACATTATCAATACAAAAGAAGCAGATAATATTTAGAATAAAAATACCCCTACCACCGTCGGGTGGTATAGTAATAATGTAATATTTGGGACATCCCAAATATTACCATATTACTATACCCCGACGGTGGTAGGGGTATTATTTTTTTTTTCATAACCAAACAAGCTGATAGCGATGATGGACAAAAGTACCCTTTTTGACAAAAAAAAAAGGTGACATACATTGGTACATGACTACATTCTGAAGCAAAAGCACTAGGAAACATGTATACGTGTTTCCATATTTATAGATATGTTCAGGCATTCAGCACATGCATTTGTAATACAACCAAGTCAGTTTTTGCTCAAGTGATTAAAAGAGGACACTAAAGGTAATAAATCATATACTATGAATACCCACGAACGCACGCAAAAAAAACATTACATCTGATGCATATCGTTATACCAAGCAAACAAACAAGGACACTAAGTGGCCAGAGCAAAACATTTTGACCCCAAATTGACATGTACATGGTGTTTGACACTGCCAGACGTATAGCGTCTCCGCCGCTAAAGAGAGGTAATAAATATTTACTAGTAAGCTTGGCAAATGCATCACCCAAAAATAAGCATGTTACAGTTTTCCTAATTTTAGTGACAAAATTCAATTTTGGGGGAAAAAACTTTTGCTCCATTGTTCTATATGGGCCCTTCAGTTTGCATGATAATGTAGCCAATTTATCATCCAAAATTATAAAATTTTTAAAATTATAAATTATAAAAACACAGCAACATATGTCAAGCAATTCAGTAATTCACATTGCAATGAGATGAAGATATAAGATGCATACTGAAAATAGAGCTCACCAGATTAAAAGCACTCGATTTCCCAAAATTAGGGTTTTGGTTAGTGAATAGACCGCCATTGAATTAAGCACAAGATGGTTCCAACAAGATGAGAGGGCAACAGACAGAGATCGGTCGAAGGACTAAGATCAACCTAAGAAAAAAAGAATTTGGAAAAAAATGGGGAAAAGAGAGATTCTTGGGGAAGAAGATGAAGAGACCCGAGTTTACCCAAAAAAATTTGGACCATTTCTCGATTTGTGCGTGTCATCCTTGCGCAGGGGCCATGCTAATCTTCTCTGTATCGTTCCAATTTTATCGGATGTCTCCGAAGAGACAACGGCTGGTGGTTGGAATCTGTAGATGAAGCCTTGCGAAAGAACAACAGTACGCGATGTGGGACTAAAGTGTTGGTAACAGAACTCACGATGGCACCAAATTATTCCTGGAAACCGAGCCCAAACCAATCGGATTCAAACATAGATAAAAGATCAACAGTAAATAACTAATAATTCTCATTACTATCAACTAACCAAGATTGCTATTTCGTAATTAATCTTGCAATCGACTTTTTGCACATAAAATTATCCATGAAGTATTCATTTCTCAAGTTCAAATTTTACAACGGCTCTTTGTTTGTTTCATAAGAAATTACAAAGACTCCGAATTTATTATGCTTTAGGCTCTTCTGTTCTCATGTTATATTGTGCTATAGTCTTTTATGCTGTTAATTTTGCTTGAAGAAGGATAAAAGTCCGAAGGATCTCACGTATATTATAAAGCAAGTTAACAACTCGTTTTTTAGCTCAAAGTTATTTTTGAGCTAAATCATATTTAGATTTCAGCTCCGCACGGCAAAAAGAGTTTACTAATGAACCCACATTAGGTTATCTAACTACATAATTTTCGACATGGATTCAGTTAAATCTACAAAATCTATAGGTCACTTATCACAGAGCTTAGATTTATCATTGAAAGAATAATATTATGATTAATGAAGTTCACAATAATATGACAAATATACTTAACGCTGAACACTAATACAATTCTCTCCAACTTTACAAATATAGCTCAACTCCTTCTCACATTGTGGAGGAGTCACAGTATAAGAGAGCATTTTCTTCAATTTCTTCCTCTCTGAAAGAACTGGAAGCAAGAAGCGCATCACAAGGAACTCAACTGATTTATTTCGAGATGCCAATATTTGATGATATCATGTTTAGTTCTCGTGGATGTATTGTCCGTCTCCTTCCTAAGCATTTTTTGGATAAGAGGAACCATTTTTTATGAACATGATACAGTTGAGATCAGCTTCGAAGTTTAATAAATCACTGATTGTCTCCCTTGTTAGCTTTTATGAATTGTGCCGCCCAATAACTTGAGATCAGCTTGTTTAAGTTCCACATACTTTCCATGCCTGCAATAATCAATAAGTAAGCAATAGTTGTTAAAAAGAAATGAAAGGCAATGGAGAAAGTAATGTTCATTAAACAATAGATGTACCACCTTCAAAATTTCAAAGGACACTAAATCGATTTATTTGCATTAGATCGTAATCCTAAATTCAGTTAAACCCAGCTTTGAGATTCCACAAAATCCATAACAACCTAGACTAGGAGAATGATTAAATCATAATTGCAGAACAATCAAATTCCATCATTTGTTGAATGAATATTTCTTAGTAATTCCATTAAAGTTCAGACTATACTTGCGGGTGAAACCGGTAAGCAATGCATTTTGAAATGAGAGATCCTCTACAAACACTGCCCCTCCAGCAGGTGCCTAAATCTTTTACATGTGCTTCAGTTTAAATTAACCTCAAAAAGTATTAAAAAAACTGATAAGAAAACACTAAAATAAGTCAATAACAGAAAATAAAAAAGAAATCAACTTGATCAATCAGTAAATATGCTATAATTAAACTTATATTTGATTTACATAAGTTTTGAGTTCATGGAAACTACTTATAATACAGAATAGAAAGCTCCAACATATCTCCGGTTGCCAATATCTTAAAATAGACATTTTGACTTGTAATAGAGCAGTAAATATTTTACTCACAAATTGTTTAATTCGAGCTCTATACTTAGCGCATATTGTTCAAAGCTGCGGGGGCTAAGTAGTTTCTGATATAGATAAAAGATCAACAGTGAATGTAGCCTTTGCCTTACTGGGTAAGATATAATAGTGCAATTTTAGGGTCATGAAAGTGGGAAAACAGACTATTGAAACCCATTAAATATTAGCATCCAAATACTGCTCACTATTAAGCAGAATGATAAATAAAATCCTCAGAATTTTAGAGTTAAGCATGAGTTATTTTTTTTTAAGGGATTGCATGAGTGTCATATCAATTGCCAGTTAATGTAAGAGTCACACTTCCCTCGAGCACACCTGTGTAAGTGCCAAAATACATTCATAATTAACTACGCTTTGTAATAATCAAGATTTTGATACAGACAGTAAAAAATGTACAGATGTGTAGAGGAAAAAGAAAATGCATGAAAGGTTTAGATTGCATTGGTCAGCATAATTACCCAAGATCAGATGGAAGCCTGAATCGGCCTATGCGCACTCGCTTTAGTGAATGAAGCTGACCGATTAATAGGAAAAGGATTAATGACTATGCATAATAAAGCAAACTAAAGTGCTTGTGTGAAATAATACTAACATAGAAACCATAACGAAGCGATGTTAGTCAAAATCATGATTCATATGAACAGATGACAAATAAACTATAGTGAATAGTCTTCCAAATTGGTAACACTTTGCATAAGGGGACCTAAACTTGCATTTCCTGATAAGCATTAAATGGGCATGGTGCAAATACAAATTTCGTTTAAGTTCATAATAGTATCAAGAATAATATAAAGAATCTTACGGTGAATGCATCCAAAAACAGCATATAGTCGAGTATTTCCAACATTTTTCTGCAGAAACCAGTAACCGCCAAAATTGGCTTCTATGTGTTATCATTAATGGATATAAGTATCTGTCAAACTAATGGTAAACAGGATTAGGCGTGACAGTGAATATCATTCAGTTAATTCTAGCACAGCATAAGAATCAAATAGTGCTGTCCACATAAATATGGCAAAACTCAACTTGTCAACAAGATCATATTGTACCCTCAAAGAATAAAACTGTGTTGGATGTAAAAAAATATAAAAAAAGGCATTCGCCAGAGGATCCTTGAACTATATAAACTAACCTTCAGTCCAGCATTTTTCACCAATTCACGCACTTCATGATTTCTTCCCTCATGGACCTGTTAGAATTCATTACGTCATAAATAGTTTCAATTTAAGAGGAATTAGGACAAGATGTCGCACCAAATCAGGAACATCAGGTTAGGACCAGAAATTAAAATAAAGACCACAAGAGGAAGCACAGTAAACAATGCTCCCTTCAATAGGATGCATAAATATATAAAAGACCACTGAGAAAACTGATGCATCCGCAGCAGAAAAATTCACAACATAGATCAGACACAATTAAAAATAATTTTAGGGTTACTACTGCACTAAATTAAGTAAATTACCACAATTCGTAGTCTAGCCCTTGAAGCATCAGGTTGTGATGACAATAACTCAACAGAATCAGGCACACAGTAGACGCCATCAATTTGTGTGCCCTCACTTATGGCTATTAGGTGTCTTCGATGGACACCACCTTCTATTGTTGCTATATACCTATGGCAGAGAAGTCATGACATTTAATATAAATTAAACAAAAGAGAGAAAAAGGAAACCGAAATGGAGTTTCTGAAAGCAAGAAAAAGTATAGCGACAAGGAGATATTGACTCATTAATTATCACATTTGATGATGCAACGTTATATCCAAACCTTTTCAGGGAAAAAACCAACTTCAACGAGTACAAGATTCCAAAACCTAAAGATTGTTACGAACAGGAGACAAAAATACAGAGAAAAAGTGCTGCATAGACCCTCAAAGCAAATAGGTCTTAGATGCAACAGAATTTAGCTAAGAGAAGATATGCAGATTAACCTGCAGTTTTCAGGGAAAAAAAAGAAGAAAAGAAAAATACAGAGAGAAAGTGTTGCGTAGACCTTCAAAGCAAATAGGTTACAGATGCAACAGAATTCAGCTAAGAGAAGATATGCAGATTAACCTGCAGTTTTTTGGCATGGATGCACCCTTTTGTGCCATTTCTGACAAGAACATAAGGTGATGGCTACTGTTATTTCTTGAGCGTAGGCATGAGGACACGGATATAAATGCGTCCAATGGATATAGATTTAGCGAGCATGTATATTTGCACCTCTAGATCCATGTTTGTCAAAGAAACTAAAAGAGTAAAACATAAAATTTTCATGAACCCCAATTCCCCCCCGCCCCCCAACCCAAAACAAAACAAAAAGTTCAAGGACATATATACTACATCAGCATTCTTTTCAAGCAAACATAATGGGATACAAGGTGCGAGAATACATTCAATCCAGATGGAGAAGCTTCTCTTTTGACACATGAACACGTATTGAATTTAATGATAATGGATACACCAGTTCTTCAGCAGAGGAAATGTCCTAGATACCATAACTAATAGATGAACTTGTAAAATATCACTTTGTTTTTCCATCTCAATGTCACAATAATCTAAGAGACAGAATAACTCTGTACCAACACCTAAATAGGAACCGTTCATTACAAAGAGGATTAAACGTTTGGGACCCTCTTATACTTGCAAGGGATCATGACAACTACCTCCGTGATTCAACTTGGTGTAGAGTTGATCTCAATGTTTATAACTTTATATAAATTCAACACAAGAAATTAATAACTACCTTTATATGATGAGAGACATGGCACCATTAATTATCATTTGACATATTAAGACTGACAATTTAAATTCATTTCAAAAGTTGAATGCATTTTAAGACCATGTTGAAAGTAACCTTTATCTTTAACAGTTTTCAGTAAAAAACAGAAACTTTGACGTACTTGTGCATTTTAACAACACAAATGTAAAAACTTAAAAAAGCCCAGCATAACAGCACATTTAAATTTCAAAATGCAATGACAAGGCCAACACCATAAACTTACTCCTTTGATAACTCAGATGACGGATGAGCAAGACTCTGTGCAAAATCTCCTGTTATAAAACAAGGATAAAATTAGCATAATGACACTATCAAAACTAAAAGAATATAAGGGTCTAATGTGAGTGAAATCTTAGGTATTCATACCATCATTTGTAACAATAATTAAACCAGTAGTTGCAACATCAAGGCGACCAACTGTAAACAATAGTGGCTTTGGTACTCCGGGATTTGTCTTATTCTGACAGTTCAAAACATAGTAATCAAATGAGTAGGTAAGATAATTATTTCAAGGCAAAGTTGAAACATAAGACATTGAATAAGTACTAACAGGAGAATGTTCTACTTTTGATTTGTGAACTCTATTAATTGTCAGGAAAAATGTGTTACACATACCCAAGTCTTCCAGAATCCATCAAATAGAGATACTACTGATTTAGATTCTTCACCACTTGAGCAAATGTACCTGTATGTGATTGTAAGCTGCTCTATGTTCAGGAAGATTGAAACTAAAGGTTAACTTCTATAATAATTATTAAGGAGCACAAGCACAGGATGCAGGTTGAAAAGTCAAAGCATACAATAGGAAGATTCACTGACCCTTTTGGCTTGTTTAGAGCAAAATACAACTTCGGAGGCAACTTCTTAGGAAGACGGTTCCCGTTAACATAGATTGAGTCCTTGAGAATATCAACTCGAGTCTATATTGTAAATTCAAGAAATAGGAATCAATACACTTTGATAATATAAAGGCATATACATTGCAGCAAATGCTATGTAGCTTTCTGGCCAACATGCCTTTTATCCTAAAGACTCTGACAATCAATCTCACTTTATAATAGTGATATGTGTATATGCCAAAAACATACATATGTTTTCATTTAACTGCAATGATCTTGATTGCTTGGAAAACAAACGAAGCTGCATAAGTTAGGAATAGACTCTCACTGAAGAATAAGGGTGAACAAAGGCTAGCATTTATATCAACTACTTTAATACCTAAAGGAAAACCTCAAGGAGCTACAGTAATGTTTTTGGACCCCACTTCTGAGACTGACAGAATTGTACACATCAGCAGCCACCTACCCTTCCATGTCAGCAGATTTGATTTTCAAATTTCAATTTCAAAAACAACGGGTAATAGCTGTACCCACTATCGATCTCTCTACAACTATCTCTCTCTTCTCTCCATGCCCTTACCCTCTGATAACTTTTCCTCAAACAAAGCCCTACTTCTCCTCCTTCCTCCTCTCTCTTCTCTCCTCCAGAAACCCTAATCTATCTCTTCGTCCTGCCGCCAAGAGGAGAGAGATTCAGATCCTTGACTGACAAAATTTCTACCGACCTCTTGCTCTTCTGAGGCACCATTGACAGAAGCTAATCGCCAAAGAAAAATCAAACCTCAAGAAGCATTCAAAGGTGAGATTTTCCCTTCTTTTCTTTCCTATTCTTCTTCATTAATTTTTATAGCAAAACTTTGTTTAGGGTTTTGTATTTTTCTTGAACCCCGATTTTCTAGGGTTTGATCTTGATCCCCAATTTTCTAAATATTTTTAGGATTTGCTTGGATTTACAGTTAATATTGATACCCCCTCCAACGAACAATTCTCGAGAAAACTTCAAGATTGATTGAAGCTATTTTGAAACAACAACTGAGATTCAGCTCCTCTCCAGTAAGCAAATGTGAAACTCTACCGTCATAACTCTATTGTTTTTTTTTTTCCCTTCTCCTTGACACAAACATATTTTGTAACATAACTCCTTTGTAATATTTGGATAATAAAAAGGATTGAACTGTGGGATTGTTGTTTTCAGGTGCATGTTGCAAGATAAATTTTTCATGTGACAAAAAATTTGATAATCTCATGTAGTAACATTCCAATGTGATTTTTTTTTTAATACACCTATCTATATATATTTAACTTTGAGGCTGAATTTAACTCTAGAATATTCGATATGATGAGGAGGTTGTTGTCAATGTCGTCGAGGACGATCGAGGATCTAAGTTCTAAATATCAGAACATCCTGCAGGTTTGTTTCTCTTCCTATTTTTAATTATATTTTTTCTCTTTTTTTTTCTTTTGTAGTACAGATGATAATTGAGGTGTGATTCTTTTAATTTAATTGGACTATTGGACTATGAATTTATAGTTTAAAATCAGATGGAAGGAGAAGTGTGATTGATGCAAATAGGAGGAATAATTATTCTGAATGGAGGAGTCCAATTATACAAAACATTAAGACAGATTATTATTTAAGTTGTCCTTATGAGTCTTTTGTTAACCAAATAGTACATATAAGTGATTTTTGAAAGAAGAGCAATATGCTTATAACGGGGAGCTAATGTCAACTGCTCTGCTGATTGTATTAAAGTTAAAGATGAATGTAACTTGAAATTTGGCATCAAGAATTGAAAAGTTGGAGCAACATTATTAGTAAACTGTGTTGTCTCTTGGGAAAAAAGTGTAGAAACCCGATAAGTCCAGATTTGAGTTTTTATGGCTTACGAGTAGTTGAAAGAAATAATGCATGATTTACTTCTTTCTGTTATTCCATTCCTTTCTCTTAATTTCATCAATAGTTGCAATCAGGTGAAAATTATTGTTTGTTTCTCCATTATAGGGCACACAGTCTCAATTTTTTCTTACGTCGGCAACTCGAGCATGGAGGTCTATTTGGAACCCGATGATGAAAATCTATGAAAATTTATTAGTGAAGCTATGAATTTAACTCTAGAATATATGATGAGGAGGTTGTTGTCAATGTCGCCGAGGACGATCGAGGATCTAAGTTCTAAATATCAGAACATCCTGCAGGTTTGTTTCTCTTCCTATTTTTAATTATATTTTTCTCTTTTTTTCTTTTGTAGTATAGATGATAATTGAGGTGTGATTCTTTTAATTTAATTGGACTATTGGACTATGAATTTATAGTTTAAAATCAGATGGAAGGAGAAGTGTGATTGATGCAAATAGGAGGAATAATTATTCTGAATGGAGGAGTCCAATTATACAAAACATTAAGACAGATTATTATTTAAGTTGTCCTTATGAGTCTTTTGTTAACCAAATAGTACATATAAGTGATTTTTTGAAAGAAGAGCAATATGCTTATAACGGGGGAGCTAATGTCAATCTGGCTCGGTTGACTGTATTAAAGTTAAAGATGAATGTAACTTGAAATTTGGCATCAAGAATTGAAAAGTTGGAGCAACATTATTAGTAAACTGTGTTGTCTCTTGGGAAAAAAAGTGTAGAAACCTGATAAGTCCAGATTTGAGTTTTTTATGGCTTACAGAGTAGTTGAAAGAAATAATGCATGATTTACTTCTTTCTGTTATTCCATTCCTTTCTCTTAATTTCATCAATAGTTGCAATCAGGTGAAAATTATTGTTTGTTTCTCCATTATAGGGCACACAGTCTCAATTTTTTCTTACGTCGGCAACTCGAGCATGGAGGTCTATTTGGAACCCGATGATGAAAATCTATGAAAATTTATTAGTGAAGCTATGAATTTAACTCTAGAATATATGATGAGGAGGTTGTTGTCAATGTCGCCGAGGACGATCGAGGATCTAAGTTCTAAATATCAGAACATCCTGCAGGTTTGTTTCTCTTCCTATTTTTAATTATATTTTTCTCTTTTTTTCTTTTGTAGTATAGATGATAATTTTTTTCCTATTGAACTTTGCTTCTTTAATTTATTCTTATCTGCAGATGTTTTTCGATGCTCAAAAGGTCAGGGAAGAGTAATATAGGTTTGTTTCCCGAGGCCACGTACTTTAATTTTTCATTTATTTGTGATTTTATTGAAATTTTCACTTTAGCGGAGTACTTAATTGAGGTTTGATTCTTCTATTAATTTAATTGGACTATGATATCTTTGAAGTAATTTACTAATTTCTGTATTTTTCTTCTTTCTTTTTACTAAAAGACCATTTTCTAGATTCCATCTTTCATTATTAACAAATAATAAATTTAAATTTATGGTGTTTTACTAATTTTTGCCATCTATTTGTTTGCTTAGGTTATATTACTATCATTGCTAAGATTCATGATGACATAAACTTCTTTTACTTTTTAATAGAAGTGCTTAGGGTTCTAATAGTTTGTGCAATCTTTTTCTTTGTTGACAGATAGATAAATGTCATTGCTAAAAAGACTCAATGAAGATACCTTTTAGTTTTTTATTATTATTTGCTTTTAATTTGATTGAAGGTTAAAGGTCTATAAATTGGGGAATTGGCATTCTATAAATTGAAGGTTAAAATATTTTGATAGCTTTGAAGTAATTTACTAATTTCGTATTGTTTCTATTTGTTTTATTACTAAAAGACATTTTCTAGATTCCTTCTTTTGTTATTAATTAAATTTAAATTGCTAGCCTTTTACTAATATATGCTATCTAGTTGTTTGTTGAGGGTATATTACTATCATTGCTAAGAGATAAGAGATCTATGACGACATACACCTTTTTACTTTTTAACAGAAGCGCTTAGCATTCTAATTGTTCGTGAAATTTGATTGTTGACTGGTAGTCAATTTCATTGCTAAAAAAAATCATATGGAGATAACTTTTAGTTTTCTATTTGTTATTTTCTTGTTTATTTGATTGAAGGTTAAAATTCTATAAATTGGGGAATTGACCTTCATCTTTGGGAAAATCGACTTACATATTCTGCCAAGTGTTGTTTAATTGTAGGGTTCTTAAGCAAATGGGATGTGTTTGTTAGATCACCAAGCTGAGGCTGAACAACTCAGATCGTCCTTTATCTTTCTTCCTTTTTCTTTTGTTGCAAGTGTTGTTTAATTGTGTCAAATTCATTTATTGTTATAGCATAAACTTATGTCGGATATATGATATGACGATGGAAGAATAACAGTGTTTTAAATCTCGGCCAACATGTCGGATTTAGGGGCCAATCGACATGATATGGAGCTTTTCAATGCGTATTGCGTTTTCAGGTTCATGTCGGATATATCGGGGGACATGTCGGATATGTCGGGTGGATATATCGGGGGACATGTTGGCTATGTCGGCGATTTTTCAGTCTGAAAACTTGGCTGATTTTTTTTTTTTTATGTTTATCTAATCAGATTTGGGTTTAAATTCCTGATTGTCTTAATATTGCTTCCAAAGATAAAGCCCGATCAGTTAAGGGAAATGGAAAAAAAGACCGAAGTCAATTTCGTCGCTCCTCTTCTCTCCCCCCTTCGACATCTCATCGGCCTCTTCTTCGAGCTGGTCCTTCGAACATCAATATCGGGCGATCTCTCTCCTTAACCGCCAACATCGTACTCCTCTTTTCTCACCTCTTTCCTTCAACATCAACCTTAAGCATCATAAGTTATTTACTTTTTTATATGTTTAAACAATAGAATTTATTAAGTATGTTTAGATTTCATTTATGATATTTTATATTACACATATACACACCATCCGATATGGCAATTCGATATTTTTTATGTACCACGACATATCCCCGACTTTCGCTATCCGACATGAATTTTAGCCGTCCGACATGAACCCGACATCCGACATTTAAAATCTTGAGAATAAGTGCCTTTATTATAGACACTAAAATTGGGATGATTGAAATCTGTTACTAAAATCATTTAGAAGGATCAATGTGATTGCAAAAGCCCCCTAATGGAGATACTTATTAGTTTTTTAAGCTTTTACGGTTTTGTACCCCTATGGAGATAAAAGTCTCATATATGCTTTATGTTCTCAAACCTTATCTAAAACTTGCTATATTAACTATATCCGAATCATGAACACACAACATGCTAAACTTTAAAAGAAAAAATGACATCAGACTCTAGCATGCATAGCATCATGTCCATGGCCTAGATATATTTCCAACCATAAGATCTAAAGAAGTTGGGCATCCCTACCGCCAACTTTCTTATCCATAATTCTGTACATGTAAGCAATTTCACATTGACTGAAGCAGCATCATTATGATCATTCATTCATATGTCTTCTTTTAATTCTTATGATAGTTAGGGTATGTATATATAAACCCGATCATGAAAAGAACTACCAACGTTTTGAAGCCATATAGATCACAGACTTATTTTAAATCTTCGAGAGCAAGCCTTGACTGTTAACGGACAACTCTAATAAATTACACTTAGAATCAGCATAATCTTTGAAATGTACTGATATATCATAACCTTTCAGCAGCATATTCTAAACGCTAACCATTCATGATTACATAATTTGTTATATTTATATTTAATTTTACTTGAAAGTTGATATAATTTTATTTTACATATTTGGTGCCTGTAAAGTTCATAGTTTCACTCAAATGCATGACAAACCAAGAACATTTACTAAGACTCTTGGTTCGAAGTGTATGTAGCAACAGGCAAAATGTTTGCTCCTTAAAAGGATAGAAATCAAGGGAAAAGACTTGAGATCATAAGCACCATGAAAATACCACATATTGTCATGAAATAAATGATTTCTATTATTTTATTAAAAATAAATGATTTCTTGAGAAAGAATAAATGTATTGTTTTATTTTGTAGAATAATTCTCGCCTATGCTTATCCAACTTATGAATGCTACACATTTGAAAGCTCTATTTTCTGTTTCGATGCTTTTACTTTGAAAATATAGTCCAAGGAGAACTATAATAATAGATGGGTCTAAGATAGTATTATGATTGAATATTATGTAAGACGTGGCACTTGAGTTAGCATTTCTTTTCATATATACAAACTTCAAGGTATGTTGAAGTCCCCCTTAAGGTTCCCTATGTACAGTGAAAATAATTGCAACTATTTGTATATCTTTGGTGCTCTAAAACTAAGGTATAACCATAGATTATGTTTCGGTATTGCAATGCTCATTACTCTCGGATTTTCTGAAGTTGTTGATAGCTTGGTAATGTTATAATCTAGAAGAGAAAGGGGTACAACGTTGATAGATTGACAATGCTATAATCTTGAGTTCCTAGGTAAGAATTTGTTGATAGATGGTCAATACTTCTCGGTGGATATGTATTATTCAACTGCTACTTTTGAGTATTAATTATTTTATTGTTTTTTATTTGCATCAGATCCGTGTTTCATAGAAGACAAAGAAATTTGTGGAAGCATGCAAAGAAAGTGAAGAGACGAGGAGGAAGATGCATGAAACGTCAAACCCATGGGAACATGATGCATTTGCTTGTTACATTACTCTTTATAAGACCTCTTCTCAACCCAAACCATCCCCTAACTACTACCTACTTCATGCTTTGTTTCCTAGGTAGCATTGAGTTGATAGACAAATGATTTCTTTTTTAAGTGAGAAGTTCATATTTATGTAACTCTCATGGGTATGGATATGATGTATCTGAAAATGTATCGAGGTAAAATTTATCTTTATATTGCTTCTAACTGTCACATATTCTGTTACATATACATCGGGAAATAGAAGACAAATGATGTGGGGTGTGCTGCAACAAACAGATAAAGAAAGAAATATAAAACAACACTCACCCGTGCTTTGCACAGTTATAAAGACTAGTTAATTCTAATATATAACATGTCGAATAAACACATGTAAGTTAAAATGTTGAATGCCTTATCAGTAATTATAGCATAATCAAATAAAGGAAGAATCATCAGCAACATGGAAGTTCATTAAAATGACAAATAAAAATAGGTTAAGAAGCCTACAAAAGTTCTATGAGTAACTGCCAAGAGTCATAAACTTCCTTAAGAAAATATAGCCCATTCAACAAGGGAAAATTACCTGACGCATAACTAACAAGTCGTCATGAGGGTTAGATGATTAGATTTATCGACTTTTAATTCCTACAATATTATTTGTGAGATATTTTCCTTTTGGCATCAAAAATGCCAAAGCTTAATCCCTTCACTTCTGCTGCTACAATAAATGTAAGCAAATGTCCATCTAAATCATGGATTAAAGGCAGCAGAGGTGAAAGAATGCCATTCAGAAAGGAAGATTTCAATTTCACGTTTCACAATTGGAATAGGAAATGTGTTTGTGGCGCTTGAGTATATGCATGTATGGATGGATGTATGTATGTAAGAATATGTATAATTTTGTAATTTGAAATTTGAGATGCATGCTACATTCTAACCTATAAATATCTACATGTAACCATGTGAATCAATTCTGTTACTTGAAACTTGAGGAGTCTGTCCCATATAAACCTTTGTCCAATACTGAACCTATCAACTATCAAGTAGCCAGGCAACATCTTGGACATCAATAAACAATAAGCTATCAAGAAGGCTGGACAATAAGCTAACACTCCAGCCTGCGTTATTTTTTGGACGCATGGGCAGGCATTAAAAAAAAGCAAATAAACAGACCTAATGGATTTTTTTTTAATAATAATACCTAATGGACCATTAGTAGCACATTCTCAAGTATATTTCACTCCAAGTCAGAAATTTCTAAGCTATTACTCTATCTCAATCCGGTGCCCTTAGAAGGTTCTAGTTACAGATCTCATTCTGTAATTGACAATCATGAATAAGCATGATCATCTGTAGAAAAGTACTCAAGTGCAAATAAAATTTTGAACTCCATATCAACCTCAACCCTTGATCACACATCTCATTTATTTACCAAAGGCATTTCAAAACCCAAATCAATCCCAAAACCTTTCAGAAAAAAAAAGGTAGCAATGTAGCATAAATAAAACCAAAATTACCTGTGGAGAAGTGCAAACTGACCCATTAACTGTCACCTTGCCTCCAAAAATGAGCTCCTCACTGCCGCGCCTTGACGCCACTTAAATTTATCCAAACAACAAACTTATCATAAACCGGACACTTTTACTCCTCCCAACAAAAAAGAAAAAGGTATATTGCACAAAACCCCCCTCATTTACACCTTGAGTAAGACTTATCGCCCCTCCTCTTTACTAGTTGGACCATATTTGCCGTTGAAAGTAAAAAAAGACAGCTCACTTAAGGAATGTGAGGGTTTTTGGTTTTTTTCACTTCTAGTCACTAAAGTTTTGAATTTAAAACTTTTTGATGCTACTAGTCAACAAAGCTCCGGCATATACAATTCATATAATTTATCTTTTGCATTGTTCGTATATTCATCCAAGGGTGCTAAGAGCTAATAAAATAGTCGAGAGGTGATAAGTGCTACTCAATGTACAAATGAGGGGTAATTTGCAATTTACCCCAAAAAGAACTTTGCATCAACCAATTACCTCCAGCAGCTGCAAGGACCTTACTTAACCTCTGCGGCTCCCTAATCCTCTCATTATAAAACCTCCTGGCCGCCTTCGAATAAGCCGGCGCCTTCGAAGACGCAGCCGCCGAACCCGCCGTCGCCGCCGCTTTCATCTCCTTCTTCTTCTTCTTGATACTATCTTTCTTCAAAGTTTTCTCCTCGGCCTCGGCCATGGCGTGGAGGAATGGAGCTGGGGGAGTGGACTGGGCCTTGAGGTTGCCGGCGTCGTCGCGGACGATCCATGGGATGAGGAGAGGGAGGGGCTGGGGGCTAGGGTTAGGGTTAGGGTTTTGAGGGGAAGGGTTTAGGTTTTTCTTGGGGAGAGGAGAGAAGGAGATGTTGAAGTCGGAGGTGGAGGAGGCCTGGGCTTGGAATTGGAGGAGGCGGAGGCGACAAGGGGAGGCGCGAAGAGAGAGGAGGGAGGGTGAGGAGAATAAGATCGCCATTAGAGAGCGGGGATAATGGTGGTTTGAGTTTTGATGGGGGAGGAGAAGGGAGATAAAAGGCCTTTGTTTTGAGGGGTATAAAATAAGAACATGGGAGATGTAGAGGGTAAATTAGCAAATATCTAGCTTAACAAATTCTTACACAGTTGATTTTCAACTTCTATGTATTAATTATTTTTATTGATTTTTCTCGCAGTCTACTTTTTTCTCTTCTCTATGCATTGGCCTTTATGCATAAGTTCTTTATCTGTTGTTTTAATGATGATAATAGATCATTATAGAATCACTTTTATAGGGAAAGCAACATACAACTATCAAAATCATAATATTGCAATATGATCATTACAACAAGGACAAATTTTCAAAACCAACCCTTTTTGAACTTTTTTTTTTCAAAAATCGACCTGTTTATCATTTATTTAACATTTTCGACCTAGTTTCAATCAGTTGGCTGAAACTGGGTCGAAAATACAAAAACTTCACATGATTTAGAATCCCGTAAAGTTTAGCACTTAATTATCCAGGGCTAGTCCTCCCCCTGCTCCAGGCAAATTTGATCAGCGGTGATTAATTAAGTGCTAAACTAAACGGGATTCTAAATCCCGTGAAGTTTTTGCAACTTATTTAGCATTTTCGACCTAGTTTCAGCCAGAATCTCGTGAAGTTTTTGCCGGCTAGCATTTTCGACCTAGTAAACTAGGTCGAAACTAGATCGAAAATGCTAAATAAAAGATATATGGGTCAATTTTTGAAAATAAAGTTCCGAAAAGGTTGGTTTTGATAATTTGTCCTTACAACAACTTTGTAATGATGAAACTTTTGCTCATTGTTGGCCGACTTGTTTCTTCGTGCATCATCTTCTGTGAAAATAAAGGGGGTTTCCCCTCTCACGAATAGATTGAATTGGGGACAAATTTCATTAGATGTTTCAGTAGTTACAGATTACAACAGTGTCAATTTTGTACATGGAACAGAAACATATAAACAACAACATGAGAATGGATGTTCTCATCCATTGTAGATTATGTTGTATATATACAAATTATGCACAAATGAATTTGTGAGTTTATCTACAAGAAATCCCACTGCCAGTATACTTTCTCAACTATACCACCCCCGCTGCGAACTGCAACTCGAAGGGTTTCTGATGCAGGAGGAACACCCCAGAGAAGTGGAACTGCGACAGTCATCTTTAATTTCTCCTGCAGTCCACCCTTGCTCGCCTTCTCAGCAGCAACGACCTACAAATGGAAATATAAGCTCTGGAAAACTGTGACATGATGGGATTTGTGGGTCGCTGTGGAGTAATGCAGCTTTGCTTCCCTGACAAAAGATTCTTAACTTGGACTATGATTCTGGAACTAGAACAAGGAGAGAACATAAAGTAGCTTCTAGATGTATCTTTTCATTAGGCCGATACTCTAAATATGCGATAAAGGTTGATTTATAATGTCATACTCTACTATGTATCGCATGTTAAACCTCTTTTTTCATAAACCTAAACCTAGACTATTACATGACGATATCTTTTTTTTTTTCAAATTACGCTTTAAAGGTGTATCGGGAAAAGATCTAAATATCTAATATCATTTCAACTTAGCTTCTATTACACTAAATAAATCTCCGAATATGTGGTGAAGGGTGCAGTTAAGAGTATTTCTTTGAAGAAGTACTGGAGGATGCATTATAATGTGGTGAAGGGTGCAGTTCATGCAATAGTTCTTCGAAGATCTACTGGAGGCTGCGGTCCTTCGAGAGAACAAGACTCAACCAGTGAGGGGATGGTGTTATTTTTTCTTCTTCTTAGTTTTACTTAGTAATTCTTTCAAGAGGGTATAGAAGCTAAAATAGAGTCAGCAGTAGATCATTTGAAGGGGATTGCTGGAATTAACTAGCCAATTCTTGCGTCTTGTTAATGTTAGTATCTAGAAAGATCCTTTAACTCGGTTCCAAACCTTTTCAGTGCTGGAATATAAGTAAAAGTGCAATTTTACAATCGACCATTTTATTCCACTCATTATAATGGCAAGAAAGGAATTGTCGCATGCATGCTCTGCACAATTTTATACAATATGACTAAAAGCAAGAAAAAGAATACCAGTTTCAAACACAACTCTGCATTATAATGTGCTTCTCAAATTACCTCTCCTCCATGTTCTAGTACAGTGTCTTCAACAACATCACTTAGCATTTCAATGGACCGGCAAAAGCCAAAGATGCATAGTCTTCTTCCTGTGTCAAGTCCCTGCATTAAAAATGACAATAAAACTCATCAGCCAAATGCCATATTGCAGAGTAAACAAAAAGATAAGTTAATACAGGGGGGCACTACTTACATTTGTTGCCGCAATATCAAATAGGGCGCCAAGACAAAGACCTTGATCAGGATCCATGTAATCACTCTCTTGAAAACGCTGAAGTTTAAGTGACGACTTTGATCTCTCTTGCCTCTTCTGCACAAGCATTATAAGAGTAGGTATCTTCAAAATAAAAGGAACATATGCAAAATTGTAAACCCCAAATAAATGACTCCGAAAGGGAGAAATTGGAAGAATTGTATGAACAAATTTGTTAGTCAATCCAACTACTTAACTGCATCATAACAACTTTTTACATTATTCAATTCGTGTGTTTAAGAAAACAAACAAATTAATTGAGAAAAGATACTTCTTAAAAAAGGCCACTTTTTATTTATATAAACCTGAGTGTACAAACTTCCCTTTCTGCAAGCATTCATTACCCTTTCTTTTCGGAAGTAAAATATCAGGAAAAAATTCCAAAAGAGATCCAACAGTAACACTTGAGTTAAATAAATTTGTGACAAAATATGTAACATAACCACTTCATTCAAGTAGAACCCAGATTATGACTGCTGGCAATATTTGAAAATCATGAGATAAACAATGATGAGACATTAATTTGAAATGCCTTTACATCTGAAGGAGCAAAGCGGCGAGGAACCAGGGACCCTCCTATCTGAATCAACCCTTCAGTTGTGAAAAGAGTTATTCTCTCTTCTGGAAGCCACTGAATAGCTGCAAACATGAAGATAACCATCATTATTTTATATGAATTAAAAACTCTCTACATATGAAAGACAGACAAAATTAGAATAGAATTTTTATTAGGGTATTTGCACTTTAATACCCCAAAATTTGACCCTTTTTCGAACTTTGATATACGAAGTTCTGTTTTACAATTTGATACCCCAAAGTGCAAAATAGTCGACATTGATTTTGTTCAAGAATATCAACTTAGAAAAGTGAATGAGAAACAAATGTTCTTACCAAATTTCAGATTTTTTTGAGTATGGGGGAATAATGAAAAAAGTTAGCGCTTTGGGGTATCAATTTGTCAAATTGACATTCACTTGAAAACTGGGGTTATTAAATTGGGTATCAAAGTTAAAGGATTTGAAACTTTTGGGCATTAAAGTGCAAATAAGCCTTTTATTTATTTAAAACATAGAAATAAAGCAACCACAATGTGATCATAGCATAAAAGATATGATAATCATATGCAAGACAGATTGTAACAAGAAATAAGAATATTGTCAGTTAATTCATTTTTTATATACTAATGGAAAGAACATACAGACAGCAAGTCACAGCCAAACTTCCAAAACTATTATAAGGGTGAGATGCAAGGAAAAGATTTTTTTACACAAGGAGAAATATATAAGGTATAAAATTATAAAGTACATGTTCCTCTAGTCATTTAAGCAACTTGCATAACTTCCACCTTTGTTCCATAAGAACCTCCAGAAAAGTTAAAGAATTAGTTGAATTCATTGATATTTCAGCCTTTTTATTTAAACAAAGGAAAATTGGGATCTTTTAAATTTAATATATGACGTAATTTATGAAGGTTATTCCCGATAGAAAAAGCACAATATTCTCAAAGTCTCTTCATTACACCAAAATTCTATTATCGTGAAGACCGTGAGAGTTAAGTGTTATAATCTAGAATCCAACATGCTTCTTCAAGTCGAGGGCCCTCTTTATGGACTGAAATTTGGGTTTCTTATGTCCATGATACTTTTATGGCCACCTTGATCGGATTTGAACACATACCACATTAAAGTCTCTTCTACTACATTATAGCTCTGAAGTTACCGTGAAGATTGAGGGCTGTAACAATTTTATACTATAACAATATTCATAACCATAACCATTAGCTTTTGGAGTGCAGTCAGAGATAGAGCATAAAAGAGTTCAGCATCAACATTTCTTTTTTTATCACATGAATTTGTATCCAAATTAATTTGCAAACCCGAGATTGTTGGAAAAACGGGACCCGATAGAGCAGGGTCGCAGCTAATATTAGTGCGGAAATAATAAATTGAACACAAAGATTTTTACGTGGAAAACCCCTTAAATGAATTTGGGGTAAAAATCATGAGCAAGAGTAGAAGAATCCACTATGAGGAGAATTTTTGGAGTTACATTATCTCTCTTATACAAAGAGAAACTCTCTATTTTTCTCTCACTATTCTATATGAAGTTTGGAGATTGGATTGATTGAGCAGAGAATGAACTCTGCTCCTTTTCATAGGCAAGCTCTGATCCCTTCATTTTCAACGAATGCGGTTTCAGTGCTTAACTAATGCCTAACTCTAACAAAAAAAAATCAAAGAAAGCGACTTCCTCAAAGAAATGTGGGCCGCAATTGTTGAATCAAAGAAAGCCGCAATTGTTGAAAATGACTTGTTAAAAATGACTTGGCTCCAATTGGCTTTCTCCAACAATCTCCCACTTGAAAATTTGATTAAAAATCAATCATATCTTTACATTATTTTTTCTATCTTGTCATTTTCATGTTGCTCACGTTTCCGTCAAACCACAAGAGGATCGACACCAAACAAATTTGTCAGTATTGACTACCTTTGTCAAAAAATCTGTTAGGTTGTCTTTGCTGTGAATTTTCCGCATATCAATGTTCCTTCTTCCACTTTCTCACGAACGAAATGGTACTGAACTCTAATGTGTTTTGTCTTTGAATGAAAAGCTGGATTTCTTGCCAAATTCAAAGCACGCTGATTGTCACAAAATAGAGAAATCTTCTTTTGTTCATGTCCGAGTTTCTCCAATACCATTTTTAACCATACTGCCTCATTACTAGCTTGTGTAGCTGTTACATATTCTACTTATGTTATTGATGTAGCCACAACTGACTGCAGTTTTGAAACTCAGCTTACAGCACCGCCAACAAGTGCAAACACATAGCCTTTGATGGATTTGCTTTTATCACGATCACCTGCATAATCAGAATCAATATATCCACAGACAATAAAGTCTAATCTCCATAACATAATGCAACATCTGAGGATGCTCTTTACAGCACTTCAATGCTCTTTACCAAGATTCACCATGTATCGACTAACTACTCTCACTACTTGTGCAATGTCTCATCTCGTACAAATCATAGCGAACATTAAACTTTCCACTGCTGATGCTTAAGGTACTTGAGACATCTCCATCCTCTCACTACTAGGACTCATACTGGAGGATAACTTGAAATTAACAGGAAGTGAGGTAGAAATTGACTTATACTCTTGCATGTTGAAGCGTCGTAAAATTTTCTTCAAATAATTCTTCTAAGAAAGTCAAATCTTCCTATTAATTCTGTCTCGATAAATTTGCATCCCTAGAATCTTGTTGGCAGATCCTAAATCCTTCATTGCAAATTCTCTAGCTAATTGTGCCTTTAATTCTTTGATATGATCTTTGTTGGGGGCATGCAACCAACATGTCGTCAACATACAACAATAAGATAACAAAGTTATTTTCACCAAACCTCTTGAAATATGCACAAGGGTCTGAATTAAGTCCGTTGTATCCAAAGCATTACTCCGAGTGTCAAGTCGGTGGTCTTTTCTTCATCCTCTGTTAGAAGACAGTATGCAACATTACTCTCCATAACATACTCCGAGTGTCAAGTCGGTGGTCTTTTCTCATGAGTTGACCTTCGAACTTCTGGAGCCTCGGACTCGACTGATTCTTTACATCATGCTCCGATATTGCTTCAAGAAATTGAATCATTTTCTACCTGAACAGCTACAGTCTCTGAGTCCTTCCTTGAAATGCTTTCTTTCTCTTTGTAGTTGGTCCTCTACAAAAATAACATCCCTGCTAACTATAACCTTGCGGGTTGTGGGATCCCACAAACGATACCCCTTTACTTCGTCAGCATACCCTAAAAATATGCATTTCCTAAATTCTGAATCCAGCTTTGTAACTTCTTAGACATTGTACATTACATACACTGGACTTCTAAATATATGGAGGTTTGAATAATCAGCTGACTTGCCAACCCACATCTCCATCGGTGTCTTTAACTCAATTGCAGTTGATGGAGCTCGATTCACCACATAGCATGCGATATTTACTGCTTCTGCCCAACAAATTTTATCCAGATTTGCAGTTGTCAACATTGCTCTTGTTCTTTCCAATATATAGAGGTTTGTTGGAGAAAGCTAATTGGAGCCAAGTCATTTTCAACAATTGCTGCAAGCTTTCTTTCATTCAACAATTGCGGCCTACATTTCTTTGAGGAAGTCGCTTTTTTTATTTTTTTTTTTTTAATTAAGAGTTAGGCACCAGTTAGGCACCGAAACCGCATTCGTTAGAAATGAAGGGATCAGAGCTCACCTATAAAAAGGAGCAGAGTTCATTCTCTACTCAATCAATCCAATCTTCAAACTTCATATAGAATAGTGAGAGAAAAATAGAGAGAGTTTCTCCTTATATAAAAGACATATTATAACTCTAAAAAATTTTCTCATAGTAGATTCTTCTACTTTTGTCCGTGGTTTTTACCCCAAATTCATTTAGGGGGTTTTCCACATAAAAATCTTTGTCCAGTTTTTCCAACAGAGATGACCTACGACATATGTTTTTCCTGTAAGCAAGTATGTAACACTGGCGTACAGTTACAGAATATTTATCATAATACAATCTTAATGGCGCACAGAGGCCTTCAATAACAATGTGCTCAATGTCGAGATATTTGCATCAATAACCCAATCAACCTAGAATCCAATCAAACTGAGGTAGACCCAGATAACCCAAATCCTCAATTTCAAATAAAATCAATAAATTAAGCAATAATAGTAACAAAAATCAAGAACCCAACTCACTTTGATCATCCCCATGAGAGGGAACCGAAGGCTCCCATGGATAAGGGCCATAAGGATCACCGCCACCAAAGCACCCACCACCATCAGAGTCCCTGCCCTGCGATCGAACGATCAAAAGAGGAGCAGATCTGCATCGAGGAGAGAGATTCGAATTCCTCGAAGAGAGAGAAAGCTTTGAGGAGGGGGTTGAGGGGAGAGGGTGGAAGGGGGAGGAGAAGAAGCAGAGAGCAGCAGAGGAATCCGCCATTGTTATCGAAGGAGAATGAAATTGAGCGGTGATTTCTAAAGGGGCTTTGATCTTTTTATTTTTATTTATTTATTTTTCTATTTTTTTTTTGGGCTTTATTTGTTTTTTGTGTGGAGGAGGCGGAGGCAGAGGGAAGGAAGCGAGTTCACGTGAGTCACGTGGCCGGTGGAATTTCAGCGGGGTTTACTTGTCGGAACGATAAAGTACCGGATGCGGAACACGGCTCTATGGACCTTTTCAAACAACATTTTTGGGCTCTTTGCACTTTAATACCTTAAACCTTTATTTATTTTTTAAAAATTTTGATATATCCTGAATTTCTTGAAATTTTATATTGACAACTTAAAACCTGAAAGTGCACAAAAGTCAACGTTAAGGTTGTTCAGAATATCAATATTGAATAGTGAATGAGAAACAAATATTTGAAGCTCTATCAACTGACGACGAACATGGCTCTACGAGCAGCTTGGTTAAATCTATACTATTTACATTGTCTATGTTATATATAAGTTCTTTTTAATTCTCCTTACTAAATTTTATATGTTACCTTAGGGATTGTTTGGTTCACATGAAATAGACTTTACAATGATAAATGAAGCAACAAATTTTTTTATTTATAATGTTTGGTTTGCAACAATGTAATTAGTTATGGTAAGTGAGTTTACACTTTGTAAAAAGGAGCTGCAGCATTTATTGCAGCCAATTTGACCGCAACAAATGTTGCAAGTTTGCATTAACTAAAACTATTCAATAAACTAACACCACATCATCAAAATTAGTGAAATTCTAACCCAAAAATGTAAATCTTTTTATATTTGCAGAGAAACAAATACTTAATTGCCACGAATATGCATTTCCTATAAAAAAATGCAAATCTAACAACTTTTATAACAAACTAAACATTATATTTAGATTTGGAAATACATTTACCACAAGAACAATATAGATCTCAAAAACAAATTGGAGGTTTATTTCCTGCAACAAATGCAACATGCAATATTTTCTGCATGTAATATTTATTGCAAATACAATTGCAGATATCAAATAGTCTCTTAACTTCTCTTAACTTATCGTATGTTGACATTTTCAGGAAATCAAATAAAAACACCTGCACACTCTTGCAAAAATTCTTTTGCCCTTTAAAAAAAAGTACTACGTTCACAAAATTACTTGTTGAAGTTTCCAGTGCCCCCCTCAAGCATAAGCTGATACAGTGATACTGAAAGCAGCACTATTAAACGAAATGCCTAGTTTTTAGTCATTTACAATTATACCCTTCATGCTACTGAACGGAGAAGGGTTCAAGAAATCCTCGGGCGCGAAAATCTTCAGCTAGGGTTTTGCCCCAATCCTGAGGTAAACTCTCTTCCCCAATTTCTCTGCTTCTGTTATTCTCTTTGATTAATCAATTGATTGATTGTGATCTAAGGCAGCGTCGAATTCTTCACTCCTGAGGGGGGACAAAATTCAAAATTTTTTTATTTGATCACAATTTACAGAATTTTCGCCTAATTTGTTGATGCATTTGGTTAATAGACATGAACAAAAGGAAAAAGGTGAAGATTTTGGATCGTGAACCAAGTGGGAAACAACATTTGCCCTCATCTCGAACCAAAAGGGCTCACTCTCCTAATGGTAATTTATCGTTTTTTGTTGAAGAATTTGTTGTTAAAAAGTTTTTGATTGTGCTGATTATGAAAGATCCAGTTTAATGCATGCAGCTGATGATGCAAAGACTTCTGAATTCAAAACTTTTAAGAGACTTTTGGGAGAAACTGACAGAAAATGTAATGTTAATCGCATTTCTAAGCAAGACAAGAAATTGAAAACTTTTGAAGGGAATAACTCCTTGCAAGGTAAAAGCCCAAAACCAATTTTTTGGTTTTTCACCATCCAGATCTTTGCTAATTTACCTTAAAAGTTACCACATTGAGTAAAAATACCCCCAAAAGTTATGTTGAAGAATATGTTTATCATATTCCTAACTTAATTCTTTACCTGAAATTTCCCTTTTCTACTGTTCAAAAACTAACAACTCTGGGCGTAGGGTATTTTAACTCAAAGTGGTAGAATATGGGGGCAAATTAACAAATGTCAGTTTCTGGGGTAAAATTTGCAATATGGTTGATTTGGATGGTATATATGTAAAAACTTCCTCTTTTGGGCTTATGATCTGTGCAAACTCCTGCTCAAATTATTATGAGTTCATTGTGAGTTCTTGTCTTCTGTAGAAAAGAATGAAGCTGAAGCTGTTACATTTGTATCTGATGCGAAGCGGTCTTTCCCTTGCTTGAGGAGCTCAAAGAAATTGGGTGAGCATTGACATGAACAGTCCTTTTGATATATTTTAGGAGATTTTTTTTCCCGCAGCTTTGCACTAATCCTGCTCATTTTCACCCAGACTTTCATGGCTATAGAACATTTTATTCCCCTTAGTTAATGATGTTCAATTTGGGTTTTTCAGAATCAGTTGATAACGGCAAATACAAACGCAACACAACCAGTTTTATGTCACCCACTCAGGAAGCAAAATCTGATTGTTGGCAGTCCTCCCTTTCACCTACAGAACTCTCGCTAGACTTGGGTAAGCATTGGAAATAATATAGTTAATATCATATATATCACATAGCAATTATGGCCTTTCTTATATTTGGATGTGAATTCTCCCGATTTCGAATCTATTTCTGCACTTGGCCTCCAAATCATGGTTTTCTTTTTACCAAGTTTTCTCTGGACTAATGTGGCTAAGTTTTATACAAGTATGGCTAGATTTCCACTTTGAATGCAACAATGCTAACACCTGATGATTTCTTTTGAACTGTACCTTAGACCCAAATCACGAGTATGAAGGAATTTTTACAAGAAAGAGAAAGAAGTTGTTGCAGTTAGTTGCTGAGGCATCAGCCCATAAAGAAGACAAGATTTTAACTAAGAAGTTAGTTTCTCTTATCAGAATATCTTATTATCTGCGCAATTCCCCGCTAGTGTCATGTTTGCTAACAAAATAAATTATCAGATCAGATTTGATTCCAGGGTTCCTGAAGAGGTTGGGTAGTAGACGAAAATCAAGCAATGTATGTTCTTCTACTTCATCAGAAACTGAATATTTGTTGCCCCTTATTATTTTAACATGTTTCAAACTATTTATCTAGTGAACTTAAAATGTAATATCTTGACAGCTTGATGAGTCCCCTGAACGAGAGAAGAAGTTGCCAAGTGGTAAATATCGTTCACATGCACCACTGAAAGCATATTGTGACAATAAAGAACAAGAGACTGTGAGGGAAGACATCCAACGTATTCTAAGAAGAAAATCGGAAATGGCTTTGCTTGCTCCTAGGTGTAGTGTATCCAATAAGCTACTTACATTGCCAGAGAGTCATGACAAATATCTCGAATTTCCAACCTGTCATGGTGTTGAAGTTGGCTCTGAGCATCCTGGATTGCGATGGATATCAGTATCTGATGAAAAAGGAAAGTCACAGTTAGATGAAAAGAGATGGTATCGAAAGACATGTAACACCCTTCCCAAATGTGATGAGCTTATGGGTTTGCCAGAGGGTTATCCTTTGATCCATACGTTTCCGACTTCTAATGTTCTGGATTCTAGCCTTGATGGCGTACAATGGCATCCAAATCCAGTATTAGACGACGAAGGAATTCTTGACAACATATCAGTTTCCGAAAGATACCATGCAATGGATCTGAGGATGATTCCCGATTCAGTTATCAAGGAAGAAGGAATTTTTGAGAACAGATCACTTTCTAGTGAATACCATGGGATGGATCTCCCTCTGTCCAAAGATAATGAGTCCTTTGCTTTTCCAAGTGATATGCTTCAGTATTTACCAGCTAGGCATTCTATTCAAACTGGACATCAAGGCAAAAATGAACACTCCATTTCAGAGGAAAACATGCTACCAGAATTTGACTACTGGATTGCAAACGACTTTCCTAATAGGAGACAAGTCGAGTATAAATCAATTGTCCCATACGATGATTCTGCTTCTTCTTATGATCTCAGTGCTCGAGATTTTTTTTCAGAGTTTGCGAAAGACAAGTATAATCCTCCTTTGGTACAATGGAGCAACAACATTAAGCCTGAGCATCCAAAGAGATTGGATAATTTGCCACTAACATTATACAATGCTCCAAATTTAGTTCATAGAACAGAAGGTCCATGGGCTATTAATGTTTCTGAAGGAGAAATTATCAGTTTACATGGAAATTGTCCTATTTCAACTCCAAGATCTAGTATCAAGCTAGAATGGAATAGCTTACACTCTGACCTCGATCGGTGGTCATTTTACACAAAATTCCCATTGGAAGGAAAACAGGCAGATGGTGGAATGGATTGCCTTGCTTCTAGAAATAGGTATGAAGGTTTTGAAGGCATGGAAAACTTAATGGATATCCAAAGTCATTTTTTGACCGATTTTTCGTCTTTCGGGGTTAAATTTTCTACGGACAGGGAAAAGAGTATTTTCAGTTTGCTGCCAGAGAGATTAAGCTGGCACTGCCCTGAGGATGGTTATCTTATGAACGGGTAAGTTGGATATTCGTTTATGTACAGTTTTGTTAAAATGTACTTGTCATGATTTCTAAGTGATATCGTAAAAGATGCAACTATCCTAAAAGAGACATCTAATATTAGCAGGAATTTCGTGATTTTGACCTGCTAGTAATTTTGCTAAGTTTGTGAACATTACTGGATTGTACAGTTCATTGAGCATGAGTAAATCATTTATGTTCTCCACAATGATTATGCTTCAGTAAGTGCAGTTAGATGAAATTGGATTATAAATTACAAATGAGAGAATGCATGCAGTTTGTTTTGAAATATTATTAATACAATGTGTGATCCATTTACGTGAAACTGGATTAGTAGTAACTAGTATTAAACCCGCGCCTTGCTGCATGGTATTATTTACCGAGGTATATTTGTTGTCAAATTGATAATATAATTTTTGTATATAACTATTTATAAAAACTTCAGCGATAAATGTTTTTATTGCTATTTACAGAGTGAATCTCCCAACCATTTAACACAATAATATATCAATTATATATCAATTAGCAGTCTCATCAATTTTCTTTAATAGAGCCAGAAGAGATCTATGTATGTGAAATGTCTGATAAAGGTTCAAATCATCATCTGCAAAAACCCACCCAAAAAAAAGAACAGTGTTTTAAAGGTTCAAAATTTTTGCTTTAGCTTGAACAGTAGCATGAGCAGTGTTTAAGATTCACAATTGTATTGTGCTTGGAGAGGGGGTTTAATATTCTGAATTATACAGTATTAAAAATAGTGTTTACTGTAGCATGAACAATGATTTTAAGGTTTTGCTTTTAAGTTAAAAAAGCAGTAGATGTCCTTGAACATGGAGGTGCATTATGGCCAGGAATGAATTAAGTGGAGCAATGATGTTATATTGATTCTTGGCACGGTACTTTATGACATGTAAAATTAAGAATTTTGCCTACTAGATGGTAAACTATAAACTTGAGAAAATCTATAACTACTCAATGCAACTGCCTCATCCCTTCAAATAATCAACCAAAAAATATTAACTCTTCAACCTCGATGATAATTTTGGTGATAATTGGCGTCAAAAGACTGCATCTTGTGTATCAATGATTCGGTTGATGCTATAAAAGAGAATTGTGCTGGTTCGATTGTGACGAACAAGCCTAAGGAGCTGATTATTTATTCTTTAATTTCATCATATATCATTGAGGTGGTAGCAAAATGCTTTCTGAACTCTGAACCCCACAATATATGGGGAAATTTAAGGTGCATTACTTTGCTGAGACTTCTTGCACTTAATGATTGAAAGAATTGAAAAAAAAAATAGAACTTCGACCTCACTCTCTTGATAAGTTCCCTTCTTAAGATTTTTCCTGAAGTGGATTTCGGGATGCTGCTCACAAAAGTTACCCTCCTCAACATCTTGAATGGTGCAACCTATGAAAACAATAAGAAAGATTGAAAAAAAAATAATAACAATCAACAGAAGAAACATAAGAAGCTGAGCAAATGGTGTTATTAAGTTATTCACAACGAAACTAAAATCTATATTGATCTGGGAAGCTAGCCTTGTTTTCAATGAGATGAAACACTTATCTCATTATACGATGATTCCCCTCATTCCACCTATACCAACCGCCCCCAAAAAAAAAAAAAAAAAAGAAAAAAACAACACCCAAAAAAAAAGTGTTCACAAACCTAGAAGCTAATATGAACGGGGACAATACAAAATAAGAGAAGGGGACAAAAATTAAGGGGATAGATTCTGTACTCTGTCTTCTTATTCAATCATACTAATGATCTTAAATACACCATATATTGGATTACAGAAAGCAGCTTACACTAGTACGTGGACATCCGAGTAAATTTTCCACAAACTTTCCAGCAGAAACTTCCTGCACTTAATGGTTGAAAGAATTTTTAGTATCTTCAACGTTCATCGTGAGAAAAGGCGCAAATTAAGGGAAAATATTCGTAAAGTGAAAAAACGTTTAAGGTACATACATTAGCAATATACCTGGTCTGCGATAAACTTTTGAACGTCCACTTCTTTCAGCAAACTGTTGACAGGTCGAACCACAAAAGCAATGGGAACTTCACTAGCTTTAGCTGTTACAAATCTAACAAAGTCAGAAATGCTATAATAAAAAGAATTACAAAACAGAAGAAAACTAACAACAACAACAACTTTATGAATGTAAAGAGGATCCCAGAGGAAAAGCTTCGAGGCCGGTGGAACATTGTTTCCTTAAAACAGGTCGCCCTCTTTGGAGTCTGCGAGAATCTAGTACGGATGTCGCTTCCCGAGGATACAACGAGCTTGCAAGGCATTGACACCAGCTCATGGCATCTTGGCCAGAACTGAAGAGAGCTGGGCGATAGAAAGGCGAGGAGGAGATTGCTTTTCGGTGTATTTCGAAGCTTGAAGGACTGCGGTATTTATAGCGAGGTGAAGAACGAGCTTCGTGAAAATTCGTGAGGAGATGGAAGTAGCGTTAAGTAGGTTGTGAGGAGAAAAATTTATAGCGCTTAGTCGCGGATAATGCATACAAAATTTTGTAACCACCCATGGCGTGATATAATCATGTCATACTATGAGAAATTTTCTCATGGGCAAGAACGAACCCGACCCATTTAGCGCCAAGGCCAAAAATATCTTTGTAGGCAAAACTTAGCTTGTTCTAGGCCCCGAGATTTGGTCCGACATTAGTGTCCCTTGAGTCCTTGCCTGAGGTCAGGGCTAATCGGGCTGGATTCGGATCACAGGATTTGCACCCCCACAAGCGGTATGAGACCAATGTCGAGAATAAGAGCTTACCTCCTATTGTTGGGCTTTCACTTATAAACTCATCCTCATTCTTTGCTCTACCTAATGTGGGACTAAACTTCCCACTTGTTCTTGGCCCCTTTGGGAATTATTTTTTCCCATTCACCAAATGCTATTTTTCCAACATTAGCATCAGGAAACCTGCATTAGAGAATGATAACCGAAATTATTACTTTAGATTACGGTAGAATATTTTGAAGACATATGAGATGGGTAGTAAATTCTTTTAAGGGTTAATTGCAGATAGAACCCCTGTGGTATTGTTGTTTTGAACTTACTGCCTTGTAGTTTCATTGTTGCAGATAGAACCCCTGTGGTATTGTTGTTTTGAACTTACTGCCTTGTAGTTTCATTGTTGCAGATAGACCCCTGGGTTAAACTTTTTTACTCTTTTTATCCTTGGTGAAATTTTGGCAGACATTACCCCTAGTGAAAATAGTGAGTTTATCTAGCGGGTCTATTAGCAACATTGAAACTACAGGATTAGTAAGTTCAAAACAGTGATACTACATGAGCGTTTATGTGCGATTAACGCAACCTGTAATTAGCAAGTTAACTAAGAATCTTGAATCTTCAGACTTATGGAATGACAGCAGAATCCAATATTTTAGGATGAGAAAGAAGCAAGCCTTCAAGTTCAGCAGGTGCAACCTGAGAAAAGGTAGAATGATACTGTGAGGCTTCGTCGTTAAAAATTGCAGTTCCGTCATCAACCGAGCATTTTCAAATAAAAATGAGCAAGGCTTTGAAGCGTTTAGCCTCCATTATTTCTCCGTAAAAGAAAAAGAAATTGAAAAGGCTCCACATGGCTTTTATAGATTCTGTCCCATTTATTTTTATACTTTTTGGCTGAGATAACCCATTTAAGGAAACTAGGATTCTCGGTTTTCAGTTCTAACCATAAGTACACTACCTCAAGAAAATAAATAGTGTTGTGTGGGTCCCTCCAATTTTGGAGGGAACTGAACCACACAATTATTCTTTGTGTGTGGGATGATTAGTGCAGCCATGATTTTCAAAAAGGTTAGGTGAAAGTCAGCAAAATGGTTCGTCAGCCATGATTTTCAAAAAGGTGATGTGAAAGTCAGCAAAATGGTTAGTCAGCCATGATTTTCAAAAAGGTGATATGAAAGTCAACAAATGTGAGCCTAGCTCACCATATTTTGCAGGAGAGCACACCATATTTTATGGGGAGAGTGTCTCTTTCACACATTGAGTTTGCGCCTATAAAAAGGCATACATTTCATGGGGACCCAGTCCAGAAAAATCTTTCTTTATGAATATAATGGATATACAAAGTTTCCTCTCGAGACACTTGACTAGAGGTACACCAGTAACTAACAGGACAGAAAAGATGACTTCTTCTATTCCGGAGAAGGAACATAAAGACCAACACTCTTTCTTTTCTCTCTTTTCTCTCTCTAACACTCAAACACTCTATGATTTGAATTTTTTTTAACGTTGCTCACTGGCTTGCTCTTACTCTACCTTCAACCGATGAAATATATGCCTTTTTATAGGCGCAAACTCAATGTGTGAAAGAGACACTCTCCCTGTAAAATATGGTGTGCTCTCTCGCAAAATATGGTGAGCTAGGCTCACATTTGTTGACTTTCCATCATCTTTCTCTTTTTAAAAATCATGGCTGCACTAACCATTTTGCTGACTTTCACATCACCTTTTTAAAAATCATGGCTGCACTAACCATCCCACACATAAAGAATAATTGTGTGGTTCAAATCCCTCCAAAATTAGAGGGACCCACACAACAATTCTCCTCCTCCCGACTATTTAGAGGTACATCCCTGCTAGCTTTACACAGAGGTCAAACTTGTCCCTGAGAATAGCCTTCGTCATCATATCGGCTGGATTGCTCTCGGTATGAATCTTCTGCAGTCGCATCTGCTTCTCTTTCGTTACAGCTCGTAACCGGTGGTATCTCACATCAATGTGCTTCGTACGAGAATGGTACATATTATTTTTGCTGAGATCAATAGTGCTCTGATTGTCACAATGTACGATGTACCCATCCTGCTTCAAACCCAATTCCTGGAGAAATCTTTTCATCCATAGCATTTCTTTGCCTGCTTCTGTAGCTGCGATGTACTCTGCTTCTGTTGTAGATAAAGAAACACACTTTTGCAGCTTGGACTGCTAAGATATAGCTCCCCCTGCAAAGGTAAATAAATATTTAGATGTAGACTTTCTGTTATAGAGATCACCTCCCATATCTGCATCTGTATAGCCTTCCAGAATTGGTTTGGAACTGCTAAATGTCAAGCACAACCTTGAACTGTCCTTCAAGTATCTGAGAATCCACTTCACTGCTTCCCAGTGTTCTCTTCCAGGGCTTAACATATATCTGCTCACAACGCCAATTGCATGAGCAATGTCCGGCCGTGTGCATACCATAGCATACATCAGACTCCTGTTCGCGGGGAAAGTTGGTTTGTTATTCATTGCTCGCTTGAACTCGTACAGCCTGGCCTACAACAAAATTTCAAACAAAGAAAATGCCTTTATTTTAGGCGTACAATGGCGAAAATTACAACTTTCTTCCTTTGTGAACAAACACGAGGATCTCTATTTTACGGGATCACCAAACTGCGTGAGTTCTTTGCTGTCGCGGGGACTTTTGTTCGTCCGTGGACTACCGCGCAATTCAGATCCGGTGGAAACCGGGTTACGGAACTTCTGAGCCTGAGGGGCTCGTTTCAGGTAGAGCAAGCGCTGAGGATCGCTCCACGAAGGAGAGGATCGCCGGGGATCACACTCAGCGAAGGAGGATCGCCGGGCGGGTGAGATCTACTAGGAGAAATCCAGCGCTATTAATGGCCAGGCAGGTTAAGCTTCCTCGCGGTTTATAGATCGGACGTGCTTCGTCGGTGCTTTCCGAGCTGTCGTCGGCGGCTCGTGGATCTCGCGAGGGCTCTCAAGAATATCGAAAATCCAACTCTAAAAATCCGGCCCGTGGCTGAGCACCCCCAACTATTTATAGGAAAACAATAGGGGGCTTTCTGGCGGCCGGACACCATTGGTGTCGGACTGCTTGGACACCAACGGTGTCCGGGTTTGGCCGGGCCGTTTTGGCTTCGGTTTGGTTCGGACTTTTCGTGACATTCGTTCGCTCTTGTCGTCGTCGTTCTAAGTCCGTGCTTGGTTCTCTTGATCGGTTTCATCCATCAGCGGTTTAAGTGGCGATCGGTCAATGTTCAAATCCGATCTCGTCGGCGTTAATCCGATCGATCTCTTTAAAGCTGCTTGTTGGATTCATTCCATAACCGTAGCCTCGTTGATTAGTGCAGCGTTGTGACCCACTTTGTGTGTTCGTCACTTTGCTTTATCGGCGTCGGTTTTGTCGAATGGGTTGTTGGTTGTTAACCCATCGTCACGAGTTTCGTTGGGCAGCGATAAGCAATTTTTAGCGCTGAGATACCCCTCCAAAGCGTCTCCGGTCGATTCTTGATGAGTGCGGGATGCTTTGGACATGATGAGCCCTTCACCCTTCAATGCGGTGTGATGGGACTTATGAATGACCTTGGCGTTCAATCTCTCCACTCCTTCGGTCTTTCGGTGCTTTGTAGGATTCTTTGAAGTTATTACGATCTTGCATTTTTGGCCGTCGTCGAGATCTTGACCGAGAGGTCGGTAGATGAATTCCTTCGAGGTTAACTCGGTATTTGATTCCTCCAATTCTCGGGTTCTCCGGTGCTTTGTAGGATACCGGGATGTTACGTCTGCATTTATTGCTTGACCGTTGTTGGAATTCGAACCGTAGCTAATTGAGTTTATTTGATGTTGACTTCGTGTGGGTGGATTGTCGTCCAATTGACCATCGAGATTCCTCCGTTGATCGAGGAATCCTCACATGACGTTAGTGGGCGTTGAACCATATAGGTTTTAGCCTTCAATAAATGCAGCGTTGGTGGCGTCGATCTTCGTGGATTCGAACCGTTGATCGGTGACTCCTTGTGGCGTTGGTTGGCATCGCTCTTGTATTACTCCTCGTTGGAGTGTATTCATCCACGGTGGGAGGTATTCTTCACGGTTTGTTCGGTCCTTAATTCTTTGCTTGGTAGGCCCTCGGTTGGCCTACAACAAAATTTCAAACAAAGAAAATGCCTTTATTTTAGGCGCATAAATGAAAACGAAAATTACAACTTTCTTCCTTTTAGAACAAACACGAGGATCTCTATTTTACGGATCCCGCTATGCGGGTTCTTTGCCCGCTGTCGGGACTTTTGTTCGTCCGTGGACTATCCGCTAATTCAGATCCGTGGAAACCTGTGTTCGAACTATGTGACGCTGCTAGGCTCGCTTTACCAGAAACGGGCGCCGAGGGGATCGCGACTCACGGGAGAGGATCGCTTCGGGGATCACACTCAATAAGGAGAGGATCACCGAGCGGTGAGATCTACTAGAGAAATCACAGTATTCTCAGAGTCACCGAAGTTCGCTACCTCGGTTTATAGATCGGACGCGCTCGCCGGTGCTCGGAATCGTAAGGCCGACGGCTCGTGGATCTCGCGAGGGCTCTCTCAAGAATATCAGAAAATCCAACTCTAAAAAATCCAGCCCGTGAAACTGAGCACCCCCCCAACTATTTATAGGAAAACAATAGAGGGGCTTTCTGGCCTACGGACACCATTGGTGTCCTGCCTGTCGACACCAAACGGTGTCCTGCTCGCCGGACGCTTTGGCTTCGGTTTGGTTTTCGACTTTTCCGCGACATCTGCTCGCGCTTTGTCGCCGCCGCTCTAAGTCCGCTTGTTCTCTTGATCGGTTTCATCCTCATTAACTAGGCGGACGGTCAATAATGTTCAAACTGATTCGCCGACGCTCGAACCGACGATCTTTTTAAAGCTTCGCTTGTTGATTCATTCCATAACACGAGCCTCGTTGATTCAGACGCCGCTGTCGAACCCACTTTGTGTGTTCGCCACTTTGCTTTTGCGCGCCGTTGTCGAATGGGTTGTTGGTTGTTAACCCATCGCCACGAAGCTCGCTCGCAATCGAGCAATTTTAACGCCATAGATATTCTCCAAAGCGCCTCTCCCGGATTCTTGATGAGTCCGATGCTTTGACATGATGAGCCCTTCACCCTTCAATCGGTGTGATGGGACTTATGAATGACTCATGCTCAATCTCCACTCTTTTCGGCCTTCCGGCTTTGTAGGATTGCCGTTATTACAGATCGTGATTTTTGTCCGACCGCCGTCGGAGATCTTGACCGAGGTCGGTAGATGAATTCCTTCGAGGTTAACTCCAGATTTGATTCCTCCAATTCTCTGTGTTCCTCCGCGGCTTTGTAGGATACTGGATGTTACGGCATGTATTGCTTGACCGTTGTTGGAATTTCAACCGTAGCTAATTGAGTTTATTTGATGTTGACTCGCGGTCGCGGATTGTCGCCCAATTGACCATCGAGATTCCTCCGTTGATCGGGAATCCTCACCGACGCGCTAGTGGGCGCGAACCATAGGTTTTAGCCTTCAATCTAAAATGCAACGCTGATCGGGCGCATCGATCTTACGTGGATTCGAACCGCTGATCGGGACTCTTCCAAATGGCGACGCCGTTGGTTGGCATCGCATCAGATTACTCGCTGGAGTGTATTCATCCACGGTGGGAGGTATTCTTCCGGATTTGTTCCAATTTTAATTGCTTGGTAGGCCCTCTGGCGCGCACTAATCAAAGACCGATACAAAGGGGGTTCTTTCTTCAGAGAGCGTTGTTCGCTTCCATATAAGTCTCGCTAATTCATTAACTTTTTCCACAAGGAGGAAATTGAAGATTATCGAAGTTATCCTAAGAACATGGTAATATTCTCCGTGAACTTCTCGATAAATTAGGAAACAGCTTTATACCGTAATCCTAGTTGTAGGATTAGGCTTGCCGCTGATTGGCATCGATGCAACCGTGACGATCGAGTTATCCTAAGAATATATTTTGTGAAAATACTCTTCCTGAACTTCTCAAAAATTAGGAAACAAATTTATACTGTAATCCTAGTCGAGTAGGTAGGATTAGACGACGCTGCTGATTGGCGCCGATGCAATCCGTGACGATCGAAGTTATCCCTAAGAATATATTTTGTGAAAATACTCTTCCTGAACTTCAAAAATTAAGAAACAGCTTTATACTGCGTAATCCTAGTTGAGTAGGATTAGACGACGCTGATTGGCCGATGCAACGTATTTAAAGTTATCCCTAAGAATATATTTTTAGAAAATACTCTTCCTGAACTTCAAAAAATTAGGAAACAGTTTATACTCGAATCCTAGTTGGAGTAGATTGGCCACGCCGCTTGATTGGCCGATGGCCTTCGCAAGGTGTTATTCTCGAATAAATCTTCTAATCTTTTCAAATATAGCGAGGGGGTAGGAGCCAATCAACGACTGATTTGGCACTTATTTTGACATCCTGGATAGGGTTCCAATTAGACTCCTAATTAGGGGCTGATTAGAGTTCTAATTAGAATTGGTTTGGGCCCATTAGAGTTGTTATAAATACCCATACCCTCCTATTCTTCCTCGACCTAGGCCGACCCCCGTGTTCTCTCTCTTGTTTTCATCTCGCCTTTATCTTCCTCGATCAACAAGGTATGCACACGAGTTTTACAAGATCTTTTTCATCTTTTTTCTCTCTCTTTTTTTCTTCTCTCTCTTTTTTTTGTTGTTGGTGTATGCATGCACGGAGGAGAGGAATCACCTGTATGGCCGCATGGGCGCGGAGCGGCGCCGGCTGACGCTAACGGCAGCCAAGGGCGCAGGGAGCGACTGGAATTCGCAGGCTTGGTCAGACTGAAGCTGCCCATGGCTTGTCACCTGAGCTGCCTGAAGCCGGGCCGCTTGGTTGTTCTACTAGGTTGTGTCGGACTACGCCGTCGTTGGTGCCCGCCGTGGCTAATGAGCCGCTGACCTGACCAAACGGGAGCTCCGTTATACTCGGCGATCTTTTAGCCATGTATTTGACTTTTTGTCGTTTTTGCAGCCTTTCGATGTCGCCGGAAGATCGCGCCTCGAGGAGCCACCGCCTACCCCGCCTCGCGGATGACGCGCCACCATCATTCGGCCGTGAGGTTTTCATGTTAAATTGCTCATTCACAACTTGTATTTGTAAATTGCACGCCTTGATTCCTCCTTCGTGGGGAACGACCATATAGCCTCGATTTCTCCTTTGTGAGAATCACCGACGCTGCGATTCCTGATTCCTTTTCAGGAACGACGCCTATATAGCCTCGATTTCTCCTTCAGGAAAATCGACGCCATATTTCGCGGACGATGGGGAGCAATTTCAGGCATTTCACGATTAGACGGATAGGATGCATCATTATTTTATGTGACGGGTATTACCCACCAATCAGAGTGTGTTCTGGATTGATCTTCCCATTATAATGTCAGGACTCTATCTCTCACTAATCTCGTGAGATGAGTTCAATGTCTTATATATATATGTTTGCCGGGTCCTGACTCATTCCTATTTCATCTTTTTCAGCTTGAGTATCCTCTTAAGGCCTCCCATGCCAGCTGACGGACGCTGTGGGACCAATTCCTCTCCTCGATGACCCCACTATTCTTATTTTGCCCCGCTTAGACCGGATACAAGGAGGTGACCCGTTGGTACTTGGGGAAGTCCTCGTGTTGAGGTCGCCATGACCCACGCCACTCGAGAAGATTATCGGTTCTTCCCAACCTTTGGGCAAGACGGACTATTTATTTGAGAATTCACGAGGACCCTGATACGACTTTCATCAGAGTGAGCAATGGTCGTGATAGGGATGATGGTGGATTCTTATATCTCCCTTGGATTCCTCGGCACCGCTGTTTGACGAGCTACGCCATCGTGGCATCGCATCTAAAATGTCGTGGCGCATGAGGAGCGTGGACAAGATTCATTGCGGGTTTATCACCCATCACGGTTCCCGTTCACTTCCAGAGGTCGAAGTATTCGCTGCACCGGGTATATTGGGCCCGATTCTCCGCCTCGTGACGCAGCATTTCGTCATCGGGTCGGTTTGAAGAACCGCCTTGCTCGTTGGGATCGAGATGCCTAGATCTCGTCATAGATTCTTCTACGGGTTCATTCCAGATAAGCTTTGGTGGACTCGTCGACTAGTCACGCTTCTTGGCCGATGGGGTGAGGACCTTCGTGCCGTGGGTTTATATGCCGCTCGGCCACCATGTATGGGCCCCATCAGCACTAACCACTTCTTCGCTTTATCGAGCTCTATGATCCTCGATTAACACGCTCTAACCGTGCATGGCGAACTTGGATTGGCTTTGCAGATGCATCGGTCTCGGTTTGCCTATGGGAAGGATGCTCTATCGAATATTTCCTTCGGTCGAATTGGATCGGTCAAGGCTACTGGCCGACCGCTATGACACTCGGGACCTCACGTACATTATCACATTGCTCTAGCAATGCATAGAGCCCCGTAGAGGAAATCGATTATAAGCCCTAAAACACCTAGCCAATTATTTGTTCAAGCATCCGGAAGGTGACTGAGCGATTTGTGAATTGGCTCCTTCTACCCCTGAGATTAATGAGTTAATTGAAAAGTCTAGCGCTAAGTCATATACCTCGAGTAGTGAGTATGGTTTCCAACAGGACCGTTCTCGACCTTCTTATGGCATGCAAGAAAACGCGATCCGCCGATGACTTTCTAATGGCTTTATCGCCATCCGTTAAAGAAATGTGTGATGCCGTCGACCTACGGTTTTAGAGGTACTCTATCCGCAGCTCACCGCTCATAAGAAGGAGCCGCTCTTCTTCCTGATGGTGGCTAACATTCATCGGACTCGCCAATAGCCACGCTTTTACTCAGAGGAAACAAAACCGCCGTGAGATTCCTCATGTCAAAGTGGAACCGCCAGACACCTACTTGATGGCTTGGTTCGTCTCTTCATCGACCCTATGATGATACGGCTTGCAGATCCTTCCGCCCCTTTATCCAATCTTGGAGAAATGTAAATGGTAAGGGCGCGGATTTTAGCGGTAGCTGGCACGCAAAACCACAAGGGTTGGGTCTTCAGGAGGTGTTTTCCTGCCCTCCCACAGACGGGAGGCCTTGATTGATGAGGAGAGCACAAAATGAACTGACTTTACTTGACGCTATCGCTTTAATCGGTGACCAACATCCGGACGGTTATCTCATTTCTCGAGTGAAACGAGTGCTATATTGAGCCTTATTTCCTCTCGCTTCGCCGGGCCTGTTACTAATCAGCTTTACGTTGGAACCCGAACCGAGCTCCGGACTCGCCAATGTTTGATCGATGGTGTCCGCGTGGCCGTGGAGTATAGCGGCCTGACCGACACTAAATTTAGCCTTCCGTGCAATTGACGCAAGTGGAGTCGACATATTTATACCTGCAGCTTGGCTTTAGTCCGCCAAATAACTCGCTCCTCGGTGGAAGTCCCTTGACGAACCTGGAAGGTCAAGAGGCTTCCCGAAATACACTCGCCGTCTCAGAGGTCGCCGAGCCCAAGAAGCCGTCAGACTCCACGAATCCCAGTCTCGATGGGGAGATTCATAGTTCGGTCGATACTTCAGAGATGACCAGAGGAGATTGCAACTCATGAAGAGGACTCCGTACTCTCCTTTACTCTTATTATTCTCCTATGATATCCTAGTCTCACTGATCTATCTTTTCAGCATACCTAAAGAGATGCGGTCCCCTATGATGGGGACAAACTCGTAATGGAGTTCCTTTTGCCGAAAGAGACTTGTCCACGATTCTCCGCTTCTGGACCATTAGCTTGGATTCGAATGGTTAAGACTCACCATGATAGGGTAATGTTCGCTAACCCATAACCTTCATTATCATGCTTTTTATGAATCTCACGCATTTCCTCCTCGGTGAGGAATTTGATGGGGATACCTGATTTTCCTTTCCCTGCACGCCGAGCAAGTACTGAGCTATGGACTGAGAGCCCAGAGTACCAACATAGGACCTGGATTGGAAAATCCGGTTCGCCTAATATCGTATTTTTCACGTGCATCACTTGCAAAGACATGAAATTTGTTTCCTAGCTCTCATCTATACTTCACACTCTTATAAGTTTTTCGATGGAGGTTTGAGGGATTTGATGCCGATTTACCGACGCCCTCCTCCCGGGCGACACGAGCTTGAGTTAGGAATTCCTAGGATATCGAGTGCATTCCTTTGAAGGTAAAGCTCTTCCGATAATCATAGGACTATTCAATAAATAGTATGTCTATGATCAAAAATGTCTCCCGCTTAACAGAGACTCGGCCCCGGTGACATTGAGGCCGCTATTCCTCCAGAGTCACCGCGAACCGCTGATATGTCGGACGCGTTGGAGATACCGATTGAGATCTGTCGATCGCCACCGACCGAATGCTACCGGTTTCATTAGGGCAAGGAGCGGGCTCTACTGTATGAAACCTTCCACGCCAATACTCATATTGATTTTTTTTGGGGTTTTAACCTTTTCTTCCTTTTCGCAGGTTCCGCCTACTCTTCCGACTTAGTGAGAGCTTTGATGTCCGACGACGATCCATCTCGCTTATTATCCGCGTGGAAATTCATTCGCTTTTCCTATTTGGCCAGTAGTGGTAGACACACTTCTCGGTACTGTGCTTTCTTCGCTGGCCCGCCATTCATGATTGAGATGGTCTGGCGATCCTCAATGTTAGCTCAAAAGTCTTCAAGACTTTGAGGCAGCCTCTCTCATATATAGAGATTGCAGACAGAGGTCAGCCTCGAAAGTTGGTGTGATGCTCGCTGGCCATTACCGACTCGGTTCAGATGCAAGCAAAGACTGGTGCGCTTTTGAGATCGCCACCGGCTTCGGCTTCCGCGGAAGCATTTTCAATCTTGTGTCACTGAAGCGCGAGATAGTAGAGCTCGAACAGAACTTGCCGCTAGGAGAGTCGATCATCTTGAAGTGGCTAAAGGCCAACAAGGAGGAGACTCTTGCACCATGTCCGGTAGAAGCTTGAGTTTTCAAAGCGAGCCGGTCAAGTCGGGAGGAAACCGCAAAGACCCTTAATGGCAGCCGAGACTTCAGGTCGAAGCCGTGGAGGAACTTCAACAAGCTTTCTCAATAAAGTATTCGATTTGAAACAAAGAAATTTGCTATCACAAATTTGATGTTTAGAGAACTTGTAACTTCAGTTTTTATCAAACGTGTTTCTATCCTCTTTTGTGCTTTATTACGATTCTTTTATTTTGTCGTAAATAATTAACCGTAATACTTATAGGATTTTGGCAAACCCTCACTGCCAACGGATTTGATTAGCCTTACCAACTACCGCTTGAATTGGGCTAAGCGTATGGATTATCCGACCTGCTCCAAGACGCGGACGCTGTGCCGAAGAATGAAACTCTTCTAGACTTGTTGCTATGATATTTAATACATAGGCTTGGTACTTTTCTACGGCAAGAGATCGCCCGGCAACACGTGGTGAGGCGCTGCTTTAGGGTTATCAGCAACCCCGACCTTCAACGGGTTTGATGAGCTTTACCAACCTACCGCTTGAGTTGGCTAGCATGTAGATTATCTAAACTGCTTTCTACAACCACGTTGTGCTAAAAGAATGAAACTCTTTTAGACTTAATGCTACGATGTTGAATAATGTAGCTTCGGCTTCTATCACTGAATAGACTACCCTACAACGCTGTGAGGTATTGGCTTTATCCCTTCTAGGCTTCGATAAAATACCCCAAGATGAATCTTGGCTTCTTTTGACCTGGGGAATTGAACCAGATTAAGATTGATTGAGGGAAAGGAAGAATGTATTCTATTTCGTGTGGAGAGGAAGGAGGATTCTCCTATCTCCTGTAAGGGATGAACAAGAGAGGAAGGTTTTGTATCCTATCTCTTGTCAGATGGAGAGGAAGGAGGATCTTGTCTCCTATCTCCAGTAAGGGATGAACAAGAGAGGAAGGTTTTGTATCCTATCTCTGCCATGGAGAGGAAGGAGGATCTTGTCTCTATCTCCGTGAAATGTGGGAAAGGAAGAATGTATTCTATTTCCTAAGGTGGAGAGGAAGGAGGATCTTGTCTCCTATCTCCCGCTTGGAAAGGAAGGATTTTTGTCCCGCTTCCAAAGGAAAGAAACTGAAGTGGGATTTCCACCGAGAATCTAGAAAGGCTAAACTAAGAGCGGATCTCCACTCCAAGAATCTAAAACAAGAGAGGAAGAATGTATTCTATCTCTTGCTTCCAAGAGGAAGGATGTCCTATCTCCGTGAATATGGGAAAGGAAGAATGTATTCTATTTCCGATGAGAAACTAAGAGCCGGGTCTCCACTCGGAGAATCTTTGGAAGGGTACGGATAGCTTTCGCTTATAGGATTGCTAACTTAATTTGAGTGGACCTCTCGCTCGTGGAAGGAATCGAGAGGATTTTGGCGGTGGTTGACCAGGAGATTTTTAGTGGGCCCACCGTCAATGAATTGATCGTGAGAGAATTTTGGAGGAAAACACAATAATTTAGGGTTATCCTCATGAAAATGAGTGAGATATTCTCGAGGAACTTTCCATCAAAATGGGTTATCCCGAATGTATTAAGGATAATACTTTTCTAAACTTCCCATTTATCTAAGATAATTGCCTGGCCGCCATTCCTGTGATATATGATATGCACCGCTTGAATAGACCGTGGTCATTACAAACGGTCCTTCCCATTTGGTTCGAATTTACCTTTCTTTTGGAGTTGACAATTATCTACCGCCTAGCAGACGAGGACGAGATCTCCTCCTTGTTGTTCTTCATCGAACTTTCTTGTTGAAAGCCCTCGACATTCTAGCTTGATAGAACTCAATGCATTGTTGAGCCTCCAAGCTTCTCATCTAACATCTCAAGCTCTTCAGACGCTTCGATGTTGTTCTTCTCGCCATCTCTCTCATGGAAAGGGCGGCTAAGGACGGAATCTGATTTAACGGAGAATTGCTTCACACCCGACCGCAGAGTACGGTAGCTCCATCCACGACGCATCACAGCGATATGCCCGAAAGTGCTTCCAGTTTATCGCCCCGGCCTCGCTTTGTTATTCTTCACAAGCTTTGACAAAATCTTGATGATCGTCTTTGTTGAACGCCTCGCCTAACCCATTCGGCCGATTATAGGTCGCCGACGTGACGCTCTTGTATCTTGAATTTCGCAAACCCGATGAAGGAATTGCCGATGAACCGGGACCGTTGTCATGCACGATCCGTCTTGGGACAATCGGTCGATAGATGACATGGTGTTTGATAAACTTGATGACGACGTGACGCTTTACTTCCTTTAGCGGATTGCTTCCGCCACTTGGAGAAATAGTCGGTGATCGCTAGAATAAACCGATCTCCTTTAACCGACGGAGGAAAATGGGACCTACAACGTCCATTCCCATGTCTCAATGGCCGATGTCAAGGATGCAATCGCCCGAGGTCGATGCATATAATTCGGAATTTGACACGCTGCGTGGCATTTCCGGCGTACTCGACCGCCGCCATTAATCATTGTTGGCCGTAGTAGCCATATTCTCCCCGACGATCAGAGCTTGGGACCAAAGGTGTGCACTACATTCACCTTCCGGTGCTTCGAAGGACCTCTCACTCTTTGTTTGAGAGGCACGGAGCAAAGACCATCGCATCCTCGCATATAACATCCGGGTCTCCGTGTCGAGAAGAATCTTGGAGCTCTTCTCCGATTGACTCTCTTCTCCTTACGCCTTCCGCGTATCACCGCAAGACGAGTCGATGATAGGAAAGCCAACTCGGGCTCCAATTTGGGTTGCATGTACTTTGGACACCATCCCTTTGTCTTCCGCACTCATTACATATTGGTACGAAGAGTTGATGAGTCCGACCGTAACTAATTGCTCGGTCTCTAAGGTTGTGCTAACGGCACAGCCTAACGCCGCCATGCATCCGCTGAGCGCTTTTGAGGCGCTGGAATATATTCGATGAAGAACTCTTCAACGAAGTCCCCATTTCGATTGCTACCGATGATAAGGAATTAGATCTAGATTTCCGTAGTCTTCGGATCTGCTCGACTATCGCTTGTGAATCGCCAGATGCCTCGAGATATTCGACCCCAGCTCTTGGCGAACTAAGTCCAATAAGTAGCATTGTATTCGCTACGCTATTGGAACAGGTTCTGAGTGAATAAGCACGGGCATGACATGATTCCCTGAAATCAAGACAACCCGACTCCAGCCGAGATTTTAGAACATCCGGGTACTCGCCACATGGTGGCCCGAGAAGCTCCATCAAAATACAATCGCCATATTTGTTGGTGCGACGTAGTGTTGACTTCTCAACTTCATCCGAAGATCATCATATAGCTCAACCGCACGCTGCCCCGGCTCAAGAGATCACAAATCGCTTGTCCTTTGACCACCGCTTGTTTGAAATACAAGTCATATGGGACAAGAGCAAGGCCCATTTCGCTAAACGCCAACTCATCGAGGCCTACTGGTCATAAATATTCGACCGGATTTGCTAGAGATAACATAAATCGCCCATCTCTACTAAATAGTGTCGATTTTCCGAATCGCGAACACTAATGCAAGGCACCGCCACCATTGGGTATCGAGACTCAACACCACCAATGTTCGCCTCGTAATATAATCGCCTCGCTCGCGGATCATTGCCGCCGCTCGCAGTAAGGCGCTTTAACGAGTGATCTGTTGCCTTGACGTAGATCGTGAACGTTTTCCGGACGCAGCGACGAGAACAGAGGTTTAGCGAGATACGATTTGATCTCTTCAAACGCCGCTGTGCCGGCCCCAAATAAATGATACTCTTCTTGTTTAACTTAGAAAATGGTTGGCACTTCCTGATAGGTTCGATATGAACTCCGGATGTACGCCAATCACCCTTGTAACCCCTGAGTTCTCTCGATTTCTGAGGTTGCAACTCTTGAATTGCCTTCACTTTGTCGGATCGACGGATTCTTTGTCGGTGACGACGGCCGGTGGAACTTGCCACTAGACATCCAAGGAAGGAAGGAAGGTGGTTCATCTTTAGTTGATGAGTCCGCATGAGCTCAATATCGCCCTAAGATCTTTGACGGATCTCCTTTGTCACACGACTAAGTCATCGACGAGATTCGCTTTTCCTGAGATGATCCCGAAAATTTTAGTCATCGCCACGGTATGCGGGTCGTGATTTTGAGGCCGAACGGCATGACCGTAGCAATATATACCGATAGCGCTCAATGTCGGTGCTTGGCATCATCGGGTGCATCTTGATTTGATTGTAACTCGAGAAACCATCCATGAATGACATTCTTTCAAATCCACACGTTGTCGACTATGACATCGCTGATTGGAAGAGGAAAGTCATCTTTCGCAAGCAGCTGCTCGTTCTCAGAGCTGCATACTGCATCCTAATCGAACCATTCTTCTTCATGACCGACTATATTCGCCACCCAACCGGATGTTGAATTTCCTCGATGAACCGATTCTATGAGTTTCTTTTACCACAACGCATTGCTTGTAATATTTGTGACGAAACCGCCTTTGTATTGCTTGACAGTTTGACATCCACTTTGATGTCGAGGTGATGGGTCGCCACATTAGGGTCGAGTCCCCGCATGTCCTCATAGCTCCAAGCAAACACGCCGATGTATTCCCCGATTAGGGCAATCGCCTCTTCCTTTCTTCTCCGAGGGAAGACTATATCGATGTTTATGAGCTTAGGATGTTCCTCGTCACCCATGTTAACTTGGACTACCTCGCCCTAGCGGGGTTCTCTTTGTTCGATCTATCCCCAAACCGCTCGAGTTGATGGATCCATGGGTCTTCCCATGTTGGCATATCTTCATCATTCTCCATAGTAGCGTGATCATCGTAGCCATATTTGACATCAAAGCTTTGAAAGCCCGAGGCTAGTGTCGTAATCCCAAACCAAGAATCGGACGAGTATCCGCTTCTTCATCGTAAATGGTCGCCGATCATCCACGAAAGCATTCATCTTCGAGGAGGATTCATATCCCAACTCGCCTAAATGCGTAGTAGTCATCCGCTTCCCTTTTGGGACATATGCCGCCGGAGGGATTCGAGGACCTCGTCCAAACATAGACCTTCCTCGGTCAAGTCGCATTCCCACTTCTTCATGATACCCTGCTTCGGACTATATCTCGTGATGAGGATAGGCCCATCGTTATCCTCATCTTCTTCTAAGAAGGATTCGGCACTGCAGATCTTCTTTTCCGTGAAACCAAGTCCTTTTCAATACTCGATCTTTAAGGATGACGAGTGTTGTCCCAAAGGAGTTCCGAATTGCTTTTGTATAAAGCAAGATGACCGTTAGCAACTCCCGGATTGTTATATAAACTCGCCATCGCATCATTCAAAGACAGAGGGTACTCTAAATCGCCATTTATTGCTTTATCAAGCAATTTGCCAATTACATGTTCTATCCGACGATTCTTCATCGCCAAGATTGATTACAAGGTACAATGTTATTTAAAACAAATCCTCCGCTATAATCAAGCTCCGCCGCATGACGTTTCTTCATCCGCCGTCTGCCTTGGGCCGATGATTCGCCACTCATTGTAGAGGAGGGAATCAAGAAATAATTCTCCATCCCCTTAAACGGTCAGTTGTCCGCGACCACCGCCTTGACCTCATTATTTGTGTCTACATACTTGAGACACTCGATGAAGAGTGGATGGGACTATAACGCTATTGTGATCCGTGGCCACCCAACAATAAGTTATAGGAAGTCTCACACAATCACATAGTGTGACTTCGACTTTAAGTCCCCCATTTCAAGACTTAACTGATTTTACCAAGTATGGACCCACCGTGTTAAATCCAGAAATCATTGTGCTACCGACGCTTCATGGCAGATTCCAAGATGATACATGAGGCGCCAGGGCATGATGCTCATTAATGAACCTGGATCGACTTGGATCCCGTTGACTTCGCTAGAACCAATATGTGAAAGTATAGCCGCCTATCATGCTTGAATTTTGGTCTGCATATCCTCCTTTGTAAAGGTGATGCAGGTAAGTGTTTAGCCGCAAGGTTGCATTGTTGGGCCGATTCTTGACTCGCTGACTCGAAGCGAAACACCTCGAGTCACCAGAGCTTCTTCTTGTAGAGCTTCCCGTTTTGACACCGGAGCAACTCAGAGAGTTATTCGCCGATGTTCGCCAACCGCCATGACGCCGAACGGTATGGAGCTCGATGTTCCCGGCCTATCCCTACACAAGCATTGAATCGACGCCTCGAGTTGAGCTTCCCGACCTCGAGGTCGCTTCTCCTTGCTTCACCGCTTTTTCTTTAGCAACCGCTCCGTTGTCCTTTCTCCGCACGAGTGAGAGGAGTCGGCTACCCCCAGCTCAGATAACGCCTTCAGATTCGGTTTGGAATCTCCCGGATACTTGTAGTTGTATTCGTGCCCACTCCTTGTGGCAAAGACTTCATGCTCATCCTCCAAATTTGAAAGCTACCACTTCTTCATCGCCCTTTTCTGAATTGTTGCCGCTTGGCATAATTTGCCTTTTCACTGGACTTTTGGTTGACGACGTCCACTGATCGCCTTCCAACAAGTCGTGGACCCAAAGGATTTCTCCGCTTGCCGTCAGGTGTGGTACGAGTCCCTTCTCACGCTGTCTCGTGAGGATCCTCATTCACCATCTTCATTCCTACCTTCACAATTGGGGCCTGGTTGAAACCAATCCAAAGAAATCGACCGGCTTATAGAGACCGTGATTTGTTCCCACCTTCTTCTTTAGAAGGTTTTGGAGTGATGACTCCAACATCGATCAAGGCTTGAATCTTGTCCCCGAGATGGTAGCGTAATTCAGATGATGTAATCGCCTCGTGATAAGCGCACTTAGGATCAGAACTTTGTTTGCCTCCTCTTGGTTTACAATTGGGGCAACCGATTTTGTTGTTTTCCGTAAGGTACTTGAAAATGCCCTAACTTCCTCATCTTTGAACGAGTAAGTCTTGGGAAATCTCGAACTGTGGTTTTGATTCTCGAGTTTGCCGGGCGCCATTGAGGCCGCGATTGCCGCGCGACGCCGCTAAGGCATGCCGCGTGGTTGCAGCTCGAAGGTTTGATTACGCTTCACGTACTTTGCCGGCGCTTTACCTCTGCCACGGGCACAAAATTCGCTTTGTTCGTTTGTGCCTATTGGCCTTTTCTCTCGCTTTCCCTTTTAAGGAACCTTTTAGCTTGCTCTCCACGAACTTTCAAGTCCTTCCACGCTACGATGGTGCCGCCCTCATTGCTTCGAAAGCACGCTCTATTGATAAATTATCGCGGGCAAGTCCGAGGATGAATTCTCATATCGGATCCCGTAGCTTCATTGCCTTGTTACGGAATCGCTTAACAAAAATATCCACAGCTCTCCATTCTTCGCTGTAATGTTCCAATGGATACCCGTATCGCCATCAAAGAAGTTGGAGAGAAACAAGGACTCCATATCGCCCCTATTGATGCTCCCCGCTTAAGATCACGGTATCAATCGAAGGCAGCTCCACGAAGGGTGCCAACGAATGACCGAACCATCGTGGGTTCATTGCCGTAAATAACCCCGGTGCGACTTGAAGTAAATCAAGTGTTGGCTTGGGAACCCTTACCGCAACGGTGTAAAGTTTATTAAGTTAAACTTTGAAGGGTATGGATTGATTCCACCCTCGGTATGGGCAAGGGATACCCGCCTTCTTCACTTTCTAAGGAAATTAACGAAGTTAATTTTACTCGGGTCTTTAATCTTCTCGTTTCATGAGCAACAGCAGGCCGCGGTTCGTGAGGGTTATCATCTTCCGTGCTTCCTCCCGACCGAGTCAGCCGCCATCTTGATCAACGCCGACGTGTTGACTTGATTCTCCTTGATGTTTTGTTAAAGCTTGGATCTGCTGGTCATGCATTTCTCTCATCGCCCATGGCCAACTCCATCTCTAATTTGAAGTTTTCGTTGCTTATTCAACGCCATTCCAAAGATCTTGGCCACACTGATTCGCATGATCATAAGCGCTTTTCGGTTGTCCGTCACTAGAAGTCGTGATTGTTCGATGCCATTGCCACCCGCGCCCGATACTTCATCCTCTCGAGGTAGCCCTCTCAAGAGCTTGTCGAATGGACCGTCGAATAGTCCCGACCGCAAACGAAGTTAATCGTTGCGATGCGTGAATAGCCCTTGACGATGGTTCTTGCCGCCATATTATTAGTGACCTCCGCAATTCATCCTTTCGATGCCATCCTTCATGAATCTCCTTGACCTTGGTTTTGGCGTGTTGGTGCTAAGTCTCCAAAGACGGAGACTCGCTCGAGTTTCTTGATGGCAATTGCACTGAGCACCGCCTTGATGAGCTTAGAGCACAAGCATGACCGTGTTAGTCCGGGAGAACCTCTTCGAGATTTCTTCGCACTCTCGCGATTGCATACGTACCTCGGGTATGAGTACCGAGCAACCTCGCCGTAAGGCCGGCATGATCCTGTATAACGCTGTCGCCACCGCCTAAAGCCGCCTTCCCGAGAATGGACTCGCTCATCGAAACTACCGAAAGTGACTCGCTTTGACTTCGCTACGCTGAGTGAAGTCTCGTGGACTTCTGACTTCGACCTTTAGTCCGGTTAGTGGGATCAGAGGAATTCTCCTATCCTTCTTGGAGCGGGTGTGACCCCCGCATGAGGAGTGACCCGTGATTCTTCTAGTGGACCCAAGCGATCTTTGATGGATGACTCGTGGTCGCGGGCCGCTGACGCTGCCACAAATTTGGATGCAAATGCCGGGTAATTTCTGCCAGATGCAACTTTTGCCTGGCGCTTTACAATTTCACGAGCGCTGGCCGGAATTGGCTTGCCAATGGAGCTGGTTTGATGCCGGGTTCGTCGGAGTTGACCCGCCGACGGACTTGGGCTTCCAAACTGCGATTTGATGGCTTTTGGCCACCTCCTCCTTTTTCAATTGGCGGCTTTGTCAACCAAAGCCCTTGCTTGTGCGAGGAGCCGCCAGGCTTCCGGATACGCCGCCAGGATGTGGAACGGTTCCGCTTGACTCGACCCATTCATTTGTCGCCGCCCGGAGTGGCTACGATCTCGGACTTCAGCCTCGAAGCACCTCGATCTTAGATCCGCCATAGCTAACCCCATCCATTGATTCTTTGCCCGGCAGCTTTGTTTTGCCAGCGGCGTTGACGCCTCCGACGGGCTCTCTTAGAGAGTCACGACGCCATTGGCGGAACTACCTCCCGAGGAGACAGAGGTTCAAAATTTGGCCGCGTCGGCCGAGGAACCACCGTTGTCCGCAGCCTTGACGCGGTGGTGGTGGATTTTCGCCTCGCGATTCGAGGCCGATTGGGTCTTCCTTGAGAGACCATCTTGGACTGGCGGGGAGCTGGATCTCGACGAGGAAGAGAGGTACTCGTGACTTCTTTGGTCGAACTCGAACTCGACCTCCTCAATGACCGGATCTCGAATCCGCTGTTTACACTCGACGGGCTTTGTTGAAGCCGCTGGTCTCCACCGTGGTCGCCTTGTTCAAGGGAAAGTTGGTTTGTTATTCATTGCTCGCTTGAACTTGGTACATGCCTTCGCTGGCCTACAACAAAATTTCAAACAAAGAAAATGCCTTTATTTTAGGCGCATAAATGAAAACGAAAATTACAACTTTCTTCCTTTAGGAACAAACACGAGGATCTCTATTTTACGGGATCCTCGCTATGCGGGTTCTTTGTCGTCGGACTTTTGTTCGTCCGCGGACTACCGCGCAATTCGGATCCGTGTGGAAACCCGGGTTCGAACCAGACGCTGCAGGGCTCGCTTACCGGTGAAACGGTTACCGAGGGGATCGTGACTACGGAGAGGATCGCCGGGATCACACTCACGGCGAGAGGATCGCCGGAGCGGTGAGATCCACTAGGAGAAATCACAGCTTATTCTCAGAGTCGACTCGAAGTTCGCTACCTCGCGGTTTGTAGATCGGACGTTTCGCTTGCTCTAACCGGTAGCGCCGACGGCTCGTGGATCTCGCGAGGGCTCTCTCAAGAATATCGAAAATCCAACTCCAAAAATCCACTCGAACCGGGCACCCCCAACTATTTATAGGAAAACAATAGAGGGGGCTTTCTTGGCCGGCCGGACACCATTGGTGTCCGGGCCTTGGCCGGACACCAAATGGTGTCCGGCCATTATTAACACCAAACGGTGTCCGGTTTCGCCGACGCCGCTTTGGCTTCGGTTTGGTTTTCGACTTTCGTGACATTCGCTCCGCTTTGTCGCCGCCGCTCTAAGTCCGTGCTTGGTTCTTTGATCGGTTTCATCCCGCTAACGGTTTAAGTGACGATCGGTCAATGTTCAACCGATCTCGCCGACGCTCGAACCGACGATCTCTTTAAAGTCGCTTGTTGATTCATTCCATAACACGTAGCCTCGTTGATTCAGACGCCGCTGCTGACCCACTTTGTGTGTTCGTCACTTTGCTTTATGTGGCGTCGGTTTTGTCGAATGGGTTGTTGGTTGTTAACCCATCGTCGCGAGTTCGTTCGGGCGATAAGCAATTTTTAAGCCTACAATCCCAGCCGGCGAGAAGGGTATGGAACATCAGCCATTCTTTCTTTGCTTCTTTAGTAGTTGGACAATCTCTCTTGGCGAGCTTAAAGTGATTTGCGAGAGGTGTGCTAACAGGCTTAGCACTTTTCATGTTGAATCGTTCAAGCACCCGTTCAACATATTTTTCTTGAGATAGCCATACCTTCTTTGTTTTCTTATCTCAAATAATCTGCATGCCTAGGATCTGAAGTGCTAGCCCCAATCCTTCATGTCAAAGGACTTAGATAATTCCTCCTTTAACGTTGGAATCATCTTTGCATCCTGTCCAACTATGAGCATGTCGTCAACATAAAGTAAAAGAATGATGAAGTTACCTTCAGAAAACTTTCGGATATAGACACATGAATCTGTAACTCTACGCGTACACCCATGACCCACCATAAATGAGTCAAACTTTTTGTATCATTGTCGTGGTGCCTGTTTGAACCCGTAAAGACTCTTCTTCAGCTTGCAGACCATATCCTCCTTGCCTTTCACTTTGAATCCCTCTGGTTGCATCATGTAAATCTCCTCCCCTAAATCATCATGGAGGAATGCAGTCTTCACATCGAGTTGCTTTAACTGAAGATCTTGGCTTGCTGCAAGACCCAGAACTATCCTGATAGATGTCATCTTCACAACTGGAGAGAAAATCTCGTCAAAGTCAACTCCTTTCTTCATGAAAACCTTTGGCGACCAGCAGGTGCTTTGTACTTGACATTTTTCTTAGTCTTTCTTCAATTTGAAGACCCACTTATTCTGCGGCTCTTTTGCCCTTAGGAAGTCTCTGACTCATAGGTATCGTTCTTATTTAAAATTCATCTCTTCTTGCATCGCTGGATCAGCGGTCTTTGTCTCTGAGATTGAGCATTACGAAAACAATCGGGCTCCCCCATTAGTAACCAAAATGTATTACATGGGGATACCTTATAGATGGTTGTGGGCTCTCTTGGACCTTCTGTTGAGGTTCTTAGCCTTCTTGAGGAGTTGGATCTTCATCTTTATCAGCTTCTCTATTATCACCGTCATCATCAGTGTTGTCCATCTCTGGCATGTCTTGCCGTGATGGTGCACATACGCCCTAGTAGTAACATTCTCTAGTGGGAAAGGCTGTCATGGGGTTGGAATCTCTATCAACCTCACCATCGACTTCTCGGTGTTTAGCCTTCATGAAAGACCACATCTGCTTATGATAACTCTCTTCTTTATAGGATCCATGCTTTGTACCCAAATTCTTCATCTCTATAGCCAATGAAGATGCATGGAATCGCCTTGTCATCAAGCTTCAATCTCTGTTCTTTTGGAACATGTGCAAAAGCTTTGACGACCAACCGTGCTTTGTACTTCAGCATTTTTTCTTCGTCTTTCTTCAATTTGAAGACCCACTTATTCTGCAGCGCTCTTTTGCCCTTAGGAAGTCTCACCAACTCATAGGTATCGTTCTTATTTAAGGAATTCATCTCTTCTTGCATCGCCTGGATCCAACGGTCTTTGTCTCTATGAGATTGAGCATTCTGAAAACAATCAGGCTCCCCCACATTAGTAACCAAAATGTATTCAGTAGAGGGATACCTTATAGATGGTTGACGGGCTCTCTTGGACCTTCTACGCTGAGGTTCTTCGCCTTCTTGAGGAGTTGGATCTTCATCTTTATCAGCTTCTCTATTATCACCGTCATCATCAGTGTTGTCCATCTCTGGCATGTCTTGCACGGATCGTGCACATCTGCCCCTGTCGTAACATTCTCTAGTGGGGAAGGAACTGTCATGGGGTTGGAATCTCTATCAACCTCACCATCTGACTTCTCGTCGATTGTTTAGCCTTCATGAAAGACCACATCTCTGCTTATGATAACTCTCTTCTTTATAGGATCCCATAGCCTGTACCCAAATTCTTCATCTCTATAGCCAATGAAGATGCATGGAATCGCCTTGTCATCAAGCTTCAATCTCTGTTCTTTTGGAACATGTGCAAAAGCTTTGCACCCAAACACCTTCAGATGAGAGTAAGAGACATTTTTCTTTATTCATACTCTCTCTAGAATATCGAATGATAAAGGAGCTGATGGAGATCGATTGATCAAGTAACACGCCGTGCGAACTGCTTCTCCCCAAAATGCCTTGGGAAATTTTGCCATCTTTAGCATGCTTCGGACTCTCTCCATGATGGTGCGATTCATCCTTTCTGCCACACCGTTGTGTTGAGGAGTACCTGGTACAGTCTTTTCATGCCATATACCATGTCTTGAGCAATAGCCTTTGAACTACTTGGATGTGTACTCACCTCCATTGTCTGTGCGGAGACACTTCAAAGGCTTCCCGGTCTCTCTCTCCACCATAACATGAAATTTCTAAAAACACTCAAACACCTGGTCTTTTATTTTCATGTTATACACCCATAATTTTCTGGATATATCATCAATAAAAGTGATAAAATACTTATTGCTACTAAGAGACTTCTCTTCGATGGGACCACAAATATCAGAGTAAACCAAATCTAACACGTTAGATTTTCTTTGGGAAGATTTACTGAATGAAACTCGATGTTGCTTGCCAAATAAACAATTATCACATGGGTATAGAGCAATACCTTTGGCCAAGGAAATTAGTCCCTTCCTTGCCAAAATGTGTAAGCCCTTCTCGCTCATGTGACCCGCCTTTTGTGCTAAAGATTTGAAGAAGAGTTGTCCTCCACCGTGTTAAGGCTGTCACCGCACACCTTTGCTTGAGTTCGGTATAGTGTGCCAGATGCTTTCCCTTTGGCAACTACCAAAGATCCTTTGGTGAGTTTCCATCTTCCATTGTCGAAGTAGTTTTCATAGCCCAGCTGGTCCAAAGCAAGTCCAAATATGAGATTGAGGCGCAAATCAGGAATGTGCCGCACATCCTTTAAGGTCATCATGCATCCAACATCCATTTGTAGACGAATATCACCAATCCCGATAATATTTAATTGACTGGTGTTTCACATCTTCACGACGCCAAAGTCGCCGGCTTTGTAAGATGTGAAGAACTCCTTGTTGGGTATTGCATAGTATGAAGCTCCTGTGTCGACCACCCAGTCAGCATCATCGTCTCTAACGTGCAAGCATTCTTCTCCAAGAGTGAGAAGAGCCACTTCGCCATCTATAGTGGCGGTTCTGTTGTTGTCCTTATTCTGATTGTTGCCTCCTTTCTGCTCCTTCTTCAACTGTCTGCAGTTTCTTCTAATGTGACCTTCTTTGTGACAATAGTAGCACTTTACCACAAGTCCTCTAGATTTTGATTTGTTTCTAGAATTCCTGCGGAAAGTCGGCGGTGTTTTGTTCTTGCTTCTTCCTCTATCTTCCGTGACAAGGGCTTGTGCATGTTCTGAGCCTGATGCCTTTCTTTTGGTTTCTTCATGGAGCAGGCTGGCAATAACAGTACTCATCAAAACAATGTCATTCGGAGCAGAATTGTTTATGCTTACCACAAGGGTATCTCAGTTGTCCAGCAATGATCCTAACAAAAGTAATATTTGTACTTCATCGTCAAAAGTGACTTTCATCGCCGCTAGCTGATTCATCATGCTTTGGAACTTGTTCAAGTGCTTTGCAATTGGGCTACCATCTTCGTACTTCAAATTTGGGCTTTTGATCAGGAACGCCTTGTTCGTTGTTGTCTTCTGCTGAAACAAAGACTCAAGCTTTTTCCACAATGAGTAAGCATTAGTTTCATTAGAAATATGATGAAACATACTATCATCTACCCAATGTCTAATAATTCCAATGGCCTTTCTATTTTCTTTCTTCCAAACCGTGATCAACTAATCCTGTTTAAGATTGCCTCGCTGGACGGATCATACAACTTACTTAAAAGGATATCCTCCATCTTGGGCTTCCAGATTAGCCAATTAAAATTATTAAGCTTCATCATGGTACTATTGGCACTAGTACTCTCCATTTTATCCTGTATAGAGAGGATAGTTTTACCAAGATCTGATACCAGTTGTTGGGAAATAAACATGGTTGATTAATTGACTTTTTCTCCTTCCTCTGTAGATAAAATAGATTAATAAGACAAATAATAATAAAATAACCAAAAGAAATATTTAGCAGGACACTAGTATTTTTAACGTGGAAAACCCTTCAACTAAAGGTAAAAACTACGGGACCCAGTCCAGAAAAATCTTCCACTATGAATATAATGGGTATACAACGTTTCCTCTCTAGACACTTGGCTACAGATACACCAGCAACAAACATGACAGAAAAGAGGACTTCTTCTATTCCGGAGAAGGAAAACAAAAGACTAACACTCTTTCTTTTTCTCTCTCTTTTCTCTCTCTAACACTCAAACACTCTATGATTTGAATTTTTTTTAACGTTGCTCACTGGCTTGCTCGTACTCTACCTTCAACCGATGAAATGTATGCCTTTTTATAGGCGCAAACTCAATGTGGTGAGCTCTCCCGCAAAATATGGTGAGCTAGGCTCACATTCGCTGACTTTCACATCATCTTTTTGAAAATCATGGCTGCACTAACGATCCCACACACAAAGAATAACTGTGTGGTTCAAATCCCTCTAAAATTGCAGTTACACGTCATCAACCGAGCATTTTCAAATAAAAATGAGCAAGGCTTTAAAGTGTTTAGGCTCCGTTATTTCTCCAGAAAAGAAAAAGAAATTGAAAAGGCTCCACAGGGTTTTTATCGATTCTGTCCCAATTATTTATATACTTTTTGGCTGAGATAACCCATAAATACTTTTTGGCTGAGATAACCCATTTAAGGAAACCGGGATTCTTGGTTTTCAGTTCAAGTGTTAGGAGGCCTGAAGACTCTGTCAAACCATACCCCTGTTCAGAAAGTGTGAAGAACTGTTAAGCATAACGAATACTAACATCTTTTGTATGTCGACCACTTAACAACAGCTATATTTAGAATTTAGAATTTTGCATATGACCATATAAGGTGATCCTTTCTGGCTAGAATATTGGGTAAGTTGTGGATAGACCCCTTACTATCACCCAATTGCGGATAGACCCCATGTAGTTCTATTGTTGCAGATACACCTCCTAAGTGAACTTTTTTTTTTCTTTGACTCTTCTCCCCTCAGAGAAAGATAACAGAGTCAGAAAATTTTCACTCCCGAAATCTCTCTGCAAGTATAGAATCACAACAGATGGTTTCAACTAGGGTTTTTTTTTTTCCCAAAAGGTAATCCCTAAAATTCTAAAAGGAAAAATAATCATAGTTCGTGGGAAGTTATCTGCAATTTATCGTTCTAAAAATAAAAATCTAGGAGTACTAAGTGATAATAAATTACTTAAGGGGTGTTAACGTGCTACTGAAGGTATAGATAAGAGGGGGTTACGTGCAATTTACCCAATTTGGAAACAATCCCTGCACTAAAAGTTTGAGATGGCATGTAAATTTTTGCCCGAACAACCTCAGCCTGAGGAAAAATCCCAGCCACCTCCTCCATCACCTCCCTCCCTAACGGCGCCGCCCCCCGACCCAATCCTCCTCCATGATCCCAAATCATGCTCCCTCCCCCTCCCTATCTTCGCCACCGCCGCAGACACGAAGTTCCCGTGCGTCAGCACCACGCCTTTGCTCGCCCCGGCGGTGCCGGAGGAGTACAGCAGCGCGGCGGCGGAGCCCTGATTAATATTGTCAGCTCCAAACTTTGTCGTCGTCGCAGGAGAACGAACGACATCTCGAATGTTTACAATTGGGAGAGAAAGAGATTCGGCTTTTGAGACGAGATCAGGGACGGTGAGCACGAGCTTGGCACCGGAGTCGAACGCCTGCCTTTTCTTTTTTTTTTGGGAGGGATTTGGAAGAGGAGGTGGGTGTTGGAAGAGTAGTTTGTTGAGGCGGGAGATACAAGAGGCACTGAAGATGAAGTGGTTGTTTTTCACTTTGGTACCTCGAAGTTCACCTATTCTCTTACAAATGAAACTCTAGTGGTTTCTTACTCTTTGGTATCCTAAAGTTTTAAATTTTATTTAATTTTGATATCTTGTTCAGATTTTGTTGGACTATTTGTTAAAATTGTATTGCACTTAGGTTAACCTTGTAATTTCAATGATTCGAGAGATTATTTTTTAACTGTTAATATTTGTTGAATTTGCTATTAAAGATATCCTAAATTCTATTTTAGGGAAAAGTGAGGGTATATAAGCGCTACCCTAATTCTATGTAAGAAAAAGTTAGGGTATATATCAGCGCAAAGCAAATGAAACTAGGTAGTGATTAAGTGCTATTTAGCCAAAAATTTAAACCCCATCAACAAATCGACAATTCTCATAAAACAAAATGTAACTAATTATGGCACTATAACATAAAAATACAATGTAACGGCACAAGTATCTTCAGGTTGGCAGCATCTTTGCACATTATTGGTTACTTCTCAAAAGCTTCAGAATCTAATACAAGATTCAATGTGTTTCCAGCGCACAGGCGACTTAATATGTGATGCACATATAAAGATGACTAGAAAATATATATAAATTCTTTTACCTTCTCATTTGCCACCCTCACACATTCATCGTTCAGTATGCAGCATATCAAAACTATATACATATAGAACTTTCTTCAGCAGAATTTTCTGGTTAGGCGGAGGATACAAGAACCAGAGGCCAACATTGTTTGTTATATTTGAAGGGTTAATTGCACATAGACCCACTGAAGTATTGGTATTCTGTATTGAGTACGCTTGTGGTTTTATTTTAGCAGATAGACCCCCTGGGTGAAATTTTTTGGCTCCTTAACCCTCGGATAGACTCACTAATTTCATTAAAGGGCAATATTTGCCAAAATTTCACCCAGGTTAAAAAGTCAAATATTTTACCAAAGAGTCTATCTTCCAAAATGAAGGAGTAGTAAATTCAAAACAATGATACTACAGGTGGTCAAATATGCAACTAACCCTATTTGAAAACTAAACATGCAACCCAAGAAATTGTTTTGATGCGCTCCAATCCATCGTTACAAATGAATTGATGCGAAGCTCACAATCAGATATCAACCTTATCTTCAGTACCCATAACATAGGCTGTAGAACTCGAATTCGATTGCATGTTGAGAAATACCGGCTTCATAGAGTTGAGAACTATATATAAACTCACTCTTTCCTATTGCTCATGTAGAATTTCTATCCTCGACCATAATAACATTGACTCTTGGGCCAGAAAGCGAATCATTTAGTCTTATGACGCTTTGGTAACCCAATGCAACTCGAGCAGTACCATTTGCCTTTTGGATGTTCTTTTAAACCCACACACTGAAAGTGGAACCACTCAATCTTACACTGGAAAACAAACAAACAAACAAAACAAAAGATTATATTTCACAAAAGAAAAGCTAGATTCAAGGAGAGAAAGTCGGGCGCCCCCGACCCAATCCTCCTCCATGATCCCAAATCATGCTCCCTCCCCTCCTATCTTCGCCACCGAGACACGAAGTTCCGTGCGTCAGCACCACGCCTTTGCTCGCCCCGGCGGTGCCGGAGGAGTACAGCAGCGCGGCGGCGGAGCCCTGATTAATATTGTCAGCTCCAAACTTTGTCGTCGTCGCAGGAGAACGAACGACATCTCGAATGTTTACAATTGGGAGAGAAAGAGATTCGGCTTTTGAGACGAGATCAGGGACGGTGAGCACGAGCTTGGCACCGGAGTCGAACGCCTGCCTTTTCTTTTTTTTTTTTTGGGAGGGGATTTGGAAGAGGAGGTGGGTGTTGGAAGAGTAGTTTGTTGAGGCGGGAGATACAAGAGGCACTGAAGATGAAGTGGTTGTTTTTCACTTTGGTACCTCGAAGTTCACCTATTCTCTTACAAATGAAACTCTAGTGGTTTCTTACTCTTTGGTATCCTAAAGTTTTAAATTTTATTTAATTTTGATATCTTGTTCAGATTTTGTTGGACTATTTGTTAAAATTGTATTGCACTTAGGTTAACCTTGTAATTTCAATGATTCGAGAGATTATTTTTTAACTGTTAATATTTGTTGAATTTGCTATTAAAGATATCCTAAATTCTATTTTAGGGAAAAGTGAGGGTATATAAGCGCTACCCTAATTCTATGTAAGAAAAAGTTAGGGTATATATCAGCGCAAAGCAAATGAAACTAGGTAGTGATTAAGTGCTATTTAGCCAAAAATTTAAACCCCATCAACAAATCGACAATTCTCATAAAACAAAATGTAACTAATTATGGCACTATAACATAAAAATACAATGTAACGGCACAAGTATCTTCAGGTTGGCAGCATCTTTGCACATTATTGGTTACTTCTCAAAAGCTTCAGAATCTAATACAAGATTCAATGTGTTTCCAGCGCACAGGCGACTTAATATGTGATGCACATATAAAGATGACTAGAAAATATATATAAATTCTTTTACCTTCTCATTTGCCACCCTCACACATTCATCGTTCAGTATGCAGCATATCAAAACTATATACATATAGAACTTTCTTCAGCAGAATTTTCTGGTTAGGCGGAGGATACAAGAACCAGAGGCCAACATTGTTTGTTATATTTGAAGGGTTAATTGCACATAGACCCACTGAAGTATTGGTATTCTGTATTGAGTACGCTTGTGGTTTTATTTTAGCAGATAGACCCCCTGGGTGAAATTTTTTGGCTCCTTAACCCTCGGATAGACTCACTAATTTCATTAAAGGGCAATATTTGCCAAAATTTCACCCAGGTTAAAAAGTCAAATATTTTACCAAAGAGTCTATCTTCCAAAATGAAGGAGTAGTAAATTCAAAACAATGATACTACAGGTGGTCAAATATGCAACTAACCCTATTTGAAAACTAAACATGCAACCCAAGAAATTGTTTTGATGCGCTCCAATCCATCGTTACAAATGAATTGATGCGAAGCTCACAATCAGATATCAACCTTATCTTCAGTACCCATAACATAGGCTGTAGAACTCGAATTCGATTGCATGTTGAGAAATACCGGCTTCATAGAGTTGAGAACTATATATAAACTCACTCTTTCCTATTGCTCATGTAGAATTTCTATCCTCGACCATAATAACATTGACTCTTGGGCCAGAAAGCGAATCATTTAGTCTTGCGACGCTTTGGTAACCCAATGCAACTCGAGCAGTACCATTTGCCTTTTGGATGTTCTTTTAAACCCACACACTGAAAGTGGAACCACTCAATCTTACACTGGAAAACAAACAAACAAACAAAACAAAAGATTATATTTCACAAAAGAAAAGCTAGATTCAAGGAGAGAAAGTTATAGGATGAGAAAGAGGGAAATGTTTACATCAGGGTTGTCACATGCAATCATCTCCCCCCAGCTAACTTGGTTGCAGATGCAGTATGTTGGTTCATTCGGGTCTACTGGCAATTCAAAATCTGCGCTTGGTTGCTCTGCTGGCGTTACTAATTTGGTCCTGTACCCAAAATGGTAAACGTCAAGAATAACTTTTTTTTAAGATAGTTCAAAGGGTAAATTTCACAAAACCCCCCTTGCACTCTGTATACATCATAGAAAACATCCCTCAACTTTCAAAATTATACTAAACCCCCTTGAACTATTGAAAATTGCCATAAATGGCGTAATAAAGTCTGAACTGCCATTCGCATTTTTCACCTCCCATTATCTGAAAAGGATAACATAGAATTTATATTTAGTCAATAGAGGTAAAATTTTCCAAAACTTGTCACCTGCCAACCACGACACCTTAAAGTGCCTGCCATCAATCATGATACTTAAATTAGACAAGTTCAAGGGGTTTTCTAGGATTTGTGAAGTCAAGGAGGCTTGTGCAAACACCCCCAGACTTCAGGGGCTTTTGTGAAATTTGCCCAAGCTTAAACTTGAGAGACATACTTTTTACGCCCCCCTCTACTGCTCTCGGTAGATCTTGCTGATCTTGTAATCCCATCACTGTTCAAAGCACTGGATCCAGCACTAGCTGCGAGTTCCCTCTCTGCAACCAAATATGAATACCATACTTATACATATCGATTCTATCTAAGAATGGTGTGAAGCAAAAAAAAAGTAAGTAGACTTCTGGTAAGTGAATGGTACCTTGCCGAAGGCCTATCTAAGAATGGTGTGAAGCAAAAAAAAAGTAAGTAGACTTCTGGTAAGTGAATGGTACCTTGCCGAAGGCCTTCGAGTTTTTTCATATACTGATCAAGTAGGCAGATTTGCTCATCCACCTACAGCAAAATTTAAAGATTGGCAACAGATATTTGAGCATCCGAGCCTTTTCAAATAGGTGATTTAGCTAGTTAACTGCATGAAAACGTTTTTTTATTGATTATAATGCAGCTATTAGATGTTTAAACTATAAAAATCAATTAGATGACACATTAAGAAAAAAGGAAACTGGAAAAATAAATATAAAAGAACTGTAAGATATCCATTAAATAAATAAGAAGATATCATTAGATGGATTAAACAATTATTGAATTCACAATGTGTAGTTTATATGCACTAGAATGGCATATATAACTGAAATGAATATCTCTATTAAAAGCTCAGAATCAGATAGACAAATTGGGGATAAAAGTAAATACAGATTGAAGTATTCAAAAGAGAAACATGGAAAGTGATCAATAAAATTCTTCCTAATATCCCAGAATGCGAACCTTAAAACTTGTACTTCGTGTACTAAGATATCACAACCAATCCATAATTCGATAGAATGGATCTAGATATTTGTATAACATGGTTGTGAGTTCAGATCTTTCATATGAAGTACTGGAGTGCTACGAGGAAGCCTCAAAGTGTCCAAATGTCCAACTTTGTCCAAAAATGATGAGAAAGTAAAACAGAGTCAGTAACACTCATCTTATAGGGAAATACAGTAACATAGAGTGAAGTCAATGATAAAATTCTACTAAAAGGAGAAGACTATTTGAAGTTGACTTTGACTACTATATGGTCTATGAAAGGAGATTGCACCATGAACCAAAATAAATGTGGAAATCATATTTAATTCAAAATTAATATTTCATAAAGTACAGTAACAATACTAAGGTTCCTTACATACCAAATCATAAACTAGGGTAGCCAAAGTCACTTTTTCATCAGCAATCCTTACGCAATGCTTCTGTTCATCGAGAGCTTCATCTGAAAATTTCATATGAGATCTACCAGGAGTGATATTACCAGATTCAATCCCTCGCCTAATTTCCTCCATTTCTTGTTCACAGCGTTGTTCATTTTGTCGTTGGACTCCTGCAAGTTTTAAGAGAGACCAACAATTAATCCGGCCTTAATATTGTAGAACAACCTCAAATGGTCAGCACATATACAAAAGAGAACTGAAAAAGACAAATGACAATTGCATATTTGCCTCAACCAAAAGTAGTCAAGTATGTATACCCAACTCAGATACAACAATGTGATGCAGTTATTGTTCGTGTAACAAACAGGTATTCCACAAAGCCTGCATCTAAGACTTTCATACTAAAGAAAAATAGGGAAAAAGAGGAAAGAATCAAGCAATAAAGTTTACTGCTGAACTATGTAGGTATGCATGTGGCTGGTTGGCCTGGAGCCCTTGTGTCCATCGGGTATGGGTTTTACTGATGGATGAGGAACTTCTCCATCAACAAGACTCCTTGAGAAGGCAAGTTCATAACAAGTCAACCCAGAACAAAGAAGGGAAAAGGGAGAAGAACTTATAACTGAGGTTGCCTTTACTGCGCTATTTGGAAAATTAAAGTAAAATGGTGCTGATTGCACCAAGAACAATAATTAGACCTTGAAGCCTCATTATGGACAATGCTAAATGTATTACTTTTCTTATACTACTGTTGTACGCAAATAAATATGGCTCTTCGACTTTGTCTTGAAATGGGGTTGATGAGGGTAAAGGATTCCCCTGTCAGTTTAATTGAAGTACCCAAATAGTACCAAATGTGCGGTACAACTAGCATTATCCATTCATACATCATTCGTTTCAGGTCCAAACCGTTTTATCTATCTATGGAAGATCTATAAGCACTCAATAAACATTTTGATTTCACAATCAACATGCGAATTTCCAGGAAATCAATTTCATAAAAATATAATGAAACCAGTGTGTAACAAAGACGATGACCCTGAGCTGAATGGAAAAAGGGATTCACGCAGCTCTCCGGAAATTTTGGTGCAAGGATTATGGGTATTAAATAGTGTTTTAGTATGGGATACTAATTTTTAGTTCTACTCATTGGTACTTTTTTTAAGATGAGTCCAAATCAGGAGACAGCAAGCACTAAAAGAGAAAAAAACATTTCCATAGAAGTTATGGTACAAAATTTTTAGATAAAATAGAAGTATGAACAGATCATACCCTGCAAACTTTTGTCTAAATCCCGCATTGTTGCATAGTGACGATTCAGAATGACTGGCAAGGATTCAATACCTGACGAAAGGAAAGAACATATCAATACTGAAAGATGATCTGATGCATAAGCAATAAAATTCTGCATGCAAACAAAAATAAAAGATATGAGATGCATTATTTGCACGGAACTCAAGCTTTTCACAATATTTTACGTGAAGAAAGAAAAAAAAAATATGGAGCAGGCAGCCCAGCTGACTTCTTGGGTGTTCACCCTAAGCATCTAGATTGGTTACCAATCCATCTGATGCACTACCCAACCATAGAAGCGACAATGGAGCATGCAATGCACGTGCAGCCGCCATTGTATGAGCTAACAATTTCAGGAGGAGCTTTACATGTTCAATTCATTTCAGCGTGAAAGGACTACAAAAATCTCACCTTTATCTATTTTTATTGGTGAATAGTTCTTATAATAGCAAGAAGATGATTTTGGGTGAGGTTGAAGTTAAAGAACTACTTGCAAGCCACAAAAAAATAAAAAATTTAAAAAAAAACCTCTAACTTAAATTATAGCTCAAAATTACAAAATTTTATTAAAGTAACCAAGCAACTACACACAAATAACTGCAAAAAATAGCATCATCAGACTGCTAATCCTGCAAAAGTAAGTTCTTTAAGCACTGAAAGGCCTTATTCTAAAAACCCCTAAAAATTAGGGCATACGTCAAAATTTTCATCACTAGAGAACTCGTAACTAAAGGAAAAAAAAAGCGAAAAATCGAAGATAGAGAATTCTTACTGGCTTGGAAATCCTCGTGAAATCCCATAGCGAGATTATGAAATTCTCGATTTTGATTATTTGGCGCCCTAAATTTGGGGGAAAAGGGTTTTCTATTTTCTATCGAATTGAGCCCTAGAGAGAGAGAGAGCCAACGGGTCGGGTTCCAGCCGGATCTTATAAGATCCAGTTTCACTTTGGTTGTTTTTATATTGGTCCCTTGCATCTTTAATATTTCGAAATTAGAATCGTTTGAAATTATAATTTAGTCCCCGCGTCCTCTTAGTTATCTCAAAATAGGCCATTATAGTGAGCAACCATTTTGATTTGTGGGAATATCTCCAATTATGCTTATTTTTTGTCATGGATTTCCAGTTATGTCCTCTGTTTAAGGAAGCTACTCTAGATTAGAAGCCGTTTCTTGAAACCCGTTTAAACTTTATACCTAAATTCTTAAATCGGTTTTAGAACCCGCCTCTTTAAACCTATTTATATAAATTTTTTTAGTACGTCGGCGATGAGATATATCTTGCTAATCGCATCAGAAGATGGATTTACTAATTTTATCTCATGACAGCATTTTGAAGGTAAAGTAGTCGGCTAGGATATTATTGATAGCATCTATAAGACGCGTGTACTATGGATCTAGATTTAAAATTTGGATTTCTAAAGTAGCTTTTGTATAATTATTACAAAATAAATTATTTAGAAATAAAATATTAGATGATTTCCACGTGTTTTAACCATGATTTATTTTTTATTTTTTATTATTATTATTTTTTTTGGGAAATTAGCGTGGAGTTCCAGCAATGAAACTCCATCTAACACTTTTTTTTTTCGGTTGTCCCAGTGGTTCGGCGCCAGGCCCCTAAGACCCCCAGGGTCAGTGGTCTCGAGTTCGAGGTATGGGAGCCTCTATTTTTAATACCCGAGCCAGTAATCTCCCAGCCGCCTAGGAGCCTAGCTTAGTGCCTAGGTCCACTGTCGAGCCTCGTGCAGTTTATGGTAAGCAGCTCTGGCTCGAGAGGGATTTAGAATTCCGAAGGGGTTCGAACACGGGTTCTCCGCCTTACCCCTCCCTCCAAAGCACTCATCTGCTAACCAGAAGTGCCACCCTCTCGGGTTTCCATCTAACAATTTCGTTACAGCATATGGTTGTTTTTTACATAGCCGAGTTTTACAGCCCCAACACCACAAAGATGTAAACTGCAACCCAACACAAAGATACTACATCACAAGTCCAAGACACACCCCGACACACAAACTTCAATACTTACAACACCCTGGCCTTCTTGCGAGTATACTTCATCTCCTTGAACCTGGAGGAATATTACCCATCCAAAAATCCGCAAAATGAAAATTTTGTTGCAATAACTCAAGAGCATGTTTCTTTTTATGTTGAAAAATATGCATATTTCTCTCATTACGTGCACACCAACACAAAGAACAGACCACTATATCCCATTTCACATCATTAGCTAAAATATGTTTATTCTTCCATGGCCATATCACAGAAATATACCTGTCACACGTAGATTTAGTATTGAACTTGAACAAGATTGAATTCCCCACAGAAGCTAAAAAAACTACACTTTAACAAAACATGATTACGATCGTCATCTTCATCACCACACAAAACACACACAGACTCAACCAAAATACCTCTCATAATTAATCTATCTTTAGTATTTAATCTGTATTTAATAATTAACCAAACTAAAATTCTTATTTACAAAGGAATAGGTATCTCCCGTAATTGAGCATGTTCCCATCTCAACCTCCATCAATAAGGAAATTGTACATAGATTTCACAGAGAAAATATCTTTGCTATCTCTTATCCACATCCTAGAACCTTCTCTATCACACAAAGAAATACTATTAATATCATGCAATTACTTGAAAATATTGCAGAACCAATATTTCATGTAATTGCCTTATAAAAGAAATATCCCACTCCCATCCATTAGTAGCCCATTTTCTTAAGGAATAAACACTAGCTTCTGGCTTCTCAACGAAAGCGAAAATATTTGGATATCTAGAAGACAATGTTCCATGTCCAATCCAATTATCCTACCAGAAAAAAGTCTTTTTTTCCATTCCCAATTTGATCCTAGTACTCTTTAAGAAACAATCCATATTCTTAATGATGTTCTTCCAAAAAGTAGAAATATTTCTTTTCTTTTTTTTATATTCAAAATATCCTCTCCATCATAATAATTATGCATCTCTATCATTGAACCAATATCAAAGTCATTTACTTAATGAAGCAACATTCATAGTCATAAGATCTAAAACCCTCTCCAACATAACAATCCATATTCTTAATAACATTCATAGCCTCTATGTTCTGTGAGTCTGATAAATGGATTCATTCGCAGAACATAGCGTAGCTTCTTTGAAAATATTGTTGAAAGTGCAGTTTTATGTTGAAAAAAATTGGGTCTGGAGGCAAACTTCAAATGTTATGGGGTTTTTGTGGACGACCCAAAAGTTTTCAGGGGTAAGTTACAATTTCAAAAATTTTGGGAGTTTATCACAAAATGGGCCAAACTTTTGAGGGTTTATGAAATTACCCCTAAACAACAACTTTCTCATTTAACCAGACACTGATTGAATTTGAAAAATACATTTTCTGCCATACAAATCTACATACCCAAACAATAAATTTGAAGTTAATTTTCTACACAAGATGCTACACGCAGCATTTTCCACATGAAACATTTCTTGTGTTTACAATTGAAGGGCACCAAAACAACCCCTTAAACACAAGGATTTTCCTCCTACACCATGAAAATACCTTAAAATACATGCATTTTTGGTCCCAGAAGAGGGGGAAAAAAAATCAAGATTCATGGTACTACAACTGCAGGAAAGTGAGACTTCATACCGTTATCCAAGAAGATAGCCAGCAAATAAATATCCAAAAGTATGAAATTCAAACTGTACTGACAAGAGAAAACTCATTCAACCATAAGAGCTGGACTACCATACCGATATTTGAAACTAAAGCACGGTTTATTATTCAACAACTCTTCAACAGGATTATATCACAACGAGATATTAGGGTACATGCACACTCATGAATCCATATATAGCGATATTTCATGTTTTTTTCTTCCCGAATAAAGCTGAATCACAATGAAAATGAGAATAACAAACTCCCACTGACAAATCTTAAGAATCCATACTGAACAAGGTAGCTTTTCTGGCAACAGACCTCAGGCTCAGGCTCCCTGCATCTGATCACATCACGTATAAACACCAAGATATATTTTAAATTCACAACAAATAATGTGTTTCGGAATGATGTATAAACACCAAGATATATTTTAAATTCGCAATAAATAATGTTTTCAGAATGATTTATTCTAAACGTCACTTAAACCCATTAACAAAAGGGTTAATTGCACACAGACCCCCTGTAGTATCTTTGCTTTGAACTTCTATCCCTGTAGTTTCATTGTTGCACATAGGCCCTTTGTGTTAATTTTTTTTTACTCTTTTACCCCGAGAAGATTCACTAATTCACCTAGGGGCAATATCTGCCAAAATTTCGCCAAGGGTAAAGAGAGTAAAAAAAATTTAACCCAAGGGGTCTGCAACAATGAAATTATAGGGGAACGAGGTAGTGAATTACAAAACAACAATACTACAAAACAACGATACTGCAGGACTTAAAAATAAAGAATTACAAAATGACGATACTACAGGGGTTCTAGCTGCAACAATGAAACTACAGGGGTTAAGTTCAAAACAATGATACTACAGGGGGTCTATGCAGTGTATTAAATATCGGCCGATATATCGCTATATCGGCCGATATATCGGTTTTGATGCCCTTCCGATACGATATTTATTAAAAAATATCAATTTTCGATTTATACCACTTTTTTTCGATATATCGGAAATATCGACCGATATTTTATTGAGGAAATATCGGCCGATATTGGCTAATATCCAAATGAAAAGGATTATTGAGTTTGGGTTTGGTTTTGGTTCCCACCAGACCCGAAAACTTAATTAAGTATCAAACCCAAATACCCTAAATCCCTAGTCAATTTCATATTTCTGCTCCCTCTTCGTTCGGCACTCCAGCTCAAAAATGCTAGGCGATCTCAGGTACGAATCTCTCTCCTCTCTCTTCACTCTCTCTTTCTCTTCTCTAGTTCTCCTCTCTCTCAGCTCTCTCAGCTTCTCCTCAGACCCCTCTGTCTCTCTTCCTCTCTCCTCTCTCTTAACTTCTCTCTCTCTCCTCTCTCTCTCTCCTCTCTCTCTCTCTCTCAAATCTCAACTTGTACCTAATGTCTCTAAACGTCGTACATCATTATTCATGATGCTATTTCTTATATTTAGAATATATTAAATATGTTTTGATTACATATACAATGTTATGTTACATATGAACATCATCCGATATGACACACCGATATTTTTTACATATCCCCGATATATCCCCGATTTTCGCAATCCGATATGGATTTTGGTCATCCGATATTTCCGATATTTTCGATATTTAATACATTGGGTCTATGTGCAATTAACCCTTAACAAGAAGACAAATTTGTATGTACAATTGATAAAAGGGGAGTAACAATAAAGATTACCAAGAGTTCGAAAGATCACTCTTAAGCACCCACAGTTGTCAGCGCCCCAATTCTTTTCAGGTCAAAGATTTCGATCCAGTAGCCATCTGGATCTTTAATGAATGCAATACCTTTCATTTTTCCTGTAAATGAAACACAAGGTTAACTTATACAATATCACTCTCAACAGAGCATAACAAAGAACAAAAATCAGTCTTACACCTGTCGGCAACTATGCAGGTGATTAGACCATATGGAAATAACAGAATTTGTTCAGCTTTTAAAAATTCATGTTAAATTAGACCCTTCTTTTAGATGCATCAGATGTAAATTACTATAGTCAGTATCCTACTTGAAGGCTTGAAGCAACTATAAAATAACACCACAATAATTCTTTCGCGCCAATTTGGCATCAAGTGAATTTGAATTTACGCAAATTGACAGCCTTTCCAAAAATAATGCATCAAAAGACAATATAGACTTAATATCGAAACACAGGGTCAAAACGTAAAGCTCCCAAATAATATTCAAATAAGAGTTACCATCATCAGGCTTCTTCGCAAATTCAACTCCTAACTGTTCAAATCGCTCACATGCCTTGTAAGTATCATCAACTGTAATGCCAATATGACCTGGGGGAAAAAAAAAGAGCCAAAGTTATAAGTAGCTCAAGATATGGGTAACGGGGTATCTAGCAGACTTGGAGAATCTATTATCAATTTATCATAGTTAACTATAATTATAAGGCACATCTAAATCATGCTTTAGAAATTGTAGAAGTTCACTTAAGAAACATACCAAAGCCACGAGGCTCTGAATTTCCATTATGGTATCCTTTGAATTCAGGATCAGTTTCTGTGCCCCAATTGCTGAAAACACAATAAAAGTGAAGTCAAGAAGAGAAAAAGGAATCACAGTCTGAACACCAACTGAGGTAATAAAAAACAGACGTGGAGTTTAACTATCAAATATAACAAACAAATATCTTTCTTACTGTGTTAGCTCAAGTGTAGCCTTCTGACCAAAGGTCCAAACTGTTCTTTGGACTGGATCGGCGGGAGCAGTTGCAGGATTCTATACAAATATTAGACATATTTTTACAGCAGAATTCTGAAATATGATCAAATACCTCAAGATAATTAAACCTAAACTATGGAGGGAGTATCACAATTTTCAGAAATTTACCTCATAACCCATAAAATACAAGCTAAACTTCATTTCAGGGAAATCCAACCTCTTCAGCAGCCTGATTTCCACATGGGCAAACACAATGACACAATCACAATAAAATAAAATAAATAAATAAATAATGGAAGTTTATTGTATAAAAAACAGATATATAAAATTTACCAGTAGTCTTAACACCCTAAAAGTATGCATGTCCTAAAGTTTTTTTATCATAAAGATACAATATGTAGTTAGTGACAAAAGTAAATATGGTTCAAATCAGAATTTTTTTCTGAACTGTAGGTAAATGAGGTAAAAGGTAAAATACCAAGCACTTTTCACATTGTGTAACCTTCTTTGCTACAACTGTGCCCGTTGTTTGATAGAGTTTATGCTCAATTTTTAAGGATAGTTATTTTAAGACAAATGGATCCGATCTTTTTATTACTCATATTAGCCAGGTTTGGAGTTAGAAGGGAAATATCATCTAACTGCCTCCTAGTCCTAATACTGGCAAACACAGGATTGTAAGACCTGATAGCGTTTCAATTTAAAAGCATTTGGGAGAAGATATCAAAATTTGAGAACCAACATTTCAACAAGCCACAGAAACTACAAACACTACTAGCGAATGGGTGATAATCATGTTGGTTTACGTATATTAGAATAAGAATACCTAAAAAGTTGTGTGGATGATCTTGACACCAAATTACTCAAAATACTACATGGAAACTTTGGGAGGTGTGTGTGTGTGTGTGTATATGGGAAAAAGGGGGTTGGTGTGTCACTCCAGCCCCTTTAGATGGAGTGACATTGATGTGGCGCACATCTAGCCCATTTAACTTAAAATCCGATGGTCCATTAGTAAAATAAAAGAAGACACAAAAACAAGGGGGGTATTTGTAAAACTTGTTGTCTCATTTGTGGTCTCCTCCTCCCAAAAGATACCCCCGCTTCATCTTCCTCCTCTTGGTTGCTCATGCCATCAACAAAAGAAAATAACCCCGCAACTGCTCTCCACCGTCTCATCTTCATCCTCCGAAAGAAGAAAACAACCACCACCATCAGCAGCTTGTATCTTCCTCCTCTCCCTCAATCCATCAATAAAAAAATAGAAAGACATTATTTTGTTTTCTTCTATTTGCAAGGGAACTCCTCATTTCTCTATTTCAATATGAAACATTCTCAATTCAAAACAATTTATCCAAAAAATAAAATAAAATAAAAAACTAAAAACACAATCACCCTTTTCTTCCTCACATGTCCATGGAAGCAAAATCCATTAATCTTCTATCTCTAACCCATCCATTCAAGGAAAAACTCCTTCCTCACATCCACATAATGATAGAATCATCCTTCCTTCAACATTCAACAGTCATTGGTTTCAAAAAATTTGTTGTTGTTCTGAGCAAGAATTGGGATTCGGCTTTTAATTTGTATTTTTATATTGTTAAATCCACTCCAAACATTTCTCTCTAAAAAAATCAACTACAAACATGAAGACATCGACAAGAATGTCGGCAGTCATGTAGGATCGAGGATGAGGATGGCCATTTAGAGTTCTATTTCGCCGAGAAGGGGAATAAGCAGTGATAGGGGCATGTGACTGTGTTTGGGTTTTGGAAATTGGGATTGTGGTTTGGAATGAAGATGAATTGGCTTTTGGTGATGGAATTTTTATGGGGGGTGTAGGCGTTAAAAATTGCTTATCAGTACCCGAACAAGACTCGTAACGGTGGGTTGACAACCGACGACCCGTCCGTCTTAGCGACTTCAGCGTTAGCGATTGACTTCATATAAAGCGCCTAATGGTGAGCATGTGTGAGTCGGCGAAGCGTACAAATCGACAAAAGGTTCATAAGGAGGATCAATCTAACAACGGCGTCGAGTCAATAAGATTTGGCGACTATATTCGACGAAGCAAGATCGTCGGATCGGTTGGGCGTCGATGAGACCAAGTCAAGCGTCGACCAATCGTCATTCAAACCGTCGGCGGGTTGAAATCAATCGAAACGGACTTGAGCAGGCGAATTTAATCCGGGGAAGACCAAGAATAAGCGGGACCTAAGCCGAGGCCAGAAAAAGCGGCGAAAGCGGCAAAGCGGCGGAAAAGAGGGACCTCGGCCAACTTGGCAGAAGATGCCGGCCAAGTGGTAGAGGTGGCTCGACAAAGTTGGTAGAGGTGGCTCGACAAGTGGTAGAGCCACCTTGATGGCAACATCCCCATCCTATAAATAGGGGGTTCTCCTCGGTTCGGGGGTTGGACATTTTGGTGGGATTTGGGATTTTCTTGGAGTCTGGACTTCGATCTTCGAAGAATTATGCGAGATCTGAGCCGTCGTATACCGATTCAGAACGCCGTGACCGCGAGTTCGGTCGGCGTCGGATCTGAATCGCGAGGTAAGCGAACTTCGGTCGACTTCTGAGCAGTATTGTGATTTCTCCTAGTAGATCTCACGCTCCGTGATCCTCTCCTTTGTGAGTGTGATCCCGGCGATCCTCTCCTTCGTGAGTGTGATCCTCTCGGTTTCGTTTCGCCGTTAAGCGAGCCCTTCCGTCTGTAGTTCAGGCAGGGTTTCCACGGATCGGATGCTTGTGGTCCACGGACGATTCAAGTCCGACGCGAGCAAAGAACCCACAAAGCGAGGATCGGGATAATAGAAATCCGGCGTTTGTTCATCTGAGGAAAAAAGTTGTAATCTTTTATTTTCATTTATGCGCCTTAAAATAAAGGCATTTCTTTTGAATTTTGTTGTAGGCCAAAGAAGGCGTAAACAAGTTCAAGCGACAATGAATAACAGGCTTTCCGCGAACAAGGCTGGCGACACGATGGGAACCAGGCGGTCTCAAGTCGAGATCGTCAGAGTCAGTAGCCGCGATCCGCATCCCTAAGAAGAAGTTAAAGGCCTCAGGGCGGATAGGAAAAAAATTTTCGAGTGGCCGGACCCGAAGGGGCAGCGCCCCTGACCCCGCCAGCTAGCAGGCTGGCGGGACCGCAAAACTTCTGCGTAGGGTGTAATAATGCAGCTCAGCGAAGTCAGCCGAATCCAAGTTGATCCGGGTTCATTGTGAGTATCATACTATCGTCCTTGTCAGTTGTCCTCCCCACAAATCGGAAGGATCTCATTGCAAGAAAGATCCGTTTGTCCTCGGCTCCGGAACTTTAAAGGCGAGGATCTTAACTCGCCCGTTGCGAAGTTGCAAATGGCATCCCAGGCATCCAAGATCCCGGATCTATCACGAGGAGATCACCGTGATGGCGTGCCCACTCTCTCAAAGAGAGCCTTGAGGCGATGTCAGCGCGGCGTGAGTTCGCGAGCCACAGAATCGGTCGGCGGTGTCGCTACAAAGTGGATCGAAGTCGGGAGAGGTCAAGAACCTCATCAGCGGGTGCGGCAACTCCTCCAAGCCGTCAACAAATGATTGGGTCGCGTCAAGCGGAGCCGATCAACACTGAAACGTATCCGAGGTGCATTACTTTCGCTACACAGACTCTCTCTAGTTGAGGCGGATGTAGAAGAAGGGAGAAGTGGACAAGAAGCGCCAAAAATGCGCCAAGTTTGGGTCGAAATCCGGAACAACGATTGGGACGAAGGCGAAATGTCGATCAAGAATCGGCCACCTCAAAGCGATTCGGCTAAGGCTCGGCGCCGCGGGGTGACTTGATTCAAAGAAGATCACACCTCCGTGATCTCATCAAATCTCCATCGGCTCGGTATGCGGTCAATCTGTTGGCGTATCCCGAGCAAGAAAATGGTGTTAAGCCTCGGCGTTGCCGCGATGATCAGTAAAATTTCGATCAAGGATTGATTGGGCCCGAAGAGGCCCCAACCAACTCACGGTGATGGGGTCCTACCCTCTGCCGTGATAAGAAGATTCTGCGGTACTCTCCTGGAATTGGATCGAAGTTCGAGCGTCCGAAACCGGCTCGCCAAGCGAGCGTTGAGGCAGTGACTCTTGGAACCTCGATAATGTGGCTCATCCTCGAAGGAGCGTTTTCGTCGGCGGCGATGGCGTTATACACGAAAGTCATTACCCGACACACGAGGGTTGCTCGGCATTCATCTTAGATGAGTGTACTATCATCTTTGAAGTGCAGTAAATCTCGAAATAGAAGTTCCCGAATTGGATACGCATTGTCAGGTGTTCCAAACTAATCGAGGCGGTGTTGTCAAAATGTAGCGCACGAAACCACTCAGAAGAAGTCGGTCTTTGATAGGCTGGCAACAAAATGCGAAACCAGTCAAGATGCTTGGCGGAAGAAGATCGAGTCTGGCGATGAATTGTCAAGGTAACCACCGATATGACCCGTGAGGGTTGGGTTATGTATCTTCATTTATGCGCCTTAAAATAAAAGGCATTTCTTTTGAATTTTGTTGTAGGCCAAAGAAGCCGTAAACAAGTTCAAACGACAATGAATAACAAACCTTTCCCTCACAACGCCGGCGATTACAGTGGGAGCCAACGGTCTCAAGTCGAGATCGTCAGAGTCGAGCCATGATCCGCATCCCGGCCGAAGAAGAAGTTAAAGGCCTCAAGGACGATAGGAAAAGGGTTTTGTATACGCTCGACTCCATAAGGGGGCCGCCTCTTGACCCCCGCTAACTGGCTTAGCGGACCGCCAAAACTCGCGTAGGGTGTAATAATTACGCTCAGTAAGTCAACCGAATCCAAGTTGATCCGGGTTCATTGTGAGTATCATACTATCGCCCTGTCCGCATTGTCCTCCCCACAAATCGGAAGGATCTCATTGCAAGAAAGATCCGTTTGTCCTCGGCTCCGGAACTTTAAAGGCGAGGATCTTAACTCCGCCAAGGTCGGGTTGCACCAAATGGCATCCTTCCGGCATCCAAGATCCCGGATCTATCACGAGGAGATCACCGTGATGGCGTGCCCACTCTCTCAAAGAGAGCTCCGCCAGGCGATGTCAACGCCGACGCTGCGGAGTTCGCCAAGGCCCCGAATCACCGACGGTGTCCGCTACAAAGTGGATCTGAAGTCCGTGAGAGGTCAAGAACCTCATCATCAGTGCACGGCAACTCCTCCAAGCCGCCAACAAATGATTGGGTCCGCGTCAAAGCGGAACCGATCAACACTTGAAGAACGTATCCGAGGCCGCAGCATTACGTGACACACACGGGCTCTAGTTCAGAGGCCCTGATGTAGAAGAAGGGAGAAGTGGACAAGAAGCCGCCAAAATGCGCCAAGTTTGGAGTCCGAAATCCGGAACAACGATTCGGACGAAGGTCGAAATGTCGGCCAAGAATCACCACCTCAAACCGATTCGGCTAAGGCTCTACCGCCACGGGTGACTTGATTCAAAGAAGATCACACCTCCGGCGATCTCATCCAAATCTCCATCCACTCTCAGGCTCGCCGGCCAATCCTGCTGGCGATCCCGCAGCAAGAAAATGGTGTTAAGCGCCTCGGCGTTGCCGCGATGATCGAGTAAAATTTCGATCAAGGATTGATTGGGCCCGAAGAGGCCCCAACCAACTCACGGTGATGGGGTCCTACCCTCTGCCATGATAAGAAGATTCCCGCACCGCCTCACTGGAATTGATCGAAGTTCGAGAGCCCGCCGAACTTCGCCGCCAAGGCTAACGCTGAGACGAAAGTGACTCTTGGAACCTCGATAATGTGGCTCATCCTCGAAGGAGCGTTTTCGTCGGCGGCGATGGCGTTATACACGAGAAGTCATTACCCGACACACGAGGGTTGCTCAGGCATTCATCTTAGATGAGTGGTACTATCATCTTTGGGGAATGCAGTAAATCTCGAAATAGAAGTTCCCCCGAATTGGATACGCATTGTCCGTGTTCCAAACTAATCAGGGCGGTGTTGTCAAAATGTAACTGCACCATGCCAGCTCCGAAGAAGGCGTCGGTCTTTGATAGGCTTGGCAACAAAATGCCAAAACCCAAGTCAAGATGCTTGGCGGAAGAAGATCGAGTCTCAAGGCGATGAATTGTCAAGGGTAACCACCAATATGACCCGCCAGAGGGTTGGGTTATGTATCTTCTTGAAGCGAATATTCTTTGGTTCATTGGCGACCAAGTGTCCGAGCGGGAGCGGACATTCATTGGATTCCTCCACTTGGGACTCGATGTTAGCATCGATGAAATTTTCAAGGGGTTAATGTCAAGTATGGCTCTGATCGACCCGCGCTGTGAAGATGATGAAGATGTGCGACATGGGAAGACCCGTGGATCCATCAACTCAAAAGCGGTTTGGGGATAGATTCAAGCAAAGAGAACCCCAGCTAGGGCGAGGTAGTCGAGGTTAATATGGGTAGCGAAGCGTCCTAAGCTCATAAACATCGGCAATACTCTTCCCTCGGAAGAGAAGGAAGAGTTGATCGCCTAATCGAGAGTATATCGATGTGTTCGCTGGAGCGGCGAGGACATGCCGGACTTCGACCACAATGTGGCGACACATCGCCTCAACTATAAGGTGGATGTCAAACTGTCAAGCAGCAAAGGCGGTTTAGTCCACAAATCTTCGAGCAATCGTTGGCGAAGTGAAGAAACTCATAGAATCGGGATTCATCAAGGAAATTCAACATCCGGATTGGGTGGCGAATATAGTCGATCCGCGAAGAATGGTTCGATTAGGATGCAGTAATGGACTCTGAGACACGAGCGTTGCTTGCGAAGATGACTTTCCTCTTCCCATCAGCGATGTCATAGTCGACAATACGTGTGGATTTGAAAGAATGTCATTCATGGGCGGTTTCTCGGGTTACAATCGGATCAAGATGCACCTCGATGATGCGAACCACGGCATTGAGCATGCCGGTATATCTTGCTACGGTCATGCGTTCGGCTGAAAAATCTTGGCCGCATATCGTGACAATGACTAAAATTTTCGGGATCATCTGGGAAAGCGGTCGAATGCTTCGTCGGCGACTTGGTCGTGGCGTGACAAAGGAGATCACATCAAAGATCTTAGAGCGGTATTGAGCTCATGCGAACCCATCGACTAAAGATGAATCTGCTAAATCCTTCCTTGGGATGTCCGGTGGCAAGTTCCTTGGCCGTCGTCACCAACAAAGGAATCCATGTCGATCGACAAAGTGAAGGCGATTCAAGTTACAACCTCAGAAATCTTAGAGAACTTCGGGGGTTACAAGGCGATTGGCGTACATCCAGGCGGTTCATATCGAACCTATCGGGAAGTGCGATCATTTTCTAAGTTGAACAAGAAGAGTATCATTCATTTGGGATGGCGCTTGCGAAAACATTGAAGAGATCAAATCATACCTCTCTAAACCTCTGTTCTTGTCGCACCGCGATGGAAAGCCATTCACGATTTACATCAAACAGCAGTCCTTTCGTTAAGCGCCTTTTCGCGCGGGGCGGCGATGGCCCGCAAGGCGGTGTATTACAGTAGAACATTAGTTATTGAGAGTCTCGATACCCGATGGTGCGGCGGTGCCTTGCATTAGTGTTAGCGATTGAAAAATGCGACACTATTTAGTGGACGGGCGATTTATGTTATCTCTAGCGTAAATCCGGTCCAGAATATTATAATGGCCGTACCAATGAGTTGGCGTTTGGCGAAATGGGCCTTGCTCTTGTCCCGATATGACTTGCACTTCAAACAACAAAAGTCGGTCAAAGGACAAGCGATTTGCGATCTCTTAGGCACTTGCCGACAGCCGGTGTAATTGAGCTATATGATGATCTTAGAATGAAGTTCGGAAGTCAACACTCGTCGCACCAACAAATATGGCGTACTTTGTGGGGCTTCTCGAGCTACAGCGTGGCAAGTGCCGGATGTTCTAAGATTTCAGCGGTCGGGGTTGTTTTGATTTCCAGGAAGTCATGTCATGCCCGTGCTTATTCACTCACCGAACCGTGCTCTAACAATGTGGCGAATACAATGCGCTACTTATTGGACTTAGTTTCGCCCGAGGCTGGGGTCGAGTATCTCGAAGCATCTGGCGATTCACAAGCGATAGTCGAGCGGATCGCGGAGACTACGAAGTCAATCGAGATCTAATTCCTTATCATCGGTAGCAATCGAAATGGCGGACTTCGTTCGAAGAGTTCTTCATCGAATATATCAGCCTCAGCAGCTTGGATGCTGCTGGCGGCGTTAGGCGTGTCGTTAGCCTGACCTTAGAGCCAGAGCAACTAGTTACGGTCGGGACTCACCGACTCTTCGTATCGATATATGATGAAGACAAAGGGTAGCTACCAAAGAAGTGCATGCAACCCAAACTAAGTTGGAGCCGAGATTGGCTTTCTATCATCGATTCGTCTTACATGGTATACGTGGAAGGCGTGAAGGAGAGAGTCAATCCGTGAAGAGCTCGAAGATTCTTCTACGACCACGAGACCGGATGTTATATCGTAGGGGTATGATGGTCTTTACTTCGATGTCTTTCAAACAAAGAGGCGAAGAGGTCCCGGGAAGCATCACGAAGGTGAATGTGGTGCACATCAACCTGGTCCTAAACTCAATGATCGAATCAGGAGAATGGGCTACTTTTGGCCCACAATGATTAATGACGCCGAGCACGCCGAATGCCACGCTGCCAAATTCACGCGAATTATATGCATCGCCTCCGTGAGGCTGCATCCTTCTACCACATCCCGCCATTCGAGACATGGGGAATGGGCGTCGTAGGTCCCATTTTTCCTCCGTCGGTCAAAGCGTCGGTTTATTCTAGCGAACACCGACTACTTCTCTAAGTGGTGAAGCAATCCGTTGAAAGAAGTAAAGGCGAATGCAGTCATTAAATTTATCAAACACCATGTCATCTACCGACACCTGTTCCAAGACTGATTGTGCATGACAACGGTCCCCGATTCATCGGCAATTCCTTCATCGGGTTTTGCGAGAAATTCAAAATACAAGGCGTCTGCGTCAGCGGCTTATAATCCGGCAAATGGATTAGGCGTTCAACAAGACAATCATCAAAATTTTGTCGAAGCTTGTGAAAATAACAAGCGAGATTGGGATGATAAACTTCGGAGAAGCACTCACGGGCATATCGCACGACCGCGCGACGCCAATCGGAGAGATCCCGTATTCTACGGTCACGGGTGTGAAGCGGTTCTCCCATTGGAAATCCAGATTCGACACTCGCGATCGCTCTTGCAACGAGATGACGATCGAAGAACAAAGATCGTAAACGCCTCAAGAGCTCGAGATGTTGGATGAACAATACCGAAGCTCAACAATGCATTGAGTTCTACCGAGCTAGGATGTCGAGCTTTCAACAAGAAAGTACGACAACGGAGTTTCAAAGAAGGACATTTGGTCCTCGCTGCTCGACGACCAATAATCCTCACTTCCAAAAAGAAAGGTAAATTCGAACCTAAATGGGAGGGTCCGTTTGTAATAGAAACGGTCTACTCTAATGGTGCTATCGCCTAATTACCCAAAATGGCGGCCAGGCAATTAATCTTAGATAAATGGAAAGTTCCTGAAGAAATACTACCCTTAGTATCTTCAGGATAACCCGTTTCGACGGGAAGTTCCTCGTGGGATATTTCACCCACTTTCCTTGAGGATAACCCTAGATTTATCCTCCATCATAATTTCCCCCACCGATCAAATTCCTTGACGGTAGGTCTACAAATTTTTTGGTACATTACCACAATCTCCTCTTGATTCCTTCTATGAACAAGAGGCCCACTCAAAATTTCTTTCACGTCGGAGGTAGAATATAAAATTCTTCCTCCCCAAGCATAAGATCCCTTTTGTGATAAACAGAAGAGTTCTCTCCTTGTTTCATCTTAGGTAGCGTGAAGGTATCTTGTAGGGATTTTCAGACGGGTTGTCCGTGAAGGTCGCTGAGTCTTCAGGTTCTCGAAGTGGAGATCCCACTTTTAGTTCCATCCCTCTCTAGGTAGCCGTGAAGGTATCTTGTAGGGTTTCGGTCGGGTTGTCCTTTGAAGGTCACGAGTCTTTTGGTTCTCGAAGTGGAGATCCTTTTAGTTCCATCTTTCATCTTAGGTAGCGTGAAGGTATCTTGGGGATTTTCAGAACCGGGTTGTCGTGAAGGTCACAGGTCTTTCGGTTCTCGAAGTGGAGATCCAGCACAGTTCCATCTTTCATCTTAGGTAGCGGCCGTGAAGGTATCTTGTAGGGATTTTCACACTAGGTTGTCCGGTGAAGGTCGCTGAGTCTTCGGTTCTCGAAGTGGAGATCCAGCACAGTTCCATCTTTCATCTTAGGTAGCCGTGAAGGTATCTTGTAGGGATTTTCAGAACCGGGTTGTCCGTGAAGGTCGCTGAGTCTTTCGGTTCTCGAAGTGGAGATCCCACTTTTAGTTCCATCTTTCATCATAGGTAGCCGTGAAGGTATCGTAGGGATTTTCAGACGGGTTGTCCGGTGAAGGTCGCTGAGTCTTCGGTTCTCGAAGTGGAGATCCCACTTAGTTCCATCTTTCATCTTAGGTAGCCGGTGAAGGTATCTTGTGGGATTTTCGGACCGGGTTGTCCGTGAAGGTCACACAGGTCTTTCGGTTCTCGAAGTGGAGATCCACTTTTAGTTCCATCTTACATCTTAGGTAGCCGTGAAGGTATCGCCAAGATTGTTTGGGTCAAGTCGTCCGTGAAGGGCGTTTGAACCCTTTGATTACTATAGCGGCCCGCTATTGGCTTCGATAGAAATAGAACATAAAGTTCCTCCTCTCTCACCAATATCCTATCAATCAAAACTCCTTAATCCAAGATTCTTCTTGGGGAATTTGATCGAATCCTAGCGAGGGATAGGTCGAGGCTAACACGCGTCGTAGGGTTAGTCTTCGTGAAAAAGGCGAAACTACGTATTCAACATCGTAGCATTAAGTCTAAGAGAGTTTCATTCTTTTAGCGAGCGTTGTGTGTAGAGCAGTTTAGATAATCTACATGCTAGCCCAACTCAAACGGTAGTTGGTAAAGGCTCATCAAACCCGTTGAGGTGGGGGTTGTGATAACCCTAGCGGCGCTGCCACGCGTCGCCGGTTTAGTCTTTTAGATTGAAGAAGACACGAGTTTGATTACGGGGTATTTTATCGAAGCCTAAGAAGGGATGAAGCCAACGCCACACGCTGCTAGGTTTAGTCTTTTAGATTGAAGAAGACACGAGTTTGATTTTGGGGTATTTTATCCGGCCTAAGAAGGGATGAAACCCGCCACGCCGCTAGCGTTCTTAGGTTTAGTCTTTTAGATTGAAGAAGACACGAGTTTGATTTTGGGGTATTTTATCCAGAAGCTAAGGAGGGATGAGTCTGGCGTAACAGCGTTCTTAGAATGGTCTCTTGCGGTAAAGAGTACCAGCTATGTATTCAATGTCATAGCAACAAGTCTAGAAGAGTTTCATTCTTTTAGCACAGCGTCACGTCGCGAGCGGATCGGATAATCCGCGCTAGCCAACTCAAGCGGTGGTTGGTAAAGGCTAATCAAACCCGTTGATGGTGAGGGTTTGCAAAAATCCTATAAGCATTATGGTTAATTATTTACGGCCAGTAAAAGAATCATAATAAACAATGAAAGGAATAAATCGATTCACTTGAAGCAAATATAAAAGAAGCTACAATTGTTTAAACATCAAGTCTATGACAAAGGATGTTGTTGGTGAGACACTTCATCCTTATAAGCTGGTAGAGTTCTCCTGCAACTTCGATACGAAGGACTCTCGTCGGCATTCGGTGTCTTCGTGGTGCCTCTTCAATCTCGGTCGGTTTACGCCCGGCATTTCGAGTTCCACTGAAGCTGCGGCGAGAGCTTCTTCCTTGTTGGCCTTGGCTAGCTCAAAATACTCATCTTATCTTCCTGCATGGAGCTCTCTCGAGTAGTATTATCCTCTCCGCGACTCGCTACAATATCACCGGATATGGCTCGGGGAAGAATATGTCAAAGAACAGCTTCGAAATGACGGCTGAGTCTCCGATCGGACCTCGAGCCGGTAAAAACACGAGCATCGCCACTAAACGCTACGGCCTCGAAAGTAGCCTACATATGAGGAAGCTCGGTACCGCGGTTCTTGTAGTCTGAAGCTTTCTCTCGGATGGCGAGGTCGTCGGCAATGGCTGAGCCATTTCGGGATAACCCATATCCCGTATCGTCGTCCGGGATCAAGCAAGGCCCGAATCGATGAAGAGAAAGCCGCCATGGAAAACCTTATCGATCACCATGTTCATCAAGGAAAAACGGCGCACTTCTAAGCGGATGTTAAGCGGGATGGATCTTCGTCCACATCGGCCCTCGCCAAATCATGGAGTCGAGGTGTAGGCTCGCATAAAGGAAAAGAGGACCTTAGAATCTTCAACCAAAACTAATGAATGCATATTCAATTGGGGACTCTTACGTCTCCTTGGTAGTTGGAGACTAGTGAGTCTACGGAGGGTATCTATCATTTGGGATCTTCAGCATGGTGATCCTCGGTGTGCTCATCTATCTCAACAAGAATGTAGCCGATCCCGAGAAAGCGGAAAGAGGAGTGCTCACACTAACAAAGGAAATATCTCGGCCTCTTTTAATTATAGTGGTATTGGCCAAATGGTGGTCCTATAATTAATCGAAGAAAATTCATACCTTCTTGGGGATGGTAGCCGGGTAAATCTTCACCAAGAGTATCACCATCCTCGCGACCAAGCTGCCAGAGGTGTCATCCATGGAAGTGTTGCCATATAAACCGGCTTCCACGAAATCTTCCATGGAGAAGTCGAAAAGAAGGCATTAGGAAGGCGAATGCAATTAAGGCGAACAATAGGTAAAGCTACTTACTTCCTACAGATGGGGTTAGCTTGCTTAATCTCGGTTTGCGCTTATCTCCCCCTCCTCAAGAGCCAGCCGGTCCCAGTCCAATTCTGATTCGCCATCCGGTAAGAGGAGTTATCGTGTCAGCCAGTCCCCACCCTCCAACGCCGTCTCCATACACCAGTAAAAGCAACCAGCCCGCCAGACTAATTGTGGTGAGGAAAATCAAAGCCGTGATCATAATCCCTAAAACCCCAGATGCAAATGGAGAAATGTCGGTCTCCAAAAGCCGAAAATTTCAGATTACATCACTTGAATACCTTACCAATCGACCGGAGCATTACCGATCAAGTCTATATCGGGACCGAGGATTCACGCGATTCTTATGGGCTAACCCTTTCGCTTAACCTCGAGAGGGTTGAAATTCTTCTTCTCCAAATGATTTTCCCGAAAATTCGCTTGAATGAGAAATCCAATGGAAAGGATGAGAAACGAAGGGGAAAAGGAGAGAGTACCGAGGTTCTTCTCATAAAGCAGCCTCAGATGGTCCTCTCCTAAAGTCCCAGCCAGAGTCGTGGAACTCCTCCTCGGCCTCACCGGGATGGATGACGGGCGACGCTCGAGCTTGAGCAGATTCGAGTGTCCGAGTGTCGCCCGCAACAATGATTCACCGCCAACTGAGATAGCCCTCACAGAACCTGCTCTAGCTACTAATACTCATCTTATCTTCCTGCATGGAGCTCTCTCTGAGTAGTATCCCTCACTTTTCGCTTCTGATATCGGTCGGATATGGCTCGGGAAGAATATGTCTCAGACACAACGACTTGGTGATCGGTAGCGGTCTCTCGCATCACGGACCTCGAGCCCGGTAAAAACACGAGCATCGCGCCCGGCCTCGCTGGCGTCGGTCCGGCGGCTACATATGAGGAAGCTCGGTACCGCTGATTCTTGTAGTCTCTGAAGCTTTCTCTCGGATGGCGAGGTCGTCGGCAATGCTGAGCCATTTCGGGATAACCATATCGTATCAAGGCGTCCGGGATCAAGCGATGGCTTTGAAGCGATGAGAAAAGCCGCCATGGAAAACCTTATCGATCACCATGTTCATCAAGGAAAGAACGGCGCTTCTAAGCGGATGTTAAGCGGGACGGATCTTCGTCCACCATGGCGCCCGCGCGAAATCATGGAGTCGAGGTGTAGGCTCGCATAAAGGAAAAGAGGACCTTAGAATCTTCAACCAAAAACTAATGAATGCATATTCAATTGGGGACTCTTACGTCTCCTTGGTAGTTGGAGACTAGTGAGTCTACGGAGGGTATCTATCATTTGGGATCTTCAGCCGGTGATCCCTCGGTGTGCTCATCTATCTCAACGATCATTTGTGGTAGGCGATCCGGCGGCGGAAAGAGGAGTGCACCGCTACACAAAGGAAATATCTCGGCCTCTTTTAATTATAGTGGTATTGGCCAAATGGTCCTATAATTAATCGAAGAAAATTCATACCTTCTTGAGGGGATGGTAGCCGGGTAAATCTTCACCAAGAGTATCACCATCCTGTGACGGCGTGCTTGGTCATCCATGGAAGTGTTGCCATATAAACCGGCTTCCACGAAATCTTCCATGGAGAAGTCGAAAAGAAGGCATTAGGAAGGCGAATGCAATTAAGGCGAACAATAGGTAAAGCTACTTACTTCCTCTGATTAGTTAGCTTAATCTCGGTTTGTCGTTTATCTCTGCAATCCCTCTAAAAGAGCAAAAAGCGAAGAGGCAATTAGTGGGGTGCAATTAGAGTCGTTCAATTCGCATTCGCCATCCGGAAGAGGAGTTATCGATGTTAGTTGTACACGGGTTCACGAATCGGGTCTACATCGGCCTCCTCGCCGTAGCTCCATACATTTGTTGAGTAAAACTTGGCTCGGCATGGCGAGCTGGGCCAGCCAGAATTGTGGTGAGGAAAATCAAAGCCGGGATCATAATCCACAAAACCCCTGCATGCAAATGGAGAAATGTCGGTCTCAGCGAAAATTTGAGATTACATCACGGTGAATTGTTACCTCCGATCAGCTGTGGAGCATTACCGATCAAGTCTATATCAAGGGGCCAGGGATTCACGCGATTCTTATGGGCTAACCTCTTCGTTTAATCCCTTGAGAGGGTTGAAATTCTTCTTCTCAATGATTTTCACGAAAATTGGTTGAATGAGAAATCGATGGAAAGGATGAGAAAGCGAAGGGAAAAGGAGAGAGTACCGAGGTTCTTCTCATAAGCTACTGATCTCGACATGGTCCTCTCCTAAAGTCCCAGCCAGAGTCGTGGAACTCCTCCTCGATCTCAATTGGCGGATGAGATTGGCGGCCTTCCTCGAGCTTGGCGGCATCTTGGAGTGTCGAGTGTCCGCCGCAACAATGATTGGTAGCCAATCGAGATAGCCCTCACGAGGCGGCTCGTTAGCTACTAATAGCCAACCGCAATGAAGGAATGTCGATTCAGTGGCGGTCGAGCTCGGAGGCCAGATCTAGCCGGTACATCCCATGGCGCTCCACAACCATGCTCGAAGGTCATCCACAAGTCCACCAGCGAGTGCAGGCCGTCGGTTCGGGTTCCCAACATAAAGTTGGTAAATGCCGAGCTGGCGAGCAAAACGACGAGGAAAATAAGGCTCGATGAAGCACTCCTCCTTTACTCGGAAAGTGAGATACCACGGCACGATGTTCACTAGCCGGTTAAACGACCAACGTCAAGTGAGTCTGGCGTGTCTTCGGCACCTCCTCGTCGACCAAGGACTCACCGTATTGACCCGGAGAATCGAGGAAAACATCGGAAAAGATCCACCCTTTATGAATGCATACGTTTCTTGATCTCGTAAAGCCGCGCCCTTCCATCGCAATCCTCTACAGCCGCAAGAAAGGAGTAGGCGAATCTGTGGAACGGTCTGGAACATCATGTCGGGACGATGAAGGACCAACCAAGCCATCAAATAGGTATATGGGAGCTCTACCGGGCGAGGAAGGAATACGTGATGATGGCTCATCCTTTCTCTGATGCTTAGGGCTATATCGCTGATCCGCGGTGAATATTGGCCACCATTCTGGGAAGGAGAGTTCCTTCTTGTGGGCAAGTGAGCTGCGAGGGTAAAGGACCTCAAAGGTAAAGCATCATCAGTTGGTAGGAACCACACATTTCTTTAGCAGTTGCAAGATAGGCTAGAAGAGTTGTCGGTTGGATAGGCTTTCTGCATGCGAAAGGTTGCAAACTTGGTCCACAGGGAAAACCATCTTCGGCGTAGGCGGCGTATAGGAGTTAGCCTCGGACCTCTCGATCAGTTCATTAACCTTGAAGGAGTGGCGGCGATAGTTCACATATTTCCTCGCCAGTTGTCCTCCAAATCTTTGGAACAAATAATTGGCAAAGCGCGGACTCACTTGCAATTTTCTTTTGGCGCAAGGTTGATTAGGCGAGCTATATAATAATGACAAGTGAGATCCATAAAGTCTTGTAGCGATTGGTGTGTGTTCCTTGGTAGGCTTCGGTTCTGATTGGAAGGGAAGTACTCGATACAACATCTTCCCGTAGGTAAACACGAAATTCGGTACATCTCATGAAGAGCCATTGACTTCGCGGTGTTTGGTGAAGAGCGTGTCGAATCGGATTATAGAGCTCGAATAAGGTGAAGAAATGGTTGGCTGATTGGAAGACCATACATGGTGTACGAATCGTGAATCTGGGCCGCAAGCACGAAGTTCTCCATCCCGTCGATTGAGGGCGTAGTTGGTCGAGCGACCCATAATGTTTACGATGAGTGAACCCAACCGTAAAATCTATGACTAGATGGCGGCATCTCGTAATGAAGCGGCGATTTTTCAAAGTCGGCGAGGAACAAAAAGCTCATTACGGCGGTGTGTCCAACCCCAATTCGGGATGAAGGCCAGATGATCGATTCTGTTGGAACACAGAGCCATTTCTTTGGGTAATAAATCCATGATGGATATGATCATGCTCCTCGGTCGGGCCTTGAGACATCTGGCGTGTCACGGCATGGCGTTTGAGATCGGTCAATGAGTGACGAGGTATATGAGGAATATACAAAGGACCTCCGTCGTCTTTGTTCGACCAGCGCTCACTCGATAAGAGCCGTATCAGGATCCTTAAGCGAGTCGCCGAACGAATGTCGTTTTAACGGAGTTCAATGGGTGGTGTCCTTTACAAGTGGCGCATCGGTAACCAATAACACGAGAATGCGGAATTCCCTCAACTCTGATCAGAATCGTCTCAGATGATGTCGTTACAAATCGGCGAGATAAAAATCGCGGATCGTCACCGTGGAATAATAGTCGCTATGGCGTCCATCAACCGTAAGTCGGAAAAGCTCAGAGGAATAATCAAGCGAAATCGAGAAAATATTGATTAGTAAAAGGCGTTGAATTCATCTTACATAGATTGAGTCCGACCTTATACGGTATGGCGATTTCATCCATATCGAATACGGGAGAACGATAAATATAGTCAGCGTAAACAAAGCGGCAATATATCGTTCCATGCGAGCGAAGTCGCGGTATGAAATCGCTCCGTTAAAGATATCGAGCGGGTGATCTTTGAAGCCTCAATCCTCCGAAGGAGAATTTGGCTCTTCCCAATCGCCTCACAAAGGAGAGCGAAGCGGGGTCGTAGCAGTGTACACAATCTGGCGTCGGTCCCCGAAGGAGAATCTCGGCTCTTCCCAATCGCCTCACAAAAGGAAACGGCGGGGTCGTAACGAGTGTACACAATCTGGCGTCGGTCCCCGAAGGAGAATCTCGGCTCTTCAATCGCCTCACAAAGGAGAGCGAAGCGGGGATCAAGCGATATATATATCTGAGAAGATGATACTTGGCGCTTGCAAAGAAAAGGCGTGCATTCCGCAGCGGCATGCGAGTTGATCGACCCACAGGAACATGAGATCTTAGCGGCGACATCAGCGCAAAAGACAAATAGAGTCGGATATCACGGTTAATCAGTAGTCGACAAAAGGCCCGTTTAGTCGGTCGTGGCCGGTGGCCGGCGGCAACGGATGCCAGGCTCAGCCGAGACAAGCGGACCGCCCGGTGGCGACGGCCGGCCGCGAGGCCGGCCCTTGAGGCCTTCAGTCGGAGGCCAGCGGCCGGCCTTCAGCGGCCTTGTGAGGCTTCAGTCGGTGCGGCGGCGGCCGCCCGGCCTTAGCCGCCGATTACCTCGCCGTTCGTGCCCTAGGTCCTCTCCCCTCGTGGTCCGCGTCACCTGCACGCAAAAAAAAAAAAAAAAAGAAAGAAGAAAAAGAAGAAAAAGGCATTGTAAAACCCTCATCATACCTCGTTGTTCAGAGAAGATGTAACGACACGAGGCGAGAAGAAAACAAGAGGAAAGCACAGAGAAGGGGGGCCGGCCTAGGTCAAGAAGAAAGAGGGTTTGTGGGTATTTATAACAATCCCACATGGACCCAATCCTCTTTGAATAAGGAGTCCTATTGGCAACAAGTAGGAATTCTAATGGAACCAGTTGGATATCAAAAGGAACCAAATCGGTCCTAATTAGGAGTCCTAATTGGAACCTTATCAGGATATCAAAATAGTCCGAATCGGTCAGTTGATTGGCCCCTACTTCCTCGCTATATTTGAAAAGATTGAAGATTTAGTGTGGGGATAACACCTTGCGAGAGCCCCATCGACGTGATCAGCGTCGCTAATCTACTCAATCGATTACAGTATAAAGCTGTTTCCTAATTTGTCGAAGTTCGGAAGAATATTTCCATAAAAATATTCTTAGGGATAACTTCGATCGTGCGGATTGCATCGGCGCAAATCAGCGTCGCTAATCCTACTCCAATCGATTACGGTATAAAGCGTTTCCTAATTTATCGAGAAGTTCAGGAAGAATATTTCCATAAAAATATTCTTAGGGATAACTCGATCGTGCGGATGCATCGGCGCAAATCAGCGTCGCTAATCTACTCAATCGATTACGGTATAAAGCGTTTCCTAATTTATCGAGAAGTTCGGGAAGAATATTTCCATAGAAAATATTCTTAGGATAACTTCGATCGTCGCGGATTGCATCGGCCAGATCAGCGTCGCCAATCCTACTCAATCGAGGATTACAGTATAAAGCGTTTCCTAATTTGTCGAGTTCGGGAAGAATATTTCCATAAAAATATTCTTAGGATAACTTCGATCGTCGCGGATTGCATCGGCCAGATCAGCGTCGCCAATCCTACTCAATCGAGGATTACGGTATAAAGCGTTTCCTAATTTATCGAGAAGTTCGGAAGAATATTTCCATAAAAATATTCTTAGGATAACTCGATCGTGCGGATTGCATCGGCCAGATCAGCGTCGTCGATCTACTCAATCGAGGATTACGGTATAAGCTGTTTCCTAATTTATCGAGAAGTTCAGGAAGAATATTTCCATAAAAATATATCTTAGGGATAACTTCGATCGTCGGATTGCATCGGCGCAAATCAGCGTCGCTAATCTACTCAATCGAGGATTACAGTATAAAGCTGTTTCCTAATTTGTCGAGAAGTTCGGAAGAATATTTCCATAGAAAATATTCTTAGGATAACTCGATCGTGCGGATTGCATCGGCCAGATCAGCGTCGCCAATCCTACTCAATCGGATTACGGTATAAAGCTGTTTCCTAATTTGTCGAAGTTCAGGAAGAATATTTCCATAGAAAATATTCTTAGGATAACTTCGATCGTCGCGGATTGCATCGGCGCAAATCAACGCGTCGCTAATCCTACTCCAATCGATTACGGTATAAAGCGTTTCCTAATTTGTCGAGAAGTTCCTAAGAATATTTCCATAAAAATATTCTTAGGATAACTTCGATCGTCGCGGATTGCATCGACGCAAATCAACGCGTCGCTAATCCTACTCAATCGAGGATTACGGTATAAACCGTTTCCTAATTTGTCGAAGTTCGGAAGAATATTTCCATAGAAAATATTCTTAGGGATAACTCGATCGTGCGGATGCATCGGCGCAAATCAGCGTCGCCTAATCTACTCAATCGATTACAGTATAAAGCGTTTCCTAATTTGTCGAGTTCGGGAAGAATATTTCCATAAAAATATTCTTAGGATAACTCGATCGTGCGGATTGCATCGACGCAAATCAACGCGTCGCTAATCCTACTCAATCGATTACGGTATAAAGCGTTTCCTAATTTGTCGAGAAGTTCAGGAAGAATATTTCCATAGAAAATATTCTTAGGATAACTTCGATCGTCGGATTGCATCGGCGCAAATCAGCGTCGCTAATCCTACTCCAATCGATTACGAGTATAAACCGCTTCCTAATTTGTCGAAGTTCAGGAAGAATATTTCCATAAAAATATTCTTAGGATAACTTCGATCGTCGGATTGCATCGGCCAGATCAGCGTCGCCAATCCTACTCAATCGATTACAGTATAAATGTTTCCTAATTTGTAGAAGTTCGGGAAGAATATTTCCATAGAAAATATTCTTAGGGATAACTCGATCGTGCGGATTGCATCGACGAAATCAGCGTCGCCTAATCTACTCAATCGATTACAGTATAAGCTGTTTCCTAATTTGTCGAGTTCGGGAAGAATATTTCCATAAAAATATTCTTAGGGATAACTTCGATCGTCTGGATTGCATCGGCCAAATCAACGCGTCGCTAATCTACTCAATCGAGGATTACGAGTATAAACTGTTTCCTAATTTGTCGAAGTTCGAAGAATATTTCCATAAAAATATTCTTAGGGATAACTTCGATCGTGCGGATGCATCGGCGCAAATCAGCGTCGCTTTAATCCTACTCAATCGGGATTACGGTATAAAGCGTTTCCTAATTTGTCGAGAAGTTCAGGAAGAATATTTCCATAAAAATATTCTTAGGGATAACTTCGATCGTCGCGGATTGCATCGGCGCAAATCAGCGCGTCGCTAATCTACTCAATCGGGATTACGGTATAAACCGTTTCCTAATTTGTCGAGAAGTTCAGGAAGAATATTTCCATAAAAATATTCTTAGGGATAACTTCGATCGTGCGGATTGCATCGGCCAGATCAGCGTCGTCGATCCTACTCAATCGGATTACGGTATAAAGCTGTTTCCTAATTTGTCGAGAAGTTCGGGAAGAATATTTCCATAAAAATATTCTTAGGGATAACTTCGATCGTCGCGGATCACATCGGCCGATCAACGCGTCGCTAATCCTACTCCAATCGATTACGGTATAAGCTGTTTCCTAATTTGTCGAGTTCAGGAAGAATATTTCCATAAAAATATTCTTAGGGATAACTTCGATCGTCTTGGATCACATCGGCGCCGATCAGCGCGTCGCTAATCCTACTCAATCGGATTACGGTATAAAGCTGTTTCCTAATTTGTGAAGTTCGGGAAGAATATTTCCATAAAAATATTCTTAAGGATAACTTCGATCGTCGCGGATTGCATCGGCCAGATCAGCGTCGCCAATCCTACTCAATCGAGGATTACGGTATAAAGCGTTTCCTAATTTGTCGAGTTCGGGAAGAATATTTCCATAAAAATATTCTTAGGGATAACTTCGATCGTCGCGGATTGCATCGGCCAAATCAACGCGTCGCCTAATCCTACTCAATCGGGATTACGGTATAAAGCTGTTTCCTAATTTGTAGAAGTTCGGGAAGAATATTTCCATAAAAATATTCTTAAGGATAACTCGATCGTCGCGGATTGCATCGGCGCAAATCAGCGTCGCCTAATCCTACTCAATCGAGGATTACGGTATAAAGCTGTTTCCTAATTTATCGAGAAGTTCGGAAGAATATTTCCATAGAAAATATTCTTAGGGATAACTTCGATCGTGCGGATGCATCGGCGCAAATCAGCGTCGCTAATCTACTCAACTAGGAATACGAGTATAAACTGTTTCCTAATTTGTCGAGAAGTTCAGGAAGAATATTTCCATAAAAATATATCTTAGGGATAACTTCGATCGTCGCGGATCACATCGGCCGATCAGCGTCGCCTAATCCTACTCCAACTAGGAATACAGTATAAATGTTTCCTAATTTGTCGAAGTTCAGGAAGAATATTTCCATAAAAATATTCTTAGGATAACTCGATCGTATGGATTGCATCGACGCAAATCAACGCGTCGCCTAATCCTACCCAATCGATTACGAGTATAAACCGCTTCCTAATTTGTCGAGAAGTTCCCTAAGAATATTTCCATAAAAATATTCTTAGGATAACTTCGATCGTGCGGATTGCATCGACGCAAATCAACGCTCGCCTAATCCTACTCCAATCGATTACGAGTATAAACCGCTTCCTAATTTGTCGAGAAGTTCCCTAAGAATATTTCCATAGAAAATATTCTTAGGATAACTCGATCGTCGCGGATTGCATCGACGCAAATCAACGCTCGCCTAATCCTACTCCAACTAGGAATACGAGTATAAACCGCTTCCTAATTTGTCGAGAAGTTCCTAAGAATATTTCCATAAAAATATATCTTAGGGATAACTCGATCGTATGGATTGCATCGACGCGAAATCAACGCGTCGCCTAATCCTACTCCAACTAGGAATACGAGTATAAACCGCTTCCTAATTTGTCGAGAAGTTCCTAAGAATATTTCCATAAAAATATATCTTAGGGATAACTCGATCGTATGGATTGCATCGACGCGAAATCAACGCGTCGCCTAATCCTACTCCAACTAGGAATACGAGTATAAACTGTTTCCTAATTTGTCGAGAAGTTCCCGTAAGAATATTTCCATAAAAATATATCTTAGGGATAACTCGATCGTATGGATTGCATCGACGCGAAATCAACGCGTCGCCTAATCCTACCCAATCGATTACGAGTATAAACCGTTTCCTAATTTGTCGAGAAGTTCCTAAGAATATTTCCATAAAAATATATCTTAGGGATAACTCGATCGTATGGATTGCATCGACGCGAAATCAACGCGTCGCCTAATCCTACTCCAACTAGGAATACGAGTATAAACCGCTTCCTAATTTGTCGAGAAGTTCCTAAGAATATTTCCATAAAAATATATCTTAGGGATAACTCGATCGTATGGATTGCATCGACGCGAAATCAACGCGTCGCCTAATCCTACTCCAACTAGGAATACGAGTATAAACCGCTTCCTAATTTGTCGAGAAGTTCCTAAGAATATTTCCATAAAAATATATCTTAGGGATAACTCGATCGTATGGATTGCATCGACGCGAAATCAACGCGTCGCCTAATCCTACTCCAACTAGGAATACGAGTATAAACCGCTTCCTAATTTGTCGAAGTTCCTAAGAATATTTCCATAAAAATATATCTTAGGGATAACTCGATCGCGGATTGCATCGACGCGAAATCAACGCTGTCGCCTAATCCTACTCCAATCGATTACGAGTATAAACCGCTTCCTAATTTGTCGAGAAGTTCCTAAGAATATTTCCATAAAAATATTCTTAAGGATAACTCGATCGTATGATTGCATCGACGCGAAATCAACGCTCGCCTAATCCTACCCAATCGATTACGAGTATAAACCGCTTCCTAATTTATCGAGAAGTTCCTAAGAATATTTCCATAAAAATATTCTGGGATAACTCGATCGTATGATTGCATCGACGCGAAATCAACGCTCGCCTAATCCTACCCAATCGATTACGAGTATAAACCGCTTCCTAATTTGTCGAGAAGTTCCTAAGAATATTTCCATAAAAATATTCTTAAGGATAACTCGATCGTATGATTGCATCGACGCGAAATCAACGCTGTCGCCTAATCCTACCCAATCGATTACGAGTATAAACCGCTTCCTAATTTGTCGAGAAGTTCCTAAGAATATTTCCATAAAAATATTCTTAAGGATAACTCGATCGTATGATTGCATCGACGCGAAATCAACGCTGTCGCCTAATCCTACCCAATCGATTACGAGTATAAACCGCTTCCTAATTTATCGAGAAGTTCCTAAGAATATTTCCATAAAAATATTCTTAAGGATAACTCGATCGTATGATTGCATCGACGCGAAATCAACGCTGTCGCCTAATCCTACCCAATCGATTACGAGTATAAACCGCTTCCTAATTTGTCGAGAAGTTCCTAAGAATATTTCCATAAAAATATTCTGGGATAACTCGATCGTATGATTGCATCGACGCGAAATCAACGCTCGCCTAATCCTACCCAATCGATTACGAGTATAAACCGCTTCCTAATTTGTCGAGAAGTTCCTAAGAATATTTCCATAAAAATATTCTGGGATAACTCGATCGTATGATTGCATCGACGCGAAATCAACGCTGTCGCCTAATCCTACCCAATCGATTACGAGTATAAACCGCTTCCTAATTTGTCGAGAAGTTCCTAAGAATATTTCCATAAAAATATTCTGGGATAACTCGATCGTATGATTGCATCGACGCGAAATCAACGCTGTCGCCTAATCCTACTCCAATCGATTACGAGTATAAACCGCTTCCTAATTTGTCGAGAAGTTCCTAAGAATATTTCCATAAAAATATTCTGGGATAACTCGATCGTATGATTGCATCGACGCGAAATCAACGCTGTCGCCTAATCCTACTCCAATCGATTACGAGTATAAACCGCTTCCTAATTTATCGAGAAGTTCCTAAGAATATTTCCATAAAAATATTCTGGGATAACTCGATCGTATGATTGCATCGACGCGAAATCAACGCTGTCGCCTAATCCTACCCAATCGATTACGAGTATAAACCGCTTCCTAATTTGTCGAGAAGTTCCTAAGAATATTTCCATAAAAATATTCTGGGATAACTCGATCGTATGATTGCATCGACGCGAAATCAACGCTCGCCTAATCCTACCCAATCGATTACGAGTATAAACCGCTTCCTAATTTGTCGAGAAGTTCCTAAGAATATTTCCATAAAAATATTCTGGGATAACTCGATCGTATGATTGCATCGACGCGAAATCAACGCTGTCGCCTAATCCTACCCAATCGATTACGAGTATAAACCGCTTCCTAATTTGTCGAGAAGTTCCTAAGAATATTTCCATAAAAATATATCTTAGGGATAACTCGATCGTATGATTGCATCGACGCGAAATCAACGCTGTCGCCTAATCCTACCCAATCGATTACGAGTATAAACCGCTTCCTAATTTGTCGAGAAGTTCCTAAGAATATTTCCATAAAAATATTCTGGGATAACTCGATCGTATGATTGCATCGACGCGAAATCAACGCTGTCGCCTAATCCTACCCAATCGATTACGAGTATAAACCGCTTCCTAATTTGTCGAGAAGTTCCTAAGAATATTTCCATAAAAATATTCTGGGATAACTCGATCGTATGATTGCATCGACGCGAAATCAACGCTGTCGCCTAATCCTACCCAATCGATTACGAGTATAAACCGCTTCCTAATTTGTCGAGAAGTTCCTAAGAATATTTCCATAAAAATATTCTGGGATAACTCGATCGTATGATTGCATCGACGCGAAATCAACGCTGTCGCCTAATCCTACCCAATCGATTACGAGTATAAACCGCTTCCTAATTTGTCGAGAAGTTCCTAAGAATATTTCCATAAAAATATTCTGGGATAACTCGATCGTATGATTGCATCGACGCGAAATCAACGCTCGCCTAATCCTACTCCAATCGATTACGAGTATAAACCGCTTCCTAATTTATCGAGAAGTTCCTAAGAATATTTCCATAAAAATATTCTGGGATAACTCGATCGTATGATTGCATCGACGCGAAATCAACGCTCGCCTAATCCTACCCAATCGATTACGAGTATAAACCGCTTCCTAATTTGTCGAGAAGTTCCTAAGAATATTTCCATAAAAATATTCTGGGATAACTCGATCGTATGATTGCATCGACGCGAAATCAACGCTGTCGCCTAATCCTACTCCAATCGATTACGAGTATAAACCGCTTCCTAATTTGTCGAGAAGTTCCTAAGAATATTTCCATAAAAATATTCTGGGATAACTCGATCGTATGATTGCATCGACGCGAAATCAACGCTGTCGCCTAATCCTACTCCAATCGATTACGAGTATAAACCGCTTCCTAATTTGTCGAGAAGTTCCTAAGAATATTTCCATAAAAATATTCTTAGGGATAACTCGATCGTATGATTGCATCGACGCGAACAAGACTCGTAACGATGGGTTGACAACCGACCGACCCGTCCACAACGCGACTAAAGCCGGCATGATTACTACCGCAAAACGATAAAGCGAAGCTGACGAACGATGAGCCTCGGTGGCATACAAATCGACAAAAGGTTCATAAGGAGGGATCAATCTAACAACAGCGTCTCAGGTCAATAAGATTTGACGACTATATTCGACGAAGCAAGATCGATCGGATCGGATTTGGACGTCGATGAGACCAAGTCCAAACGTCGACCAATCGTCATTCAAACCGTCGACGGGTTGAAATCAATCGAGCACGGACTTGAACAGACGGAATTTAAATCCGGGGAAGACCAAGAATAGGCAGGACCTAAGCCCAAGAGACCGAGAAAAAAATGGCGAAACGGCAAAACGGCGGAAAAGACGGGACTCTACCAACTTGTCGAAGATGCTCTCTACAGTAGTGGTAGCGTTCGGCTAACATGGCCGAGCCACTCAGGGTCGACATCCCCCATCCTATAAATAGGGGGTTCTCCTCGGTCTGGGGGTTGGACATTTTTCAGAGGCCGATTTCGGGATTTTCGAGTCCGACTTTCTCGATCTTCAAGAATTATTGCGAGATCTACGAGCCGCCGACGCCATCGCCCGAAGCACCTACAGCACGAAGTTCACCGACGCCGATCTACTTAATCGCGAGGTGTTTAACCTCGTCGACTACAATACTGCGGATTTCTCCTAGTAGATCTCACCCGCCCGGCCGATCCTCTTCTTTGTGAGTGTGATCCCCGGCGATCCTCTCGCCGTGAGTGTGATCCCCTCGAGCCGTTTCCTTCATGAAGCGAGCCCTTCCGTCTGTAGTTTGAACGGGTTTCCACGGATCGAATTGCGCGGTGGTTCACGGACGATTCAAGTCCCCGGCACAGGCAAAGAACCCACAAAAGCGAGGATCCCGGATAATAGAGATCCGAGCGTTTGTTCATACAGGAAAAAAAGTTGTAATCTTTTATTTTCATTGTACGCCTTAAAATAAAAGGCATTTCTTTTGAATTTTGTTGTAGGCCAAAGAAGCTGTAAACAAGTTCAAACGACAATGAATAACAAACCGACTTTCCCCGCGAACAGGGGGTTTCTATAAAAAAAAAACACTAACCATCAGCTTTGAACTAGATGATAGTGTGGATAAGCGCCACCTTAGCGTCATTCCATCTAAGGGGCTAGAGTGACACACCAGCCCCCTTTTTCCCTATATATAGACACACACATACATATAGGGAAAAGAGGGAACAGTGTGTCTAACTTAGATGGAATGGCAGTGTCATCCATCACTATCTAGTTAACTTTGGTGATGGAATTTTATGGGGGTTTACGTAAAAAGACTAACAACCATCGACTTTGAACTAGGCGGTGTAGATGGCGCCGCCTCGGCGTCATTCCATCTAAAGGACTAGAGTGACACACCACCCCTTTTCCTTATATGTATGTATGTGTGTGAGTGTGTGTATATATATATATATATATATATATATATATATATATATATATATAGCAAGGCTCTATAAACTTAAATTGATAGGGAGGAGTGTCTACCAACTTTTATATCCATTGATCTTGCCTTGAGATGCATGAAATCAAGATGCACACAAATCTCAAAATGGGCTTTATATCTTTCACGGATCCCAAGGCAACATCAATGGATAGAAAAGTTGGTGGATGACTATTCTCTATCAACTTAAGTTTATAGAGCCTTGTTCTATATATATATATATATATATATATATATATATATATATATATATATATATGAGAAAAATGGGTATGCTTGGTACTTGGTACTTGGTAGTTGAGGTGTATCAATCACATCCACTCCTCAAATGGGGGACCACAAGCACATGGGTTGAGGAGTGGATGTGATTGATACACCTCACTACCAAGCACCAAAATGGTGCTTGGTACCAAGCATACCCATATTTCTCTCTCTCTCTCTCTCTCTCTCTCTCTCTCTCTCTCTCTCTCTATATATATATATATATATATATATATATATATATATATATATATATATATATATATATATATATATATATATAGTAGTCAACTTATGGTTAACACCAAAAACCCATATCATCATTTACCAATATCAGAGAACTTAAAACTTTTTCTTCACCTTACACATCAGTATTAGACTAACAGTGTGAACTCAAAGACAAATAGAGATTACTTTGGTACCCTAAAGTTTACATTTTTAACTTTGATACCCAAAGTTTTATTGGATACTTTGATACCCCAAAGCTTACACCTTTTTGCTCTGATACCCCCAAAGTTTTTTCCAACACCTTTGATACCCCAAAATTTACCCTTTTTTTTAAGCTTTGATACCCTAAAATTTACACAAATCCCAAAGTCTACAATTTTTTAGCTTTGACACCTAAAGTTTACATAAATTTTAACTTTGATGCCCCAAAGTTTGGGGTGCCTAAGTGTAAGAAAATAAAACTTTAGGTATCAAAGTTCAAAAAAGTGTAAATTTTGGCGTAACAAAGTGTTGGAAAAAACTTTGGAGTCTGAAAGTTAAGAAAGCTATAAACTTTCGGGTATCAACGTTATAAATGGTGTAAGGGTACCAAAGTGCAAATAGCCCAAGCAATTATGCCCAGTTAGCAAACTATTTCAATGCTTCTGCAACCACTAAATTCCAGACCTTCTATCAAGAAACAATCACAACAATAGAAGCATGTCCACATTTATCTTCTCTTCACATAATAAAAAAACAACACATTCAAAACTAAATAAATAAAAAGATCAATCATGTGGACATCTCACAACATTCAACAAAATCAAAATCAGATAAAAAGGGATAAGTATCCAATTGTAAACTTACGACATGCCCAGCACTCGAGAATAGAAATCAAGGCTAACTTTAGGATCCTTGATTCTAAACATCTGCAATCAAAAAAACCCCGAGTTACCTCAAGATCAACCCAAATAAAGAAAACCCACAAAAATTAAAGCAAAAAAATTAATGGGTTTACAGTTTGTTGGAAGAAATAACCCTTGGTTGCCTCATCAGGCTCAGATTGGAGACCTGGGTTGTTTGAGGGGGACTCTTTTGCTGCGGCCATTGAAGAAGAGAAGGATCGAGATGGGTCTAGTTTGAGAGAGTTGAGTGATGGAGAGAGTGAAGGGAATTTTGAGGAGAATCGATGGAGGAGGAGATTGCGAAGAGGTGAGATTAGAGAGGCTGAGGCCATGGATGAAGGGTATTGAGTGTAAATATATAATAGTTTGGGGGTGGGGTTTATTGATGGAGTACAGGTTGACGATCCTGTGCATTTGGGCTATTTGTAGCCGTTGGATTGTATGATGGTCCTTTTTTGAGATTAATTATTAGTCCTTAAATATTTAATATTCTGAGATTAGTTTATTTAGAGTCGGTGGTATTGCATTTTTTTTTTGGAGCTTCTAGTTATTGTTTTGAGAAGCAGTTAATAATGGTGTTTGATGATTTTTTTTTTCATGTTTATTGCAATTACTTCTGCTATTAAAGAATGTTTTTAAAAATAAATACCACAATGCTTTTAAAAACAGATTCTTTTTTTTAGTTTATGTATGTAACATATGTGGTCTTTATTTTTTGGGAAAATTGTGTCAATGCCCCAAAAGCAAAAACTTCATGTGACGGTCCTCCATTTCTTGCATGTGTTTGATCTAGCGGTCCCATTTATGTCCCACCATTTTTGTCATAATTGCATCCCATTAAGCGTGGAGAGAAGAAATAAAACAAATGCCTCACCTTCTTCCTCATCGGCTCCTCCTCTCCTCTCCTCTCCTCTCCTCTCCTCTCCTCTCCTCTCCTCTCCTCTCCTCTCCTCTCCTCTCCTCTCCTCTCCTCTCCTCTCCTCTCCTCTCCTCTCCTCTCCTCTCCTCTCCTCTCCTCTCCTCTCCTCTCCTCTCCTCTCCTCTCCTCTCCTCTCCTCTCCTCTCCTCTCCTCTCCTCTCCTCTCCTCTCCTCTCCTCTCCTCTCCTCTCCTCTCCTCTCCTCTCCTCTCCTCTCCTCTCCTCTCCTCTCCTCTCCTCTCCTCTCCTCTCCTCTCCTCTCCTCTCCTCTCCTCTCCTCTCCTCTCCTCTCCTCTCCTCTCCTCTCCTCTCCTCTCCTCTCCTCTCCTCTCCTCTCCTCTCCTCTCCTCTCCTCTCCTCTCCTCTCCTCTCCTCTCCTCTCCTCTCCTCTCCTCTCCTCTCCTCTCCTCTCCTCTCCTCTCCTCTCCTCCTCCTCCCTCCACCTCCTCCTCGATATTCTTGTCAAAGAGTTTGAAATTTCTTAAACTTCTCAAACCTTAAGCTTTTAGATGGTTGCGAATTATTTCAAAAGTGAACTTGTCATAACTATTGTTAACATATAGACTTCATCGCACTACTAAATATTAGTTCTCTATGCCAAACTTCGATCATGGATTTGTTAGTGTTGTATATATATGTAGTGGAAATGAGGACTGGTTGAAGCTTTGCTCTCTTATCTACGTGTCCATGTTTGTTGTATAATGATCTTCGATTTTCATGTTAATTCTATTTCACTTCATGTTAATTCAATCTCACTTCATGTTAATTCTATTCGGTTGCATGTTAATTCTATTCAACTTCATGTTAATTCTATTCGCTTCATGTTAGTTCTATTTCCTTTGCAAGTTAATTGTATTATAGAACCGGGATCGTGTTAAGTCTAACTTTGGTTAGTGTTAAGTCTAACTTTGGTTAGTGTTAAGTCTAACTTGGTTCATGTGAAGTCTAACCTGGTTCATGTTAAGTCTAACCAGGTTCGTGTTAAGTCTATTTTGGTTCATGTTAAGTCTAACCTGATTCATGTTAAGTCTAATCTGGTTCATGTTAAGTCTATTTTAGTTCATGTTAAGTCTAACTTGGTTCATGTTAAGTCTATTTTGATTCATGTTAAGTCTAATCTGGTTCATGTTAAGTCTATTTTGGTTCATGTTAAGTCTAACTTGGTTAATGTTAAGTCTATTTTGGTTCATGTTAAGTCTATTTTGATTCATATTAAATCTATTTTTATTCATGTTAAATCCAACTTGGTTCATGTTAATTCAAATTTTGTTTCTTATTTTATTTACCTTTTCTATTTTTGGAAACAAAATAAGGTCCAGAAAATGAAAGTGGACTTAACACGAACCATAATAGACCTAACACGAATGAAACTGGACTTAATACGAACCAGGATCGTATTAAGTCTAACCTGGTTCGTGTTAAGTCTAACCTGGTTCATGTTAAGTCTATTTTGGTTCATGTTAAGTCTAACCTGGTTCATATTAAGTCTAATCTGGTTCATGTTAAGTCTATTTTGGTTCATGTTAAGTCTAACTTGGTTCATGTTAAGTCTATTTTAATTCATGTTAAGTCTAACTTGGTTCATGTTAATTCAAACTTTGTTTCTTATTTTATTTACCTTTTCTATTTTTGGAAACAAAATAAGGTCGAGAAAATGAAAGTGGACTTAACACGAACCATAGTAGACCTAACACGAATGAAACTGGACTTAATACGAACCAGGATCGTGTTAAGTCTAACCTGGTTCGTGTTAAGTCTAACCTGGTTCATGTTAAGTCTATTTTGGTTCATGTTAAGTCTAACCTGGTTCATGTTAAGTCTAATCTGGTTCATGTTAAGTCTATTTTGGTTCATGTTAAGTCTAACTTGGTTCATGTTAAGTCTATTTTAATTCATGTTAAGTCTAACTTGGTTCATGTTAATTCAAACTTTGTTTCTTATTTTATTTACCTTTTCTATTTTTGGAAACAAAATAAGGTCCGGGAAATAAAATGAAGCCTTTTATAATGGTCTTAGGAATACTCGTGGCCCACACAAAAATAAACAAACAACTAGTACCAAAATCCATTCAATTCCATGGCACTTTTTCATTTTTTTAAATTTTGATTTTGAATTTATTTTAATCGCACGTACAAAAATACAAAAACTAACCAACTAGCTACCTTCTTCTAGTTCACAAAAACACCTAGAAGAAAACGCCTACTCAAAATCACACACACATATTTCACTCACCAGACATTTGCCTAAGCACCCTCCTAAAATTAAAAATCACACCCACACCCAAAAAAAATTAAAAATTTTCAAATCAGAATGAGCCTGATCCCTCTCTCTGCAATGAAAACTCCTTTCTAAGCTTATGAGAGAAAAGCCTACAGGAATCCATGCTCAGATCAACAGCAGCCGGCGTCGATCACAGACTTGGTTTGTTTCATTTCATTTCTTGCCGGCTTCAAGTAATTAAAAGGCTTCATTTCATTTCCTGGACCTTATTTTGTTTCCATAAATAGAAAAGGTAAATAAAATAAGAAACAAAGTTTGAATTAACATGAACCAAGTTGGATTTAACATGAATAAAAATAGATTTAACATGAACCAAAATAGACTTAACATGAACCAAAATAGACTTAACATGAACCAAGTTAGACTTAACATGAACCAAAATAGACTTAACATGAACCAGATTAGACTTAACATGAACCAGGTTAGACTTAACACGAACCAGGTTAGACTTAACACGATCCTGGTTTGTATTAAGTCCAGTTTCATTCGTATTAGGTCTACTATAGTTCGTGTTAAGTCCACTTTCAACATTGAATTTTCTATAGAACGGCACCCATTTTCTAGCAAATTGACAGGTTTGTGATAGAGTTTCACGGGTCAGCATCGCCGCCCCATCGTCTTAGTCGTAATCTCACAAGAAAAAATTAGTGCTAGAACTTGCGGGCGGAGGCGGAGGAGGAAGAGGAGTAGGGGAAGGAATCGGAGGGGGAGATGAAGTGCTTTTCGACGGTGTAATAATATTCCATATGTACGTAAAGGAGTAGTGGTTGTTTACTATCGTGGAGGGAGGAGCATGTGGTGGAGGCGGTGGAGGAGACATGAGAGTAGTGTCGGGTGATGGTGATGGAGGAGGAGGAGAGGAGAGGAGAGGAGAGGAGAGGAGAGGAGAGGAGAGGAGAGGAGAGGAGAGGAGAGGAGGAAGAAGGAGATGGTTATGAGAGGAGGAGAGGAGAGGAGAGGAGAGGAGAGGAGAGGAGAGGAGAGGAGAGGAGGAAGAAGGAGATGTGTTATGAGAGGAGGAGAGGAGAGGAAGAAGGAGATGGGTTATGTGAGGTGATGGAGAGGAGAGAAGAGGAGGAAGAAGGAGCTGGGTTATGAGAGGAGGAGAGGAGAGGAGGAAGAAGGAGATGGGTTATGAGAGGAGGAGAGGAGAGGAGCTGAGATGAGGAAGAAGGAGATAAGGGTATTTTTAGATTTTTTATTTCTTTCTCTCTCTCCATATTTAGTTGGCATGCAATTATGATAAAAAAAGGGATGGGGCACAAATTGGGGCACTGTTTAGGGCTGAAACACATGGGGCAAAGTTAGAGGGGGCTGGTCACATGAAGTTTTTGCTTTTGGGGCCTTGACACAATTTTCCCTTATTTTTTTGGCAATAATATTTAAGCACAGTTTTGCTAAACATCTTAACTGCTTTTGGAAGTAGGTTTTGATATATGATTATCCAACGACTATTTATAGGAGCTTATATAGATTGCTTATATAAAACTACTTATATAAGCAGCTTATTATAAGCTCCTGCAACCTCACACTAAGTCATTGAAGTTGCTACTAGGCATCCAACTCTTATAAGTTTTCTCAAAATTAGTTTCTTAAATTATTGAAATTTTGCTATTAGATATCTCCATTCTTATAAACTAGTATTAAGCCCGCGCGTTGTTGCAGGTATTATTTACCAAATTATATATTTCGTCAAATTGATAATATGATTTATATATATAACCATTTATAAAAACTTTAGCGATAAGTTTTTACTACTATTTATAGAGTAAATTTTCGAACAAGTTAACAAAATATTACACCAATTAGCAAGTTTTACCAATTTTCTATAATAGAGCCAGAAAAGATATATATTTGTGAAATGTCTGATAAAGTTTAAATTCATCATTTGCAAGTGCAAAAAAAAAAAAAGATATGAAGCTGCAACTTGAATAGTAGATAAATGGTTAAAAAATCACTATAGCATACAGAGCATTCTTAGGATTCGAAATTACACTGTAGCATGAACATCAATTTTAATATTCTGAAGCATACTGCAGCAAGAATAGTGTTTACTGTGGCATAAATAGTAATTTCGAGGTTTTGCTTTAAGTTAGAAGTAGTAGATTGTTTCAAATTGATCGCACAGTAGGAAGATACAAGTATTGGGCATACTGATAGAAATTTCAATGATTTGCGGGAATAATTTGAAATATGTATTAAAAATTCTTGAGAGTATGATGGGATAAAAAGTGCGCCAAACACTGAAATATTAGGACATTTCTGCACAACATTTTACTATCATGTGGTATTTATAACTTGTAGTTGTACAGATACGGAAAGAACTTTGTTTAAAACCAGAGAGCTTAAATACTAGTAAAAGAATTTAGAGATAACAAGCAATTAACCTCTTAGAACAGTAAATATATACTATCATACTAGTCTGATCTATTACTATATTAACAGAAAAGATTGCGTGATCATTTTTCCATATATAAATAAGGTAGAGATTATTACAAAGCTCCAATGTCTTATATGATCAGTATATAATCACTGATCCTTAGCCTTGCAATCTACTAATATTAAAGATATCCAGTACATTTTATTGTGCTTATAACAACACCATGAAGCTAGGATAAACACAGGAAACCGAGTGCATTATTATAATATGAGGACAAATTATTTGATGATTATCCAAGCCTGAAACCTCCTGCATCAAAAATAACACCAATATATATGTAAACATTAGAGTTTTAGACATAGATACGTCCATAGAAACTGAGATTGATTATATTTAAGAAAATTATGAATTTCAAGTTGTTTGGACTTTATGAACTTATAAAAAGAACACACATACCATGAGGTGGAGAATGGTATCAGGGGAAGCGTGAGCAGTTGCCTCTGCAATTTGTTTGGGATCAATAACTTCAATCCAATAGCTATCTGGGTCCTTGATTTATGCAACTCCTTTCATATCCTCTGCAATAATAAACATAAGGTTTAATTGCATATAGAACCCCTGTACTATTGTCCAGCTGTGGATAGACCCCTTGTAGTTATATTGGTGCAGACATACCTCTGTACTATTTGCCCAAGAGCGAATAGATGCCCTGGGTGAAATTTTTTTTAAGCACTTTTAATTCTTAAAAGAGTTAAAATAGTTCACTCAGAGGATCTATCTGCACAAATAGAACTACAGAGGGTCTTCTGCACTGCTAACTCGTACATGACAAAAGGTTCGAATTCTGCAAATTTATGTAATAAAAGTCAGAAGACAGCCAAATATGTTGCATAAACTTGGGCATAAAAAAATAGAGGGATGATATAAAAAAAATAAAGATTTAATTTGAGTTACCACTTACCATTTTCAGGTTTCTGCACAAACTCCACTCCCAAGCGTTCAAATCGATCACACGCTTTGTAAACATCATCAGCTGTGATTCCAATATGGCCTAAAGAGAACCAATAATATACTCACGTTGATACTTTAGTTTTTACCAAACTTGTATATAGAATCCAATATCTAATTTAAATTAAGAATTATTATCACTTTAATAGATCAAAGTTTCATCCATTTTTGGCTTTAGAGGGGGTGTTTGACAGATTGAAAGTGTGAAAGTTAATTTTTTTTTTCATAAGTGACTTTCACGTCCACATCAGCATGCAATTGAAATACAGCGTTTGTTTGCAAAACATATTGTTGTTTAAAGCAAAAGTAAAGATGATGCGGCAAAGTAGGAATTTTTTAACAAAAATAATTAAAGTTGTTTAATTAAAAGCGATCTCTACTTTTTTTTACTTTCATGTGACTTTTGCATTTTCTAGGAAAACTCAAATTTGCCTCAAATCTGATGTTAATTCATTTGTATTTCACTCTCACAATACATCCATCCAAACAAACATGTAAAATCTTAAAAGTAAGTCACTTTCTCTTTTATTTTTCACTTGCACGTAAACAAACACCCTGTCAGTAAAATGAGCTTAAGTATGTCAAAATGATACCTTAAAGTTTCATTGACTTTACACTCTAGTACCTTTTATCATGTGACCGGTTGAGTTTGGAATATGGAAATTGAAAATAATCAATAAACTTATGACCGGGCATTTATATTTTAAATTTGATTGTGGTAATAGAATAAAAAGATACAAACCAAATCCAAGAGGTTCAGAATTTCCATTGTGGTAGCCTTTGAATTCAGGATCATTTTCAGTGCCCCAGTAACTACATACATAATAACAGCAAGGAACAAGATTAACTTAGATTAAAAAAAATAAAATAAAAAAAGACAAACACTGCAATAAGAAAAATGTAATAGAGCTTAATGGTAAAATTATGCAAATTGATACCCTTTCTTACTGTGTGAGTTCAAGGGAAGCCTTGTGACTAACTGTCCATGCAGTTTTTTGGAATGGATCAGTTGGTGCTTTTTCAGGATTCTGTTTCACATATGTAAATATTTTTTTTTTTGATCAATGAAATTTTTTTTTTCATTAATCATGTAAACAGTTTTCTTACATCAAAGTCTCATAATTGAGATTACAAAGATAAAAAGAGCTCAAAAGCTCAAACTAGAGGGTAGTGTTCAACGGGAATTTACAAACTAAGAATCCACTGCTCATATTCAACTGGAATTGTCCTGTTAAGCACAATAGTAAGGATTGCAATCTGGATTGCTTTGAAAACTTGCTCGGTTGTGCGATTCTTCCTTTCAAAAATACGTTGATTCCTTTCTTGCCAAATGTAATACACTGAAGTAGAGAGACCGGCTCTTTTGAGCTGTTGCATATATCCTTTATCTCTCAAACAGCTGGAAAACCAGTTGCTCAAAGATCTCCAATCACTGAATCTCCTTCGGAACCCCAGCCAATCCATCACTTTATTCCAAATTGTCATTGAGAAATGGCATTCAAAGAAGAGATGTTGATGACTCTCATGAGTGGTAACAGAACAGAGTATACAGGAGTTTGAGGATAACAAGCTCATCCTACATAGTGTGTCCTGAGTGAGCAGCCGACCATGAAATGTAAGCCAGACAGCAACTGAGTGCTTGGATGATTCAGAGAACCCCATACAGTATTGGACCAATTTATAATAGGGTTAGGTGGAGATAGGGCAAGATATAGCTTTGTATTGCTGATTTTCCCTTGTGCACAACATGCACGAACAATATCCATTAGACTCTGCAGTCCACCAAAATGAACTAGTGCATAATCCCTTACTTTAAGGAATTGTTTCCACATCCATGAGTCTCCATTTTTCCTTTCCACATATGTAAATATTTGCTAAATTGATATAATGATGAGGTTTTTTTAGATGTTAGTCCCTCAAAACTTTAATAATTTCATATTAGTCCCTCAATTACCCGCAGCTTATATTTATGTAAACACGGGAAACATAAGCGAAGGCATTTTGGTCATTGAGAGACCAATTCTAAATATCCCTTTGGATTTGAGCAAATGATTAGCAATTTCAAAGATCTAAGAGACTAGTATTGATTTACAAAAGATTCGCGGGACTAAAATCTCAACAAAAAAAATGGAGTTAAATATTGCATAAATGAAGAGGTTACATAACCTTTGAAATAGCAAAATTTTTACCTCATAACACAAAAGGTATAAACTCATTTTCTTTTCTGCGATGTCCAGCCTCTTCAACAAACTACATAAATAATTTTATTCGTCGAAATGTAAGAATAAGCATATAACAAGGGAATAACAATCTATCATTTAATTCCTAGGGTATCTTAATTAGTGCTATTTACTTTTAAATATCTTTATAAGATACTTAAATACAAATGCAACTATTTTATTTTTTCCTTTCTGTAATAACTGTATTACTCAATGAAAAAAAGCATGCAATGACTACCATATATATGTCATCAAAATTAGGCAAAAATTACATGAAATGTGTTTTATGTGAAATCCAAGAAGACTTACTGCATCCCCATGACTCTTGAATAGAAATCAAGGCTAGGCTTAGGATCCTTAATTCTCAACATCTGCGGTCCCAAAACCAATTAGCAACCATCATATCAAACTAAAAAAAGGGTAAATTTCACAAAACCCCGCTTAAGTTTAGCCGTATTTAGATAAGCTCTCCTAAACTTTAGAAATGTCACTTGCCAAATAACCCCCTTACTAATATCAGTAGATCTTACTATGCACGTAAAGTCACGTATATCCAAATGACCAAAATGCCTCCTATAAGAAACCTCTTGCATGACCTTTTTAATGATTTTAAAAGTAACTTCCACAAAAGCTAGTCAGCGTTAGAAGGGTTAGATTAGAGATTTCATTAATTCTGTTAATGATTAATTTAACTTAATAAGTAAAGAGTATGTTGGTCATTTTGTGAGTCCACCTAAACCTAAAGCTATAAGGTTAGTTGAAAAAATTTAAAACATTAAGGGATTTTCTGAAATGCCCCAGACTTAAAAGCGACATGGGGGGCTATCTCAAAATCAGCCAAACTTTAAGGGGTTTATTGAAATTTACCCGAAAAAAGAACGAACAAACCAAGCAATCAATATAAACAAGTTGAAACAAATAACCCTTGGTGGCCTCATCAGGCTCTGGCTGAAGACCTGGGTTTTCTGAGGGTGACTCTTTTGATTCAGTTGAATCAGCCATTGCAAAAAAATTAAAGGAGAGATGGATAATATCTAAAACTAAGCCCATGAAGAGGCTTATATAAGATTTTTGATAATATGTAATGAGAGTGACATGAAACTATTTGATGGATATTGAGACGGACATAAAACAATCCAATGATTTCGTGCACTTTTTTGCTTTCTAGCAATTGAGTTAGAAGTTCGATGGGGATAATAGGAGGTTGCAATTTTCTGCAACATTTTTTTTTTTTTTTTTTTGGGGAGTATTAGGGTCAGTTTGGAATTGGTTTTTTAAGGTTGATTGACTTGATTCTATTTATTTTTTCAAGAAGTAATGAATAGATTCGGATCCTCTCCAATTAGGTGATAATTTGAGAGGGTCCAATTACCCTGATTTTTAACGTCCATTTCAATTTCAATGGATGAGATGATACCACGTAGGATTTTCACTTATATTGAAAACCGCTATTTCCTTGAAAATCAATATTATGAAAACCACTATTTTGTGATTGTGAAAACCAAATTGGGCAAGGATTCTCTGCATTCTTGATTGTAGAGAGCCTCTACAATTGGTTACGTAGGGCAGTTTGATTCATGGATTAGTTTTGATGCATGTCACGGATCTAAAAAAATCCATATTCATAATCTTGTTTGTTTGCATGCATATTGAAGAGGATTTGATGAATGACAAATCTAAGCAAAAAATTCTTGTTTGGTTGAACATGAATTTGTTGAGGATAATATGGTATAATATCACTCCTTTTTTAATTTTTAGATAAGCCTCAGTTAAAATCAGAGTGAAATCAGCATATTTTTAGGGAATTAGAATTGATGCAATAATCCTATGTGGCAGGTCCAATTTTATGATAAAAAATGCTAACCAAACAATGTATTTAGTTAAAATTCAAGATTTTGGTCTTGTAGGTCCTAGTTTTTCAATTTAAAGTTGCAAAATGCAAGGAAACAAACAGCCCCTAAATAGTATTGGTTGATTTAGTGGGTCCCATAATTAAAAAACTTTTTATATAATTTAAATGAAAAATAACATTCATGGGGTACCATGGAGTGAGGAGATGTTATTGGTGAGTAGTAGAGACTCTCTAAAATCAATGATGTAGAGGATCTCTGCCCCCACCTAATCGAAGAGGATAGTGTTTGTGAAATTTATTTTGCATGTTGATTGAAGTTGATGTTGCTTTTAAGTAGGTGCTTTTAGAAGCAACCAGGGGATGGTTTTAAAAGCATCTTCTGCTTTTAATAATTATATTATAATACTATATATATTATGTAGATTTTGATATTATTAGTTTATCTATTCTAAAATTGTCTTGTCTATTTTGATAGCTAAAGTTATATCTATTTTTGTCATTTTTAACTTATAATTATATTTAAACACAATTTTACCAAACACCTTACTGCTTTTGAAAATAAATTATGATATATGATTACCAAACAACAGCTTATATAAGTTGTTTCTATAAGTCGGTATATAAGTAACTTATTATAAGCTCCAGCAATACCAAACGGGCCCTTAGTCCCTAAATTTATGCAAATAAAAGTCAAAAACAGCCAAATATGTTGCATAAACTTGGGCATAAAAAAATAGAGGGATGATATAAAAAAAAAAGATTTAATTTGAGTTACCACTTACCATTATCAGGTTTCTGCACAAACTCCACTCCCAAGCGTTCAAATCGATCACACGCCATGTAAACATCATCAACTGTGATTCCAATATGGCCTATAAAGAACCAATAATATACTCACGTTGATACTTTAGTTTTTACCAAACTTGTATATAGAATCCAATATCTAATTTAAATTAAGAATTATTATCACTTTAATAGATCAAAGTTTCATCCATTTTTGGCTTTAGAGGGGGTGTTTGACCGATTGAAAGTGTGAAAGTTATTTATTTTTTTTCACAAGTGACTTTCACGTCCACATTAGCATGCAATTGAAATACAGTAAACCCCCAATAATTTTTTGCATTTTGCAGATAATCCCCATAAATTCGAGCCGAAAAACAACATAACAAGGTATTCTGAAAGTTATTGGGGGTTTCATGCAATTTATCCAAAAGATATTGGGGGTTCTCTACAATAGTTATTGGGGGTTTAGTGCGATTTTGAAAGTTATTGGGGGTTTTGCTGCAAAATGCTAAAACTTCTTGGGGGTTTAGTGTAATTTGGTTCAATTGTCTTACAAAGGCTATTGTAGATTAGTCTCTATGTCAAGTAATGCGTACCTTAAATTTCCTCCTTAGAGGGGGTTCAGAGGGCAGAAAGCCTTTTTTCCCCCCTCCCACCTCAATGTTACATGATGAATTTCAGGAATAAATGATCACAAAAAAAAGGAAAAAAAAAAAAGAAGAGAAAAGAGAGATCAGACTGCTTTGTTTCATCATATATCTGTCCGTTGAAGTTCATTGTCATTTGGCGTCCTTTTATTTCGAAAGTGAATGCAATAGAAATGAGAATGTTAAGACGAATGAGTGGATGTTCACCGAGAAATTAGTATGTTCGCAGAAAGTTAGAGGTTTCTTCTATTAAGGATAAAATAACGAAAAATCGTTTGATATGATTTGGTCAAAATACAACTAAAGTTGGTAAATCCCCCAATTAGGAGAGTGACAATATTATAACTAGTGGAGATAGGAGGACTAGAGCTAGGCCAAGGAGAAATTAGTCAGAAGATTAACTTAACGGTGAATATAGCCCTCAATTGCACTGAATAGAATAAAAGAGTAGAATTTATGTAGCTGACCATGAAAATATGGGGAAAAAACTTTGTTGTTTTTTGTTATTTCAAAAGTGAGAACAAGTTCATGGTGCGTAAATAATCATGTTATTTGGAAACAAGGAGACTGATGCAATTTCTCCAATCACATGAGCACAGCATAAAACACAGAGCAATGGTCCTGAGAATTATTCACCACAATCGAACAAGCACAATTCCTTTTAATACCGTCAACCGAATCACTTAGACACGAAATGCACTCTTCGACACCGATATCGGATCTACATGTAGAAAAACCGTAAACATCGGGTAACTGTACCGTATAAATACGGTCTTCAACGTTGGCCGTTGCAGTCCTCATGCTCTCAAGAACAGTGAGCACATTTGATGCTAAACTGCTCTCAGGATCATACTTGGTCCAGTTGCAGCTTAGATCTGCATCAGTAACAGTTGACAGTATAATAGTAACGGTTGACAGTATAATAACTGTAAATGTTATCACCAAAATTGTTGTTGACGTTGAAGGGTTCATGTTTGTTGGTTGATTCTTTGTTGAAGGGATGATGCAGTTCTGCATTGAGTATTTATAGATGCTACCAATGAGCCACAGTTTATGATTAGCTGGCGAAATAGCAAGAGAGGACTTTGGATGTGGTGCTTGAGTTTTGTTTGAGTTCAGGTTTGGCTCTTAGTTTCATGGTATAATCGCTGAATAGGAATTTTTGTTTCAGGTACTAATCCAGTTGTGTATAGGTGGAGATAGAATAAGAAGGCATATTTGTGTCATTATTCCCTCTAAAATATTTGGAAGGAGTTTGACCAGAGGGTAGCTTTATCTCAAATTGCACAGGACTACTGAAGGTTGTGGGTAGTTTTATGAAAGAGATTAAGCTGAAAAGGGTAGCAGAATCTAAAATCCTAAAGTAGTAGCAAAAGAAACACCATCCTATGCCACTGCATCCTTATCTGAAAGAAATCAAACTTTCAGATAGAGACATTGAAAACCTATGGACCGAAAAACATTGAAAACCTATACCAGATAATTGTTGTTCAACTTTTGTACTGGAAACTAATATGCTCTCCTTGAAACATGCCTTGAAGCCACAGAAGCTAGCTCAAATCCTAGCATTTAATTCATTATATAAATTAACACATTAATATTTCTGATACAAGAACTATGACCACTGATAAAAGAAAGATATTCATTAGCACTGTTTTAGTACAAGGGCAAAGACGATAAAAGATTAACATTACAATAATATGGATTTCGAAACCAACACAACGAATAGGTTAGTACCCCCCACCCCAAAACCCAAGAGGTTCTCCAGATAATCAGTGAACCTCAGATGCTTCCAACTCTTTAAGAAGCTAAAAGAACCAAGAAGATGCTCACTGACTCCCTCCTATAGCTTGCACTATACACAAAAAGAAGAAATCAAACGAAAATAACATACAGCTCGAATAACACATACAGGTTAAATTTTTGCATAATATTAATGCTCGTGCTTGGAGCCTCGTGCTTTCAGTATTCCTGGAATTGGAGGCGAACTGGGAACTTTTCCTAGTGAATGGGGTCCCGTGGGTTGTGGCATTTGAGATGGAAACATGCCTTGTATGCTGGAGCTCTCTCCTAGATTTGAAATAGGATCTTGAGCGCCGTTATTTTGCTCTTTGTCACAAAATCTCATTGCCTTCAGAACGTATGAGTCGTCGTGCAACTCAAAAGGTGTACTGTAAATGAGATTTGAGAGGGGATATTAGACAGTACAAAATAAAAAGATTAGCAGCCTGAACGAGAGTAACACCCTATAGGCTAAGATATAACATTATTAATGGTCAACATATTTTAGAGAAGACACGAAACTGGATAAGGTTTCACAGTTTGTTCACAGGCACTGTCGAATAGTTTGATTCCTAACGGTTTCTATTATAGAATCCAAACATGTTTTCGTGAATATTTTGGAAAACAATTTCCCGTGCAAACATGGCAACAATTTTTCACGAGTTTTCTCAAAAAAAGAGCTAACCAAACATGCCCTTTATAGAAACTTTAGCTCGGAAATGGGTTGTTAACCAACTTTTTCCAAATAAAATATGAGGGAAGTGGTTGAGGTTTCCCAAAGCTAAGTTTCCAATGTTGATTTCCTACTAACCTAGCAAAAGAAATTTGAGGAAATCAGTTACTTAAAGTCACAAATCCCTGTTTTTAACTTTCAATCCGAACTATAAATTCAATTGAAAATCAAATTCCAGCATGTTCTTTAGGGCAATATATATATATATATATATATATATATATATATATATATATATATATATATATATATATATATATATATATATATAAAGAAATCCAGGGCAAAGAGTGGAAATGGCTTCCTGAGGCAGAAACTGATTTCCTGTATTTGTTGGAAAACAACCAAACAGCCCTAAGGTTGTGAGTTAGAGGAAACAGTTGGCGCTTTGTCAAGTTCGATGCCTTCCCAGAACAAAGATTGCTAGTGTCTCGACCTTTTAAATTAAATAGATTAGAATGTCAATAGGACATTCTGCACTAATAAATTGATAAACAAAACAGCTGTAAACAGTGGAAAGAGTATCAAGAGAGGCAGCAGGAGAATTGAATAAATAATACAAATAAAGCAGCTGTAAACTTATACAAACTATCTGTCAATACTGTTTTACTGATGTGAATTTCACAAAACCACCATGAACAATTAGGAGAGTTTTGCACAAAACTAACAAAACTTCTTTTATTAGAGAAAATATAAACACAAACAGCAGAAGAATGAATACCCATAGTATAATACATATCTAAAATATTATTGTTATATTATATTAATTATAGTATAATATGTATTATTAATTAATAGTATTAAATATATTATTAATATATTAAAAAATATAATATAATAATATATTATATTACAGTGTAAGATATTGAATTATATAGTATCTTATATTATATTATATAACAAATATATAACATTAAATAAATTGTCAATACACTATATTATATAAATTATATTAACGCCCTTTAAACTTAAAACACCAAACTCAAAACAGCTTTTTGGTGTTTTGAAATAACTATGGTGTTTTTGGTTTTGGATATTTTAGCCCAACAAAAACACCATGGTTTCCAAATGTACAGTGTTTTCTTCTTGGCAAAAACACCATGGAAACACCGAAAACACCATGGTATCCAACACTCCCGAAACAAACAGCTGGAAGGAGTTTTGCACAAAACTAACTTAAACTCTTTTTATTAGAGAAATTATCACTTTCAAATCTGCAGAAGAATACCTCATAGTATCTAACGCTTACCCAAAAAATATCAACAACGTTGTTCGAAAACTAAAATGCCCTCTAATAGCTAAGAATGGGATGAGGATAAGAGAGTAGTTAAGGATAAGAGAGTAGTTATATGAAGTAAATAAAGATAAAAATGTCCAAAATATATCTCATAGATAGAACGTAACAATTAGAAATTATGATCCAACCATTAATTAACGCTTTTAAGGTAATAATTAATTAACAGAATTTTATGAACCATTTAACTGTGCAGATTCAATGATCATAAATATGTTTACTTCTCCTTATCAACAAGTTGTCATCATCAAGAAGTTTAAGATCAAGCTCATGAAAGTACCTATTAAAGTCGAAATGCACCAGCTGCATATCTTCTGATATTTCCACCTCAACAGTTGCATGTGGACGAGTCTGTACATCAATATGGAGGGTAGAAGAAAATCATTACTGCCATTTAGACTAGTCATTTCAATACAAATAAATCACGTAATGCAGTGCACAAAGGTAAAACCACCTAAAATATTTCAATACAATTAACTGTGTTGCCTACACTTCTTGTTTCTTTCTCTTGTTTGTAAAAGAATGTTGAGGGATAGGGGTTTATAGCAAACCAACTTCACATACAAGACCTTTCAGAAAAAGGCAATGAGCACGGATAGCAGAATACATCATGTGATGGCAAGGTTTGACTTTTGCAATCATGGATTACTATTTTGGCAAGATTGCAAAGTCAAATGGTGAATGTATGAATTATAATAGTTAGCTCAAAAGCTCGTGATACAGAAGGCTGAAAATAAAGAATTTGGCAATGGAGCTTATGCACAAATATGTATATGCCTACAACAAGCAAAGCTTAGCCAAACTGAAAGTATGAATATACATTTCCAGATCTCAACACATAAAGCAAACAGTGAAAAACTAACCAACCCCTGTTTACACTTATCATATTTTATAAATTTATAATATTTATGAAATTAACTATAAGGAAAAGTGATGTAGCAATCAATTACACCAGGAGTGCCATGTGGTTCGTCAAGAAACAAGGAAGTGTATACAAGTCATAATAACAGTAACGCTTAGGCTTCGGAAAAAGAAGAAAAAGAAGGGAATAGCAAAGCGAGGATACCTGAATCAGAATGAATGGCAAAGCAACACCACCTGGAGGATTATCTCCATACAGTTGCTCATTCCGGTGTACCAAGTTCTGGAGGCCTATGTACTTAATGGAGGAAAAACAGAAAAATTTCAGGCTAAAGCAACAAATATGACAGCAAACTGATCCCTAAAATATATTTAACATGTGACAAAGATCATATTTATACAATGATTTTCAAAATTCAATGGTAACATGGCTTTATGTACATGCATCCCAAAGGAATATTTGCATCATGTACCCATTCCCTTATTTTATATGAATGTTTGTCAAAATATAAAGAGAACTTGTAGAGAAGCAAGTTTGCAATTTAAGCAAACATTATATAGTATCATAACAAACCATGTAATGAAATGTGTATATAGTATATATACTCTTTAATTGCTAATAAAAATTATATGATTTACTCTCACCAGTAAACTAACACGTACCGCACATTTTAAGCAAACATTATATAGTACCATAACAAGCCACTGCCTTCAAACAAAATTAAGTCAAACAAGCAGTAGATGGCTGAAGATATGTATCTTCAATTAGCCAACAAGCAGGGCTGCAACTTGTGGCAATGTTAAAAACACCCGACTGAACCAAATAAAATAATTTTTACGGGTTTGCTCAGGGATTTCATGCTTGGGCTGGGCTCTGGTAGCAGAATCCCAACACAAGCTCAGCCCATATCCAATATCATCCCTTCCCAGCCCCTCTAACCCGAATACAACCCAGCTTACATATATGCATAATATATAAGCTCTACACGTTACAGATTACAGGTCCTTTAATATTAGTTTACAACCTCCACTAATAAGTTTGGTTCAGCACAATATGCATAAATTTGAATTAGCTTTTGATGATATTTCAGCTTGATTGCCCACTGCAGGCTCACTCACAGCTGAATCTTCCCACTCATATCGCTACTAAAATGAATTAAGGTTACAGCAAGAATACATGAAATAGGTCTCGTCCATGCACACAAGAACACATTCATATGCCCATGCGCGTGTGCAGGCATAGCCGCACACGTGTTTGCATGCATGTAATTTAGCTGAATCTCTACTGAAATGAATTAAGATTGCAATTACATGCATGCATCACACAAATTGGTGATGCCCTCATGCACATGCACATACATAAATATGCTCATGTCGTGCACAAGTGGTCATGTGTATGGATAGAAGCATTAACACAGCCAGGTCCATGAGAGGAGAACTTTACTTGATCTTCGAGTTCTTGCAAATATGCTGCTTTCTTTTCGATTCTACTTTTCAGAGCAACACGTTCTGCCTGCAATTAAGAGTGGAACTAAGCAAACGAGCTTTACAATAGAAGGGAAAAAGAATAAAAATATTCAACAGAAAGAAACTTCAGAAAAATATTCAATAAACACACAATACACAAACCTTCAATTCTTCAATATCATTTAAGCTAGTTCGCGGTAAACCCTTCCATTGGATCTCTTTTTTATCCTTTGAGATGATATCCATTGCCATAAGAACATTCAGTGCATCATACACCCTCCTCCGTATGTTTTTCTCATCATACTGTTGCTGTATTTAAGGAGGTACATCAATTAAAGCAACTGATTAAGATAGATTTCACTGGTCAATTGACAGACTGTTCTACCTGATCTGGAGGCCCTATACCATTAACTGGATCTGCAAATTCAGCAACAAGTTCATCTGCGACCTATAAAAGGTAAAACTCCAAAGTTTAAAAGCACAAAAATAAAAAATCAACTTATTACTCAACAAAGGCGAACTGAATAATTGCTCGACCCATTTGGTTAGAAACATATATTATGGACAGAAAAGGTTGAGATTTAAGAAACATAGATAGTACAAATGAACAGCCAAGCACCACATCTGACAAGATTCATAGATAGTACAAATGAACAGCCAAGCACCACATCTGACAAGATTGTAATATGACCACAATAAGATTTTGACACTTGAAAAGTCTAAAGTCCAAAGTCCAAACCTGAAGTAAATATGACTTCAGCATAAAAATAGCCAAGGAGTAGTTCTTTATGATTGTATGCTTTAAAATTTTGACGCACAATATAGGAGGTTTGCTCATATCACCATCAATTCCATGTTAGTAAATATCCTACAATCATACCTATGCTTTGGATCATCAAATTTGAAGAACTGTCAGCATAAATGCACTGAGAAGTTAATATATTTTACTGTTCATTATGAATTAATATCAAGTCTCTGCCTATTTAAGTTAAAATTGTTTTGTATTAATTTAAGTGAAAACTCAAATGTAATATGTTTAACATGTATCAGACGGTTGTATTACTCCTCTCCAATAGTAATCTCCAATCTGCAACATATCTAGTTCCCATTGGAATTATGAAACATACTTATTGAAACTGTTGCTGCTTTCAAAGGTTAGATGCAACCTAAAGATGCTTTTAAAAGCGGTTTACGCTATTTATAGTTTTAATATCATATATATAAACCCTTTAGCTTTTGACATAATTAGTTTATCTATTCTAAAATTACCTTGTCTATTTTTGTCATTTTCACTTATAATGATCTTTAAACATAATTTTACCAACAATTTTACCAAACACCTTGCTACTTTTGGAAGTAGCTTATAATATATGATTACCAGACAACTATTGTCAGTAACTTATATAAGTTGCTTCTATAAGCTGCTTATATAAGCAAATTATCATAAGCTCCAGTAATACCAAACTGGCCTTAAGTCCTTTTCTGATTTACTACTTGCAAATCTCATACTTCTATATATACCATACTTCTTAACTTTCTGAATTACTATGTTAAATGTTTATAGGACCTTCCAACAGTTTGAAACAGGATTAATGAAAATTCAGATCTTAGCAACTTACTTTGCCGGTGAGGCAATGAGCAACAAATACCTCCCCTTCTTATAAGCCCCGTCATGATAAATTTAATTTATTTCTTTAATATCTTCATTCATTTCAATGAAGTATCACAAGAACAAATTTGATCGTATATGGATCATGCAATTGAGTTCTAAATAAGACTTATTTGAATCTCTAGTTCCAATTGAAATTGTACCCAGAACCTCCTTTTCAGCTCTAAATTCCTTTTGGCTTGTTATCCTCCGAGAATATTCTGCAATTATTCTGGCATATATTCTTATTTTACTTGAATCAATTACCACTACCCTTATAGACAATCTATGTAACGTGCTTCTTCCAGTACAATTCTCAACCACATCAGTGGAATTTGCATTGTCACGGATGAGAGATATTTAGAGCGATACTGATATTTTCCAATGCCATACCAGGTAAATCAACATGATCTTAACATGAACCATTGGCATGCGGACACATGAGTATCACTAAATTTCCATATAATCGCATCTTCCCCCATGTGACAATATAGACCTGCTTTTACATACACATAAACATGAGCCTGCATGCATGGGTGTTTCTGTGTGTTTGGGCTTGTGTGTATGTGTATTATCATAGATATTTTGAGTCCATAATATATTGAAATCTGTGTGTGTGCATGCGTGTGAAAGAAGTGAAAAGCAAGGAGCCAAGGTGGTAAAAATAGATATCAACCTATGCTGATAGAGTAACTGAAGCTGCCTATTCAACAAGTGTTTACTTAGGTATAAGTTACAAAACAATATAATCTGAGTTACTATTATGCTTGTAGTTGTCGTGAAATGACATGAATATAGCTTGTTTTGATTTATTTAGCTATGATAGAATACTTGTCTTGAAAATGGCTTCTACCAATCTTGCTAAGATCCAAACCTCTCTTAAAATTTCCAACCCTGTCACAAAGGAAGCATGTGATAAATGATGGGATCTGTTTTCTTAGCAAGAGGGAAACAGTCAAAACCAAGGCCCTCATATACAGAAAAAATTGTATTAAGGCAGAGTTAAGAAGTAGAAGGTTTGAGCATCAGAAGGGAAAATGATGAATCAATATAGAACCAAAATATTAAATAATAAAGAAAAATATGACCAATCTGACCTCATTGTAAGTTGTTCTCCCCTTGCTTTCCACTTTTTCGCAGACTGCACATAACGATAAGTATGTTAGAAACGTGCAAATAGCATCTTTTACTAATGTTTGAAATAAGTTGCAAAGCAGCATCAACCATCAGGGCCTCATCTGGTAGCATAAGCTACCCACTGTCTGCCCAAAAAAGATAAAAACAGAAACTAATGAAGCCTTTTGGGCTTAACTGTTAGAAGTTAACAAATAGAAATAGTGCTTCCAGTCACCTTTCATGCTGAATTGCCGAAGGCCCCTGCCACTTTTATCACCGGCAACAGCTCGTGTTCCTCTCTTTTTCTTTTTGCCACTGTTAAAAAGATTCTTAATTCAATATTAATAGGAAATGTCAACAATCTAAAATATCAATTATAAAGCATATGTACTTTCATGGGTTTATAAATATTTTATCAAAAAGTTTCCTTTGAAAAGTAGAACATAGTTCTACAAATAAATTCCTCCACGAAATAAGAGGAAAAATTATATTGGTCAGAAGATAAGAGTAGTGAAGCAACATGACGACCATGGAAAAGTAGTACTCTTTTATATTGTTATTGCAATAACTTCGTTGACTACGTAGGAATGTAACTCATCAAGTTATCACGCGTATTTGTCACAATTGTTCCTTTAACATGCTCTTTTCTATACGTTATTCCATGGTGGCTAGCAAGTACATGCATCATCTTACAGAATAAGAGTATATATATCATTGTACCTTTTTAAAAACATAAAGAAAGCCATCCATAACGAGAAAAAGATTAAGAAGGAAATAGAGTAACTTTGAAGTCCATATAGTAGTTCGTTTAATATGGAAGCAAGGTTTTAAATATCGGTTATCGGGGATTTATCGGACGGTCAAAATCTATATCAGATAGTGGATATCGGGATATATCGGGGATAAGTAGCATTTATCGGAGTAACATTACCGGATGGTGATCTACATAATATAATATTCTAAAATGTAATCTAACCATACTTAATGAAATATAAACATACTAAAATGTAAATAATTATGGTTAGGATCACTAACCAATGGTAGAAACTCGGGTCGGGTCGGGTTTAAAGTGCATTGAATAGGTGCCCGTTGCCCGAAATCAAAACTCAAATCAAAGGCCGATAATTCTGATTTTTGGGCCGACAATATCGGCCGATAACTCACTTTATCGCTGCATTATCGGCGATAAACATCCAAAAACGATAAGCGATTTATAATCGAACTTATCATAGCGGAAGGCCCCCAAAACCGATAAATCGCCAATAATATCGGTTTATCGACCGATATTTAAAACATTGTATGGAAGCCCCTTAGACTATTATGAATAAGTCTAATCTAAAGGCAACACCTCAAGAAAGAAGACTATATTTTCATTGCAAGTGGGATAAATCAGATTATACCGGCAGCCAAGGTTTTAAATGTCGGATGTCGGGTTCATGTCGGACGGCTGAAATCTATGTCGGATAGCGAAAATCGGTGATATATCGGGGGACATGGACTAAATATCGAATTGCCATATCGGGTGGTGCGCCTATGTATAATATCATGTCCTAAATGTAATCTAAGCATTCCTAAATTCAATTAAAGCACACTTTATAAATTCTATAGTCTAAACGTATAAAAAAGTAAATATATATGATGTTTAGGGTCACTAACCGATTGTAGAAATTTGATTCTCGATTGAATCTTGACCCATTCACCAGAGGGAGAGAGAGAGATAGATTGAGAGAGAGACAAAGAGATTGAGAGAGAGATAGATTGAGAGAGAGACAAAGAGATTGAGAGAGAGACAAAGAGATTGAGAGAGAGATAGATTGAGAGAGAGACAAAGAGATTGAGAGAGAGACAAAGAGATTGAGAGAGAGACAAAGAGATTGAGAGAGAGACAAAGAGATTGAGAGAGAGACAAAGAGATTGAGAGAGAGATAGATTGAGAGAGAGACAAAGAGATTGAGAGAGAGACAAAGAGATTGAGAGAGAGATAGATTGAGAGAGAGATAGATTGAGAGAGAGATAGATTGAGAGAGAGATAGATTGAGAGAGAGACAAAGAGATTGAGAGAGAGATAGATTGAGAGAGAGACAAAGAGATTGAGAGAGAGACAAAGAGATTGAGAGAGAGACGAACATCGGCCATTTTGTCCTAGTTTTTTTTGCTATCGGGTTCATATCTCTCAGAATAGATCAAAAGTGAAACGGGTTTGGGTTTTCAGCACTAAACCCAAACCCGGTTAGAAAAAAACAGCAGGAAAAAAAGGCTATATCGGCCGATTTTTCAAAGCCCAAGTCGTGTCGCCCGAGCCCTCAAACCGACATGTCGGACATGTCGAACACGTCGGCCGACATTTAAAACACTGCCGGCAACTGATCTTAAACATCAAATGATTAGACAAATTTGCAAGTTTAACCATTTTCTGCATAATAGTATCCCTATCCTAGTACAATTATGTAGATCATGCAATGCCTTGAGGGTGAAAAAGATACATAAATCTTGCTATCGTCCATATAACAAAAATAGTGGGCTATATTTGATTCGAAATTCGATCCGTTTCCACCCTTAATCATGGCTATCATCCATATTGCAAAAAAGTTTCATACAATTGTAACAACCAATCCAGCTCTCTTACAAATATATCAGAAATTAGTAAAAATTGTAGTAACTTTCTAATTTTCTCTAGTCCCTCACATATATTTTCCAATAAACTCTCAGCATAGCAGTGACCCCTAAACTGGACATGCTCATCATTTCCTCTGATAAGCCAAGACGCATACTTTAATCCAATATCTATTAGATGCTAATTTACCATGATCATTTTCCGAACAGGGTATACAGTCAGAAATTGCTTCCCATATCACCTATATGTAAAGTTCACAAGTTTGTGCGGGATAAACATACTAGTATCCACCCTGAGACGACAAAATTGTGCATAACTCTCTAGCCAACTACAAAATTGTGCATAACCCTCTCGCAGCCACAAAATCCAATAATTATCACCCACTAAGCAAAGAATCAAAATTTATGCAACACCATTTATCAGAGACAAATGCGACTTGCTAAAAAATTAGCCGACACCGTCTAAACTCCACAGGTATTTAGTAGAATCAACAGTTCATCTACCACTTGAAGAACAAGAGAAGATACCATTGCAATTTTCTCAATTCACCAAGAACTTGATGATACACTTTACAAAATTATCTATCACATTCTTTTTCATCAAATTTCACAGTTCACCTATTTTAAAAATTCATGAAGCTTATGTAATTATCACCGCAAACCAAAAAAATCGACAATCAGCAAACAAAAGAGTGAGAAAAATTCTAATCAATTGAAAAGTTCCAATATTTCCTCCATGGAATCATAAATTTTCGTGAAATACTGAAATATATACTAAAATTAACCCAAATTATACCAAGCTTTTGTTGCAAGTAGCGAAAATTGAAGCCGCAGATCGAAAGAAAAGTTACCTAACCGCGGCTTGAGAAGATCCAGCATCATCCCCTTGGAGATCGAGCTGATTCACCCTGATGAAAGTGCTATCGCTCGCCGGAGTGGCGGCCGTGGCGGAGGGAGAACCGCCGGCGCTGCCGCTGGTGGAGGCGGACTGGCCGCCGGAGATCGCCGGAGTCCCCCACGACGACCGGAGCTTCGACGAGTTGGCGGGGCTCTTGTTGGCGTCATCGCTCGCGCCAGTTACCATTGCTGCATCGATCAGTGAGAGTGATGGGGTTGAAGATGAAGAAAAACCCTAATTTTGAAGGAGAAAGGAGGAGAAAAGGAGGGAGGAGCGATTTTATTTTTGGGGGGGTTTTTTGGTAATTACTGCGGTCCAGTTAACGCCTGAGGAGGTGCGCTAATTTTTATGACGAAAGCACCCTTTGAGAGATTTCCTCTCGTATTTGTTAAATAAAAAAAAATTGTTCATTAAAGTGAGATTTGGGGGACCAATTTCATAATAACTTAACATTTGAGGGACCTTATAGGAATTTCAATGATGTGAGGGACTAATTTGACAATAGATTAAGATTTGAGGGACCAACTGGCAATTGAAGGACTAATTTCAAAATGTGAAACATTAAGGGACTACGATAGAAATAACCCAAATAAGAAATAAAGGCAAAAAAAAGAGGGTTATTAAAAGCCAAAAGCCATGTCTCCTGCGGCCCACCCATCCTAGGCCCAACCTAAGAACAAAAGTCAAAGGCATATTGGGTTGGGCCTCAACTGTACAATCTGACTCAATTTGGCCCATCAGAATATAATAACGCAGTGTATTTGTATACCTCAGCTGCTCGCCACTCAAACAAAGTTACTCTTGCAATGAGTGACAAAAATAAAGCTCTGAAGTTGATAGGATATGCAAAAGAGCTTACACAACTTTTTTCTCTTTTTTTTCGACTTTATTTCTTTATTTTCTTTTTGCTGCACACTGCTGTCTTACAACTTTATTCACTAGGCAACATCTATGTAAGTCAAACTTAATCTGTCCATAAGTATAAAAAAAAAAGAGTAATCAGAATTTTATTGAAATCTTACCCTATGTTTGGGAGTTTGCAAGAAAAGAAAGAATACACTGTTTTTGCATCACAAAAGTATACATAGTTTACCTGTCAATTAAAAATTAATATTCATGACCAAACTTCTTACAAGTCCCACGTCAACGTTATATTATTTGAATGTGTATATGATGCATAATATATATGTGATCACGCTCTATAAAGCCATCTAGATGCACTGAATTTTGGACATAAGCTTGGTTGACCATGGTCCATGTGTATAAAATTTTTCAAATTTTCTTAAACACCTTTCTTCACATGGGAGATTAATTAATATATATCTAGTTTAATTAAGCTACGACGGTAACATTCGTTTTAAATTCTTAATATTCCTCGGTTAAGAAGAAGTTATTTTGTATACGCTAATAGAAAAATGAACATCCTAGATGAACCTAGGCTGCCTAGAAATCCGTCTAGGATGTCCTAGACGGCAATCTTAGAAAGAATCATTCTAGGATGCCGCATCCTACACGGATTTGCCGTCTAGAATGCAAGTCTGTCGAGGATGCAAATCCTACACGAGAAATCCATTTAGGATGTTTTGACATCCTAGATGGACAATTAGTCTAGGATGAACACGAATTGTCCGTCTAGAATGTTATTTTGAAGAAGAAAAAAATGAATATGCTTATTTAAGCTCCAGTAACCTGCTGTCATCTTATGCCAATGCTTATTCATGTATTTAAGTCAAAAGCCATACAAATGCAAGGAATTACTAGAGAAGGGGCATAAGCAAATTTGTGCCATTTTAGCAAATGAAGTATTATATAACAACGTATATCATACAAGAAACAACATAAAAAGGCACATACAATTGCCATTGTTCAACAAATAAATAAATCTCAACAAAAGAATCACGGCACAAAAAGCTCAAGAAATACAAAAACCTTCTAAGATGACAGTTTCCAATTCATATCGAGTTGCCTTCTAAGTTCTTTTAGTGTCTCCAATATGTAAAGCTCCAGCTTGAATGCTTCCCTTCAATTAGGTCTAAAACCAACAAAGATGATCTAAGATGGTCACTTTTCCACTAGTGATATTAAGTTGGCCACGTGGAAGGCATAAGAAGGATATAAGTAAAACATATTTTAAGGTTGACAATTACAAATTTTGAATTTAACTGTCACATACTATCAATTAGGTTGATAAAACAGAGCACACCTGCTATTTTAGTCCCCAACATGCATAAAGGATCCCCAAAAGCTCATATCCACAACCTATAACAAGCAAAACCATATAATATGACTTCGTGGATGTTAGTTCATGACATGAGCATATACCTGAACGCTGCATGAGCTTTTTTTTAGGGACAAAGCTGAGGAAGAGTAGGAGAAACTAATGGGAAATACCCTAAAAGACGTAGGGATTTCATTGCCATGTGCATAAGATTGATTATATGCCCCACTTTGATTTTTTTTTGTTTTTTGTTTTTTTTTGTTTTGTTAGGGGTGGGTTGGGGTGGTGGGGGGGGGGGTTGTTTTAGCATATAGGGATCATCTTCGGATCAAGACTCTAAATCTATTGATTAATATTTTTCTCCTAACGGATTTGTGATTTTCATGTGGGGTAAGACACGTTAAATGTGATTCCCGAAAATTACGTTGACTTCAATCAAATTTGTGATTTCTGTCAGATATCCTCAACAAAATATATGCGCAATGAAACAAAAGTTTGATTTGACTTCTCAATTATTCATGCAAATCCTCTTTAATGTCTGGTGCAAACGAACAACACTTTCAGTAGTATGGATTTTTCAAAATCCTTTTTTCATGCATCAAAATCCTAGGAGATACAACCTATAAATAAAGAATCCCCTTAACATGCTCGGTAGTATTCATGTACAGCCAAACAAAATTTTGGCTAGATTTTATCTTTTATACAAATCTTCTTAAGTATTGCAAATAAACACGTTTTGAGTATGAGTTTTTCAAAATTCCTTACATTCAACAAAATTCTTAGAGATGCAATCTACCAACCAGATAGCTTCCTATTTGGGTGCTCAGATAAAATTTGTACTCCAAATGCCCTAGGCTAAGGTTTTACAACAAGAATAAAATGACAAAATATACAATACAAGTCCTAAAAAAATGAAGCTATGCTCTAGGCTAAGGTTTTACAACAAGAGCAAAGTGACACCCCATACAATACAAGTCCTAAAAAATGAAACTAACAACCTCAAGCAAGACAGTGTGATACCACTGAAACCAAGTCAAATGCATGCACCTTCCCTTCAAACAAGAGGATAAGTTTGTGATAGCAGAAGACAAGCAAGAAGAAGACATCGGCCATAACTTGCCAACTTATTTGAGCCAAAAGGTTCAAAGTGACTCATGATTCTATGGGGAAAAAAGAAAAGAGATGAATGTTCTTAGTGGCTTCTGTTTGGTCTTTTCTCATATAGTTTTTCTAACTTTGTGAATTGGTTCTTGCTCAACTGGCTTTGTCTTCTTTGATTCATAATGTCAATATATGGAAGTTTCTTGCACATTACTATTGATTTGTTATCAATATTGCATGTTGCGTGGGTTTATGTGAAGGGGAAAAAAGAATATGTATTGGATATCATCATTGATTAAAAGAAATTATTGCATACCATGTACAAAATACTTTTTGATCTCTTTCAATCTCAAATTTAATGAAAGTTCTTTGTTGTTTAATCTTTTGAGATAAAACAGCTTTTGATAGTTATACTAAAAGACATATGTTATTCTAAAAGAATGAGAAATATGTGGTATTAATTATATAATTATTGACTTAGATTTCCTAAGATCTAAATATAATTAGATCGAGATGTATCTCAATTATAAGATCGAAAATTACTAATTACATGTTGTTCATGCATCTTCATAACTACAAGCACTTAAATGTTGCTATATCAATTTTTATGTTGACCCTTTTAGAAAGTACTCAACTAATTAAATATTCATAATTTTGTTTACAACTTTCACAGTCACCGCATATTTCCAGTAACTATATAATAAAGAAACATATTTATTGTCATTATATGTGATATGAATCAAGTTCATGAGTTGATCTCAAAAATCATGATATATATGGCTAAAAATGGTGCATGAATCATTTTATTACTTGCGTGCAAAACATTCAGTAAAGAATTTAGTGATGGTCAATGCTAAACAACTAATACTTTTCAACAAGAAAATATCAATTATTAGCTTTTCTATATTATAAAGGCATTGATTTATGCTTGCGAGTTTTCGTCCTTATAATATATTAATCAATGGAGTAACAAGGGCTGATGTGTGTATATGGACTTGGTTGATGTATTGTTAATATGTCATAGATTCAAGTCATCAACTAAATTTACTTATTCAGATGTGCACACTAGTCAGGAGAATAAAAGACACAATTTCTCGGTTTAGTCTAACTAATATAGAATAAACGGCCAATAAATTAATGGTGAATTTACAATAAGATTACAAACATAAATTTACATTTACAAATTCCATCTTCTGAAGTTCCAAACCCAAAACTTTCAGAACCCGACCCAGTATAACAGAAGTTAACTCGAAGTTTCCTCTCATTTGCCAGCAGCACACCTAATTACTAAAACACCCTTACCAGACTCGTACGTTCAGTGGCAATATCGTCATTCAAGTACGAAGCATAAAACTTCCCCGCGTCTTTCCAACGACCCATCGACTGTTATGGGCCCCGGCCCGTAAAACAGTCGGCCCTCACTGCTGACGCCACGTGACTTGTACTCTCTCTCTCTCTCTCTCTCTAAAAATTATAATACCCTATTGCTTCACTTTCTCTCTCTAAAAAAAATCCCTGGTCCAAATTAAACTGATGGTTCTCTCTCCCCGCCACTTAGTCCGAGTCCATTGCGACCTGACATGATCACTTAACGTAGTCCCCACGCAGCACCATGATGCATGCATTGCATCCACCGTGTCCTTCACAATGCTCATCATTACATAACAAAATCACAAGAAATTAAACTTTTATAACCTTTTTTGTACTAATAATGTCAACATTCATCTAATTTTTCACCATTTGCGGGCTAACCGATCCTCAATTTAGCTGAAATAGTATAAATCGAAAATTATAAGTAAAGACATAATTATCAATATCCTAGGATCTTCCGCCGTCTGTGAGCTAATTAAACAAACGTTCTGTTAGACTAATCAAAGCTCAGTCACTCCATTATTTCAATTTTTTCCCTAATTAGTTAAGTATTGTGAATCATTTTCATATTGACGCTTTCTCATACCATTCTTGGTTATTTTCTACTAAGTTTTATTCATTCTATCCTTATTCCTACTTTCCTTAAGCTCGGGTGAATACATAAATTTCTTATTTTATCTCTTACACATATAGACACATGTTTATTCATTCCCTTTTTTCTATTACATTTTTCCCACATGTTATTTTTTTCCCCATAATTGCCCAAAATCCTCTTACATTTTTGCCCATCATACCATCCATATATAGTAAATAATAACGGGTTAAATGACAAACCCGAATCCGATAGCAGTTAGGTCCATAACCCCTTCTATAAATACGCCACCTTCAAGGGGAAAAGACAGAAATCAAGAGGAAGAAGGCAGCCATGGGTGAGGTGAGAACTTCAAACCAATGGGGGGTTTTTTTTTTTTCTTTTTCTGCTTACTATTTTATGTAATTTTTATGGGTTTTTTTTTTAATTTTGTTTTTCATTTTGGGTTTTGTAGAAAGAAGGGAAAGATGAGAACAAGAAGGAGAACAAAGAAGCAGAGAACAAAAACAAAGGAGGGGATAACAATAATAAAAATAAGGAAGGGGAGGAGGAGGAGGAGGAGGAGCAGAGAAAGAAAACAAAGGGGGAGATAAAAATAATAAAAATAAGGAAGGGGGAGGAGAGAAAGAAAGAGGATGGGCCAATTTCTGTTGTTTTGAGGGTCGATATACATTGCGAGGGATGCGCTCTCAAGATCAAGAAATCTGTCAAGAATTTTGAAGGTAGAGAAAAAAAATTTAATGCTCATTTCGGTTGATTTTTTTATTATATTTTCATGTTGATTGTTGGGTTTTTTTTAATGTCTTTTTCCAAAGTGGAAACCCATTTTTTGTTTCCTTTTTTTTTTTGACAATATCTACTTGTAGGCGCATGCTAGCAAGTAAATATGAGCAAGTTAGCACACATTTTTATTCCTAGGATTTTGGAGGTAGATATATTTGAACTCAGTTGGGCTGAAAATATGAAGAGTTCTTAGTTTATAGTCAGATTTCGTGCTCGATTGGTCTGAAATTGTATATATTTTTCTAGTCTGTAATTTTGATTTTGTGCTCAATTTTTCTAAAAATTTGTAGATTTTTCTTGTTTATTGTTGGATTTTTTCCTGTTTGATTCTCACCTTTTAATGTCTTTTTGTAGATTTTTTTTTTGTTTTCTTTTCATTTGCCATTCTGCTACTTTCTTTTACTCCAAAAATTGCACTTTTCTCTCATAAAATTTCTATCGAGCGCACGTTAGCCTGAACAGATACATTAAGCCCTATAATCCGGCAAAAATTCGACGAATATGACTTTTTCGTAATATACTGATAACCGAATTTTTCGATAGGGGTGGATGCGGTATCGACGGACATGGCCAACAACAAGGTAACGGTTGTTGGCAGAGTGGATCCTTGGAAGATACGAGAACGGGTCGAATCCAAAACCCGAAAGAAAGTGGATCTTATTTCGCCCGCCAACCCGCCCAAAAAAGACGCCGAGCCCAAAAAGGCCCAGCCCGATTCTAACGAGAAAAAGAAGACTGATGAAAAAAGGCTAAGGAGGTAAATGTCGAAAATCTTTTAAATTTCGAAAAAATTGTTTGCTGTTTGCAGTTTGAGGACTGCATTAAATTCGTTTTTTGCAATTCGGTGCAGCCTGCAGTGTCTACAGTGGTGTTGAAGATACGGCTGCACTGTGAGGGGTGTATACGGAGGATTAGGAGGACAATTTTGAGGATTAAAGGTAATTAATTTGATAGTTAATTATATTTATTTTGACAATTAACATTTTTTAGAGCATGCATATAGTTATTATCTATGGCATTATGCGTTTAACTCTCTACCTTGCTTTATTTAGAATTTTCCATATTTACATATTTACCCATAATTATCTACTAAAATTGTGAGTGGGAAAAGGAATATTTATTAATTCTCACCTAATAATTTGATGAATTTTCTCTGTAGTAGTTGGGATAGTGTGTATTTCACTTCATATCTTACAAAGCACAAAACACAAGTTATTTTAGTAATAGCAATTTGCAAAGATGGCCAGAGATTCTCATATCAAGCGGTAATCTGGAAACTATTTAGTGGTTCATGATTTTGTGCATTTGGGTTGTTATACAAATTTCCTTTTAATTTGCACTGATTCAAAAATAGACAGTTATTCATACATAAACATAAACATAAGACAGACTCTGTTCACTGATTCAAAAATAGACAGTTATTCATACATAAACATAAACATAAGACAGACTCTGTTCAGAGGTGCACAGGATGCATGTAGGTAGAAATAGTTAGAGTTTCATGTCGTTATAACTACATCTAAATTTCAATTATACATGTTTATGTTTAGTTGATGTCATTGCAATTTCCAAGTAAAATTACTTATTAACAGGATACTTGCGGTTGCATTCAAATTGAAAAGTGTTTCGGAATGTAAACACATCCTCTGTGCACCTATTCTGTCATTTTTCAGAAACACCCCTAACATTTTACATTATGACCAGGGGTCGAAACCGTAAACATAGACTCCCAAAAGGACCTAGTCACCGTGAAGGGCACAATGGACCCCAACACCCTCCCCTCTTACCTCAAAGACAAGCTCAAGAGAGCCGTAGAAATCGTCCCCCAGAAGAAAGAACCCGCTGCCGGCGGCGACAAGAAAGAAAAATCCGGCGACGGCGACAAAAAGGACAAGGGCGGCGACGATAAAAAGGTGAAGGAGGGCGGCGGAGGCGATAAGAAGGAAGGCGGGAAGAAGGACTCCGGCAGTGGCGGTGACCAGAAGCAGGCGGCCGCGGTGGGGCCCGCGGTGGTGGAGGCTAGCAAGATGGAGTACTACGGTGGGCCCTACGGCTACGGCAGCGGCGGGGTGACCCCGTTCCGGATAGAGATGGTGCATGCACCGCAGCTGTTCAGTGATGAGAACCCTAATGCATGCTCTGTGATGTGAAGTGGAGTGAGTTTGAGCTAGAGGAGGAAAATGTAAATAAGAACATAGATGAGGGTTTAAATGTTAAGAGGATGAGTTATCTTTGGATTAGTTATTAAGTTTTGTTTTCTTTTTGATATGTTTATGGATTAGATAGGTGGAGGTTTGGAATAATTGAGTTTACAATGTTTTTGTTCATTTTATAAATATTAATCATCTTTGTGATTGATTTTCAATTTATTTTATGGAATTTGTGCACATTCTCATCTTTTAGTAAAGAAGAACTGTAACAACTTATTTAATAATAAATGATTATGATTAAAAATAAGCTTTCATTAGTTTTAGTTGTGAGAATCTTAGAATATTTCCTTTTGTTGTTGAAGCATATGAAAGCGAAAGGAAGCAGAGAAAAATGTAAATAAAGAATACCGATGAAAGTTTTGTGTTTTATATGTTATGGAATAATTGATAGTGATGTTTTGCTTTGTTTTGGTATTTGTTTGGTTGCCTAAGCTTCTGAGAGTGAAAGAAAACGTTTTCCTCCAAGGTGGAGAAAATCATCATTTTGGTGAAGATAATAGACATGGTAAAGAAAAATAGGATCTTGTTGTTGATTAGGATTGAATATTATTCAAATGGGAGGGAATTCTCTGGTTGAGATGTCTACATCTTGGCTTAGGATCTTTGCTTGAGTGGTGGAATTATTGCACTAGTTGATTATGGAATAGACGGTTATCCTATATTCATAAATTTTCTTTTCTTTTCTTTCATTTTCCTCCTTTTTATTTCTTTTAAAGAAACTTGATTAGAAAAAGCTACAACGGTAGAAATCCGAGTTCGAATTCTCAGATCTTGGAGATTTCTTGAAGAAATATTTCGACTCAGAGCGGGAATATCTTCACCTACAAGGGGACCCCCTCTCAGACACTGCACTATTTTTAGAACCTGCATCTAACCAAGCAAACACCAGTGTTGAGCCCATCTTCAATCCCCACAACACCATGTGAATACGGGCTCGGAAATCAAACCCAGGCACTCGAGTTCACAACGATGCAACCAAACAATCTGAGTCATCCATTAATAGTATATGCGTTTCTCTAGTATATATCCTTGTGATTCAGTACTAGAATTTGGAAGTAGCAGGCGCCAGAGCAAAATTTAGACTAATTATAGGCCAATGCAGTACTGCAAAGGTAGCGTTCTTGATAAGCTTTGGTAGGCTTGCGTACAAACATGATCCTCGAATAGGACAAACAGATAGATATTTAAAGATAAGTAAGTTAATTAAGCATGTTTTTTTTAAAAACAAAAATGAGCGAGTATTCTGAGGAGTCTGGATTACCATGTATTAACTTTTATTAGCACTTCTGTTGTCTGAACAAAGTTATTTCTTTGTATTTTAGCTGTATATATAGCTGTACTATGGATAGAGTGTATGTTCGACATCTGTAAGAGAATATAACGGTTCCTTTGCAGCACATAAAAGTATCATAAAATTTCTCTGCAACACATTGGTGTCACGTGTTTCACAAATAATAAAGGGATAATTAAGATTTGAATACTAGGGGATCTAATTAAGTGTTAAATGAAAACATTTAAGGGTGTGTATCACAATTAACCCTATTTAAATCTAGATACTTCTTAGTTCTCTTTCATTCACAAATTGGAATTTAGGTCTATCTAGTTTTCCAATTTCCTCTTCCATGGTTATATATCTCATGAAAGCAACATCGTTAAAAAATGTATAGGAACAAATCTCATGAAAGCAACACAATTGTTTGTTTCCAAAGGTAGTTCCACTTCAAACCTCCACTTAATTTTGTCTTCTCATCTCATCTTTTTAAAGACTCTTAACAGTTTGATTTAACGTTGATTACAAGTAAGCTCCGTATGTATTAGGTAATTAATTAGCTTATCAGAACAGATAATGACACATGTGCAAGCATATCTAGACATTCATGGAATTGGTCATGACTCATCCTTGTTAACTTTAGATTATCTCTGATAATAAAATACTAATCACGGTTCCAGCGTATTATTGATCTCACCTGATTTTTTCCCTCTTTGTTTGTTTGTGGATGAATGATAAAAATGACGGGATTTTCTCTTGACTTTTTACGTCTTACAATGAACTAAGAAATATACTTTAGCCAAAAGATAGTTAAATAATGTCACATTTGTATATGATACAACGAGTTTCTCTTTAGTACGTATAGTTTCCTCAGAAAAATTATAATTAAAAGAGAGTGACCCCGTCACAAAAAGTAAACAAAAAACTTTAAGATAATGATACGATAAAGACTCGTTTGGTCTTGTTGGGATCTCAAATGAATTCCTTTTGTCTCCTTTAAATTAAAAAAAAACCCTTTTGTCTCTAATTAATGCAAGCGGTTGTAAAAAATTGATATGATAAAGTTTCATCCTTTATAGCACTAGAAAAACTTTAATTCCTCTTTTTTTTTTTTTCTTTTACTTTTTTTTGTCAATGAAAAGTGTTTTCCATTACCATGAATGTTAAAAGCGTATACAAGATAACTTAGGCATACCCAATTTTAGATGAGTCATGAGAGCCACCCCATAGGAATCTCCTGCATAACTCTTCAACTTTGAGCAAGATAGTTTTAGGAAAAATATAAGTACTAGTCCGGAATACTTGAACCCCCATCAAAACACTTTGATCAGTTGTAACCGTCTAGAGTACGTTAACTTCTTTGCCTCCGAAGATTTTGATCAGTTGTAACCGTCTAGATTGCTTTTTTTGTTAATTAAATTTTGTTAATTAAATTTTGTTAATTAAATTTTGTTAATTAAATTTTGTTAATTAAATTTTGTTAATTAAATTTTGTTAATTAAATTTTGTTAATTAAATTTTGTTAATTAAATTTTGTTAATTAAATTTTGTTAATTAAATTTTGTTAATTAAATTTTGTTAATTAAATTTTGTTAATTAAATTTTGTTAATTAAATTTTGTTAATTAAATTTTGTTAATTAAATTTTGTTAATTAAATTTTGTTAATTAAATTTTGTTAATTAAATTTTGTTAATTAAATTTTGTTAATTAAATTTTGTTAATTAAATTTTGTTAATTAAATTTTGTTAATTAAATTTTGTTAATTAAATTTTGTTAATTAAATTTTGTTAATTAAATTTTGTTAATTAAATTTTGTTAATTAAATTTTGTTAATTAAATTTTGTTAATTAAATTTTGTTAATTAAATTTTGTTAATTAAATTTTGTTAATTAAATTTTGTTAATTAAATTTTGTTAATTAAATTTTGTTAATTAAATTTTGTTAATTAAATTTTGTTAATTAAATTTTGTTAATTAAATTTTGTTAATTAAATTTTGTTAATTAAATTTTGTTAATTAAATTTTGTTAATTAAATTTTGTTAATTAAATTTTGTTAATTAAATTTTGTTAATTAAATTTTGTTAATTAAATTTTGTTAATTAAATTTTGTTAATTAAATTTTGTTAATTAAATTTTGTTAATTAAATTTTGTTAATTAAATTTTGTTAATTAAATTTTGTTAATTAAATTTTGTTAATTAAATTTTGTTAATTAAATTTTGTTAATTAAATTTTGTTAATTAAATTTTGTTAATTAAATTTTGTTAATTAAATTTTGTTAATTAAATTTTGTTAATTAAATTTTGTTAATTAAATTTTGTTAATTAAATTTTGTTAATTAAATTTTGTTAATTAAATTTTGTTAATTAAATTTTGTTAATTAAATTTTGTTAATTAAATTTTGTTAATTAAATTTTGTTAATTAAATTTTGTTAATTAAATTTTGTTAATTAAATTTTGTTAATTAAATTTTGTTAATTAAATTTTGTTAATTAAATTTTGTTAATTAAATTTTGTTAATTAAATTTTGTTAATTAAATTTTGTTAATTAAATTTTGTTAATTAAATTTTGTTAATTAAATTTTGTTAATTAAATTTTGTTAATTAAATTTTGTTAATTAAATTTTGTTAATTAAGAAGTAGGGATCGCATATAGGCTATGTCAACATTTAAAGAAATGTCGAAGTAAAACTTCGGAGAAACAAACATTTTTTGTTTAGAAGTAACAAAAGTAGTCTCTAGCTACTTTATTTACTTCAGCTATTTTATAGTTTTTCGGTGCAAATAAACATGCAACTCGGCTTATGTATAAAATATACATAACAAAACACCTAACTCAGGTTATATCCGATACTGTAGAATCTCAAACCCTGATTTGCGCCTGCCATATATTCTGACTCTTTAAATAGAACTCATTTATCCATTTAATCCATAGTAAGTCTCTCTTCATATGAATATGCCGTATTAGGTTTAGTATATATACTTGTTTTGTTACATTTTACTGCAGAGTGAATCCTAACCACCAGCACCTCTCTCAGTACACAAAACACAAGGAAGACCAAGCAACAAGAGCAATTTTAGATGAGTCATGAGAGCCACCCCATAGGGATCTCCTGCATAACTCTTCAACTTTGAGCAAGATAGTTTTAGGAAAAATATAAGTACTAGTCCAGAATACTTGAACCCCCATCAAAACACTTTGATCAGTTGTAACCGTCCAGAGTACGTTAACTTCTTTGCCTCCGAAGATTTTGATCAGTTGTAACCGTCTAGATTGCTTTTTTTTTTTTTGTTAATTAAATTTTGTTAATTAAGAAGTAGGGATCGCATATAGGCGCTATGTCAACATTTAAAGAAATGTCAGAAGTAGCTTTTTCAGAGAAACAAACATTTTTTTTTTGTTTAGAAGTAACAAAAGTAGTCCCTACTTTATTTACTTCAGCTATTTTATAGTTTTTTCGGTGCAAATAAACATGCAACTCGGCTTATGTATAAAATATACATAACAAAAACACCTAACTCAGGTTATATCCGATACTGTAGAATCTCAAACCCTATCCTTGTCTCCAATGCCTGCACAGTAACTTCACTCACTAGTCTCACACTCAAAAGTCCTGTTTTATGCTTGTATACAAAGCACATGACAGCTGTACACTTGATGAAATTTATGATAAAGATGTACCAAAAGTTGAAGATGTACCAAAAGTTTGAGGAAAGAGTTAAGTGACAAAGAAGAGACTAGCAAAGCAACTAGTCTATGAAGGAAGTTTTCCTTTAATCATTTTATTTTGTATGTATATGAAAGAGCAAGCAGAGTGTTGATTTGAGAAATGCTTTGCCCATAAGCCATAATATTTGTTTTCTTGTGTTTAGTATCAACAACTTGTCAAAAGTCTTGAACTTGTATAACAACTTCTTACCCCTCTAGCATTAAACACTTTTTCCAATTTATTTTCATTCATTAAATTTTGCCTTCTAAAAGAAGACATAATAGTGTGGCCATGAAAGTGCATGATTATGTCTAACAACTTGGATGAAAACATGTAATTAACAATAACCAAACAGTAATCATGAGAGTATGGATAGCCACAAATTTAAATTCTTTCTCAATAAATTCAATGCACAAATTTGATGTGAGTCCAAACAATAGAAATTTGGTGTGAAATCCTAATCAATAATCACAGTTGAGCGAGTACTACATGAGCTCATGAGGTCTATTTGTGCTTGTGTTTGGTACTAGTTGTCTTGACCCCTACCAAACATTAAACTCTTTGAAAGGTGATGTACAAATTTATCAGTAGTAGCATTAAAATACAATATTACAATTATGTAACGAGTAATTCTTGTATAGTGTTCATGTAAAACAAAACTTGCAATTGGTAAAATAATAAATGGTTGCTTCAGTGATACATGTCTATATATACCATAATGATAAATGACATTGTCACCTAGCTAATTGTAGTTTATGCGGGGAAAGAGAAACATGATTTACAGGCAACTTATAACACCTAACCTTGTTTGGGAATCAAATACACTCTCTCTTCAATATTGTTTGAGAATTAGATCATAAATTTAGCAAAGTAGGAAAAGAATTTGTTCTTTTAATACCAAAATGCTTTGTAGAGCCTCTACCTCTGATTTTGTGGTGCTCAAATCCATCCTTTATATGTTTGAAAACATTTCTGGTTTGGGCATCAACTACTCTAAATCCAGCCTCTTTTACTTTGGTAAATCTCCTACCAAAGGAGCCCTTCTAGCTAACTACCTCAACTGTTCTCACTCCTCTCCACCCTTTACCAACTTAGGTATCCCCTTAAAAAAAAGGAGCTCTATCCAAGCAAGACTGGCAGCCTCTTCTAGACAAGATGAACAAAAACTCTCCATGTGGAAAAGTAGGCAACTATCCATTGGTGGTAGGCTGACCCTAATTAACTCTATACTTACTTCCATCCCTCTATACTATCTCTCTTTTTCAAACTTCTCATATGGCTCATCAAAGCCATAGACAAACTCAGAAGAAATTTCCTCTGGGGGGGTTCAGACTCTTGTTCCCCCCTCAAATCTCTGATTAAATGGTCTCTGGTCTGCAAGCCTAAGAGAGTAGGAGGACTAGGGATCCTTAATATTCATGATTTCAATCTTTCCCTTTTATCTACATGGATGTGGAAAGTGTTGCAAAATGACTCTCTCCTAGGTAGGATCTTCAATTCAGTGTACAACAACCACCATCCAAACCATATAAGCACACCCCCTAGTCAGTTAGCATCTAGATTTTAGCGTGAGTCTTTCTACTCCAGCCAAGCCATGAGAAGTCTAGTTCACTGGAGTTTAGGGAGGGGTTCAGAAGTGAGGTTCTGGGAGGACAAATGGGCTGGCTGCAACTCCCTAGCCTCATTATTCCCTGAAGCATACAACTTGGCTCTTTCCTCCAACGTGAGTGTCAGGTCTCAAGGCCTCCATCTCATCAATGGGTGGAGGTGGAAACCCTTGATTAGAAGGCCTATCTCTGTTAGAGAATCAGCAGTGGTTCTAGCCTTCAAAGATCACCTCTCCAATTCATCTCCCTCCCCTAACCCATCTCTGGATGAGGTAAGTTGGCCTCTTCACCCCTCAGGCTCATTCTCAGTCAAGTCTCTGTATAACATCATCAGTGGTGTCTTCACTAGGGATAAGGAAGCAGGCTTTATTTGGAATTTAGTTACTCCCTCCAAGGTGAAAGTGTTTCTATGGATCCTTCTCAAGAG
>CM022708.1:1438335-1507265 GCA_012295165.1 Asparagus setaceus
TTCTATTTTTGATTACAAAAGCCCAAGACACCCTATTTTGATTACAAAATATATCCTTGTAAGCTTGAGAGAGTTTAAATTTCTCTTATCTAATCTAGCTATCTGCTTGCAATAAAAAGTTATTAACAGAGCCCCATTTGACTAATATCCAATCCCCTTACTTACAAAATCTTCCTCCAAAACCAAGAATCCACTCCCCTAGCATTCACGTCCCAAATTGAATCATGCCTGAGGTATTGCATGCACCAAGAGCGTTTTGAAATGCAAATCTTATAAACACCATTCTATACATAAAATGCATCTATTTAGAGAGATGAGATCACAATCATTCACCATTTTTTCTCCTGGCTTTCGTTATCTCAGCTCTCCAAATGAATGGGAGGCCACTTTCTGAGCGAAATAGTTCTGATAGGATTTCTACTCCAGCTTATGTATACTATACATGAAATACAAATATAAAATCTCAACTAACAAGTCCGTGACTTCTCTCTCTAAATATGTAGAGCAAAGACAATAAGGTTTTCAATTGTGATTGCTTCAGTCATTATGCAAGTTGTAATCATAACCATAGCAATGAAAGCCCTAGAAAACCCACCTAGGATCCAACAAAGAGGGCCTTCGCGTTGAAACCTAGCAAGATAAAGCCAACGCAACACACTTACTTTACATAAGGGAGACGTGATAACTTTTTCTTACCAGCTCTCTTTACCTACATCACATATATTTGCCTCATTTTCTTCTAGGAAACCTCTGGCACAAAAATTAATTGTTCTTTATTGTTGTCCTGGTCACCAACTTACAATATTTGTTCTTTGTTGTTGTCATTTTTTGAAATATTAACTTAGATTTTAATAACTTGATGATAAAAATTTAGTTTAATGGGCGCGGTTTAGTTATATAGATTAAGGGTTATGTACAAAAAATATTGGTGTTACCCAAAAAGAAACTAAATAAATAGAAAAGAGGTGCACAATCTAATAATTTTGGTTCAAAATGAGTAAGGATTCCATTAAAACACTATATAGAAAGGGGTGATCTATATCATTCACGGGTGGTTGGAGAGCTAGCTTGAGAATTAAAACTCTTCTATTTATGGTGTAGATTGCCTCGCTTCTATATAGGGGTGGTTTTGATAGAATCCCTATTGTGCCCGCTTTAGCAATGAGGTGATCTACACCATTAATAGAAGAGTTGTAATTCCTACACTAAGGGGCTGTTTGGTTCACCTATTTTATAGAAAAGTTTTGGGAAAACACCTGACAATGGCATTATCGTGAATAATAGATTTCTGTAGATTTCTATAAACTGTGTTTGGTTCAAAAAAAAATTATAGAAATATTTTCTATAAGGTAGGGAAAAGTGTACTATTTTATAGAAATCAACTTCCTCCTCAAATTGACGAAAATTGCAAGGAAATCTGACATTTATGTTAAAATAGCAATAAAGTACACCCGTACCACTTTTCCATAAAATTTGAAATTGCCTACATTCTTGTATGAGTTTCACTTTTCCATAAAATTTTCTTATCCAACCAAAAAAAAAAAAAAAGAAAAAAAAAAAACAACCTATTTTCTATAAAGTTATGAACTCATTTTCATGTTTTGAACTAAACAAAGAAATAACAACAAACAAGTAAAGTAGTATTTTTTGAGTTATATAAACTTTTCATACAAATTTTTATAGAAATACAAGGAAATTAATTTCTTGACACTTTTCCTTTTCCGTTTTTTTATAGAAATCGAACCAAACACCCCCTAACTCTATCGCCAGCCGTAAATGGTATAGATCACGCCTTTCTATAGGGTGTTCTGATAAAATCCTTGCTCTAGCGGGCAACCCACTATTATATCTAACATCTTGTTGTCCACATAATATTCGCAACCAAATCATAACATACTAGAATCCTTTCTACTATCCTTGCTAGTTCGCGTTTATTGTGCTTCTACATTTTCTTTAAAAAAAAAAAAAAAGGAATACCAGGGAATTTCTCCACTACTTTATTACACTACTCTTATTGGAAAAGAAATTAAGGATGAACTATTTATTGGGTTTATGAATGGAAAAAGAAAATCAATGAAGAATAGTTGTCTTTCCAATTTGAAGAAAATTCGTGGATAATGTCATGAATTTATTGTCAGATGTTGATTTGTTGAAGACAAAATGAACCATTTTTTGGTGGTAAGAGAGACAATAATATATATTCGACAAATAGTCAATTAGAGAGATATGCACTGAGAGAGAGAGAGATGCACTAATCGTGACTATTAATATAGAAAAATGCTAAGTATACTATTTTTTACTACTTTAGAGTATTATCAAAGAAAAGTAATTTGAAAATCAGATTGATGACTCATCACGCCCCACTCTTTTGTGAGCCAAGACAAGAGTAGAGAAAGTGTAGTACAATTATCACTACTCATTAATATACTAAAACGAAGTACCTAAATAATTGGAGGCATATTCTCAGTAATTGACAGCTAAATAGAAATAAATCTTTCACTAATGTTGATAGTTGAGACGTGATCTTCATTTCAAGGAAGAGAATTAATCAATTATTTCTATTCAGAATTGTCAAATTCTTCACACAACTTCTTGAAGAGCTTAAGCTAGCCAAGAACTTATAGCTAGTATTTTGATATTTAAACCCGATAGAATGTTATCGGAGCTTAATCATCATTGTTTATTCTTATCAAAATTAAAGAGAAAGACTTTAATCATTGTGGCACTTGCAAATGTATAGAAACAAACTAAAAAATACGAAATAACATTAAGTTCGAGATATAGTGTGACATACAATTCTGATAATGAAGATCAAAACTATATGGTGCCCATGTATTATACGGATTTCTAAAAGCTCAATATAATAAAATTGTTCCTAATTTTTAAATTATTAATTTGATACCTTTGATACTCTCGTGGTCTCATGGATTTGGACCTCCACTCCACCTACGTACTAATAATGGAACAATATGAATCCTAGCTAATTACAAAGTTGTCTTAGCCTTATTTGTCTAATTAATTAGCAAATTTAACAAGCAATAACTAATTTGAGTCTAAGGACAGCCTTATCCTCTAACAAGACTAGTTCCTTGATTAGATAGGCTTGTTGCCTTCTCAAGGACAAGATTAGGATTGAAAGTCACTAGAAAAGAAGTATTAGAGAAGAACAAGGAAAAAAAAAATCTAATAAAGGAAGAAAATAGAGCTTGACAAAAGATGGAGCGCAACATTAACATAGGCTTGAATTTTGATGTTAAGATGTCCAAATCTCACGCATGTTGAACATTTTGGACTTATTAATCTAGAGTTGTCAAAATCCATACGCAAGATACAAATATTGAAATTGGGTGATGCTTCATTAACACTCAATTATCGAGTCAAATTAAAAGCTTTGGGTAATTTACTAAAAGACTCTAAATGATAGGGTTCTTATGACCAAGCGTGACGTCAGAGATGAGGCTTGCGATTTCTTATCCTATTTATTTTCACATGGGACCTATAATATTCTTTTATTTTCAATCCTTACCTACCCCTCAAACTATTGAATTTCTTCCTTAATATATTCTTAACTATTTTTGTCTCATTTTATCCCCTAGACTATTAATATAGGTTCATGATAGCATACCGTAAACTATGTTCATTTAGCTTACACTCAAACTATTGAATTAGTCTCTACTAAATTATCAAATTCAGTACCTAGTTACCATATCTGATTTTTTATTTTGTGGGGGGGGGGTTGCCAATAAAATTCTGCGAATAAAATAATAATTTTTTTTGTTGTAGGGTGTTTTTTTTGGGTGGTTGTGGGAGAGGGGTTTTTTTGGGGGGGGGGGGTGCGCTGCAACAAGGGACCAAATACTTAAGGGTGCAAGCAAGCCTCGAATATAATAATTGAAGGGGTATGTAGACACTAAAATTAGTCTATGGTGGTAAAAAGAGACAAATCTAACACTTCAAGGGGTAATAGGGACTGAGACGTATTTTTTTAAAATATAATAATAACAATGTTTTTCTCCCTAGAAACCACCTTCTAATAGGGTAATTATCTATAAACCACCCTTTATACGTAAACCATAATGTATTTTTTTCCCCAATCAACCACCTTTCACCAAAAATTTCACCAAAACCCAAAATACCTTAAAACTCATATTAAAGACACATGCCTTATTTTGTTAATATTTACGCCTAGTTAGGATAGGAGTCATGTATCTTTGACATGCATTTTTAAAGTTGTTTTGGTTTCTTAGTGAAAATTTGACTAGGAGGGATAGATTGAAAGAAAAACTCATTTCAAAGATGATTTATATATACATTAAAAATAAAAGATGGTTTCTATAGAATGACTCTATTTTTAAGGTGGTTTTGGAAAACAAAACCCTAATAACAATCTCTTTATATTTATCTGAAAATGTACGATCCATTTTTTCCTCCTTCCGTTTATGTAACGCTGTATATTTCATTCGACATGGTAATGCACTAGATATTTTCTTCTTATGAATATTTGCAACAAAGCTTTTGTCAAAGAGCACACATTAAAATCACTCCTATTAGTACCTTTAGTTGTTTTTCTTACTAAATACGTCCTCTTCTTCAATAGAAATTATACTACACCTTTTATTCTTGGAAAAATTGTATCAAGACCTCAAAATTGAAATCCCATGTGACTAGGCCCAACATCTTTTTCTCATATGCATAAGCCCCAAATACATAGCTTTTTTGTGTTTCGGCCTCAATCACATAGCCAACTCAAAAGTGAGAGAAAAGTCTCATGCTCCTCCCCAAAATACCCCTCATAATGTCACATGTCACTATTGTAGTTAATCCCCAATTTTTCAGGGGGTTACATGCAAAACTTTTTAGGGAGTTATCCGCAAAATTTTTTTAAAATTTGACAAAATGTTCAAGGGGTTATTAGTGAAATCTTTAGGAGTTTTTTTGCAAAATTTTTAGGGGCTACTTACATTTTTCAAAACTACTTGGGGGACCTTTTTACTATATTTGTAAGGGTTCTTTACCATTTCTAAAACTTTAAAGGGGGTTTTTTGTAAAAGTTTCAAGAGGATATTCATGCAAATTTTTATCCTTTTAGGGGCGGTTTGCAAAATTTTTAGGATTTATTTTCAATTTTTGAAACTTCTAGGGGGTTTGCAAAAACTCTTGGAGGTTATTTGCAATTTTTGAAACTTTCAAGGCTGTTTACAAATTCCAGGTGGTAGTTTGCAATTTGAACTCTGTGGGTTGTTTGCAAAAATTTTGGAGGGCTATTTGCAATTTCTCAGACTTTTATTGGTTTTTGGCAAAATTTTTAGGGGGTTATTTGTATTTTCTAAAACTTTTAGGAGGTCGATCTACCAATACTAACCCTACTTATATAGCTAGCATCTATTGGTTAAAGTTAACATGTAATCTATATAGTTTGAGAGAGGATAGATTTGCTAATGGAGTGGTTTTGAGATGCGTGGAAGGTGGCATAGGAGATGAAGGTTAGGGTTAGGGTTCGATCTAGTGGGTGATGAAGGAGGAGGAGGAGGAGGATAATGCGGTTTTGGGGCATATATGTTGAAAAAAGAAGAACACCAATACTTCCAAAATTTGCAAAAATAAAAATAAAAATAAAAGTAAAAAATCAAAGAATGTTTCAAAATCTAACAACGAACTCCCAACATTTACACTAATTAATCATTCCAGCAATTCAACACCAAAATAGCATGCAATCCCTGCACCACGATCCCACACCATGTAGACCTCCGGCCAACAACCTCGACCTCAGACCTTCACTGCAGCCCGCCACCATCGGTGATCATAAGCATCCAATGCTCATCCGCCACACTTCTCATCCCCTGTCCAATCCCCATCCCCATCACCAGATGAAACCCCCACTGTCGTGTCATTTCACCACCCAAAGATGTATGCCCCATCATTCCTACCGTCTCCAAGCTAACACCGTAAGTCGCTCCATGACAATTAATTCAACGAATCATGAATCGCTGAGACCGAGTGAAGGAGACATAGCCCTTCAATCCTAGGGTCCCCATACCGAGCCCAGCTTGGTTTCACAATGACGGAATTGACTGCAGATGATGGTGGGAAAGGTGACAACACCGTGGACGATGTGGGACTTAATCGACTAAGAGGTTGTGTGGGTGATGGGGACACCAATAATGGAGAGGTTGGAGGTGAGGGTGGGCTGAGGAGGGAGGAGGGTGGGGATTGGGGTGCCACATGGCGCGAGGGATGAAAGGGGAGGAGGACGGGAGACATGATGGCAGAGGAGGTTTTGGCAAACCGCTGGGAGGAGGGAGGGTGGTGAGCCCCGTGGATGTCTGGGAGGAGGGACGAAGTTCACACAGCCAACGGAGTTGAGGGTCGTGGATGAGAGCAATTGAGATCATTTAGGGTTTTTATTTTAAGAGGAAGTGGAGCATTTTGGGGTTTTAAAATAAAAAGTAATCGATGGGGACATATATGAATGGATAGGGTGATTGCTTACTTAAGGAATTAAGATTGTTGACTTAGTCTTGGAGTGGGGGCAAATTTACCTTTTATTTTGGGGTTAGAAGTATTTTTCCTAGTATAAATATAAATATAATTTATACTTAATATATATTTTTATTTTAATTTTACCTGCTAAATGATGACTGTATTTTATATATGGCATTTCCTAAATAACATCATTTGAATAAACATATTAAGAATATATAATTCGTTATAATATTTAGATACACAAATTCTTATAATATTTAGATACACAAATTCTAACTTGTAATTATATTTAATAATTAATTCTATGGAATAACTTTATTATCATAACAAGTATTTTGAATATAAATATATGTGGTCAGAGGCATTGAAAATTACCTATAAGTCCCCAACATAGCTCGTGATGATGAGAATAATCGACAAGTCATCCGATGAAGTAATGGCAAACCGCTGACGACACAACAAGTGAACGAACGCAAACGCCTCCTCAAGACACCCCACGCAGAAGTTTTCGGCGGTCCCGCTTAGCGGTTAGCGGCGGGGTCAAGGGGCGCGCCCTTATGGTCCGGGCCTGGAAATTTTTGAAAAGAGCTCTTTCCTTTCTCAACCGCCACCGATTCCGAACCTCGGTGAACTGATGTGCCATGAGGCGCAGCTAAGGATAAACCCGACTTTGAAGCTTCAAATTAAGCCCGATGACAAGTCGACGTAACCAAATCAAGCTCGAAAATCAACAGAGAAGCCACGGGCGCTCGGTCAAACCCAGACATCTGTGAGGTGTCTTTGAGCGACTCTAGAGGTGTCTCGAAAGGACATACTCTGAGGTGTCTCGCTTGAGCGAGACACTTCAGAGGTGTCTCGCCCGAAGCGAGACACCTGTGAGGTGTCTCGCTTGAGCGAGACACTAGGAGTGTCTCGCTGAGCGAGACACTCAGAGGTGTCTCGCCCCAGCGAGACTCCAGGTGTCTCGGCCAGACACCTGAGGTGTCTCGCCACCGAGACATCAGAGGTGTCTCGCTGAGCGAGACACCCAGAGGTGTCTCGCCCGGGCGACACCAAGGCCGAACGGGCCGCCTGCCACTCGCATCCGCCGCCGCCTATATATTGGACGGCTAGGGTTTCATTTTCAGGTCGGCAGAAAGAGGAGATAGCCGCCAAACTCTTGTGGTGCCTAGGGTTAGAGAATTTCCAAGGGAGAGGAAATCAAGATCTAGACTTGCGCTGGGGAGATTTATGCATTCGAGATCCAAAGTTTTCGATCCGATCTATAACAAAGAAACCATCCTTTGATCAAGCTTGGCCTTGATCTGAAGAAGAGTAACGAAGTTCGCTGGTCGATCTCGCTCACTACGCTGATTAGTTCCTTGGCTAATTAATCTCAGATTCGCTTAGATCTCGATCCGACGATCTAAGAATTCCCACGCAAAAAGAGGGATTTTAGATCTAGATCCGCATCCGCATCTCGCTCGATCAACACTTGGGAAAGGAATCGCCGGTGGTCCACGGAATACATCCCCAAGACAGCAAAGAATCCCACGCAGTTTGTGATCCGATAAACGGATCCCGCTTGTTCACAAGGAGGAAAGTTGTAATTTTATCATTTTTCATTGTAAAAGCCTTATAAAAAGGTGATTTTATTTGAAACTCATTTGTAATCCCATCAAGGTAGAATGATTTCACCAATGAAAAAGATAGCCACTTTTCCCGAGAACAAGTCGGCGACCACGCGGGGAGCCACCGGTCTTGCATCCGAGATCGTGTGCAGCAGCCCACGATTCCATCCCTGATCAAGAGGTCGAGTATGAATTCACCAGAGAAATTTGAGGCCTATCTCTCTCATCCAACTCTTTTCCTCAAGAAGGCTAAGAAGCCTCCGCCGCAAGGAGGACTCACAAGGCCACCACCGAAGCCGACGCTCCTCGCCGCCAACAACAATGACGGCAATAACTCCCCGCCATCCAAAGGCCAGATCTGATCTCCCTCCTCCTACCAATGAGGAAAAGTCCAAGGCTTATGTGACTCTCTCAAAGAGAGCCGCTAACGGCCGACAACGCCTTATGCTGTAACACGCAGAGCGTAGAATCCATGGACGGTGTCCACAAGCCTGATAATGGTCCCAACAGGGCGCGAGCCCCGTAAGACTAAGATAGGTGGTAACTCCTCTAAGCCGCCGAATCAAGAATGGAACCACGCCAACGAGATCGCTTCCACTCGGGGCGGATCCAAAACACTATGCCCAAAGCTGCCGTGGCACGCTGCTGCTCGTGATACGCGCATTATTCGCAAGGTGCGTGAGTCGAAATTAACCAGGAATCGCTCAAAATCGCCAAACATGGGTCCCGGTCGACATCAACATCGGCTCAAGACTCGCCAACATTCTTCACCGATACTGAGCCGCTCGCCGAGACAGCTTAAGCCGCCTCGCCTACCGGTAGTACGCTACGTGAGATAGCTTAAAGTTGCCGTTACAGCCAGGTAGCAACTTCAGCCGAGATGAAAGCAGCTCGCCAGGTGTAAAGAATGCCTCACCGGGCGCCGAGATCAGCTTTACACCGCCCCAGGTAGCGGCAGTTTAGGTCGCTCACGCGCTGAGACAAGATGAAGTGCCTCGCCAACGTAGGCAGCCCTCCATGCCTTAGCGTACCATGGGCTTTTCCGCCTTTCTTCTTCGCCCTTGAGGTATCAACCGTTAAGTCCGGAACGACAACTTCAAGAGTTTTGTCGCCTCGTCCACAACTGTGAAATAAAGGCAAGGTACCGGAAGAAACATTTGATTACCCACCAGAGAGTCCCCGAGCAATAAACATCTCGTGCTTCTAGAATTCCAATTGCATCTCGCTTGAGCATCCCACAAGGGGTCCACGAATCACGGAAGAAAAAGCAGCCAGAACTTTCAAAGGCTTCGTGACGCCAACCCAACCTCGATGGAGACGCCGCTATCCGATGATGACGCTATACCGAGAGATGTTGTCGCCAAGACGGTAGGTTGCTCCGCACTCATGCCGACGAAGTTGTACTATCGCGGCCGGGGAAGGAAGAAGTTTCAGAGACGAGCCTCCGTAAACCGCATCCTCTTGCATTTGTACTAAATTGATCAAGGCGCTTTCGAGTGTAAATGCCGCCATAAAATCCCGGAAGGGTGTCGCCTTCCAAAGATCGAGCACCAACGAACCGCCAAGACCTCGGTCAAGGCGCTCCCGAAGAAGACATGCACTCGCCAAGGCAAGGATGAGCCGCTTGAGGTCACCATCAATATGACCAACAAGGCAACGCCACACGCAGATTCCGCAGCCCTCCCAACGCGGTGACTCGCTAAGGGCCTGGCATACATCGACGCCTAACTATCACGACCGCAACGAGGGATCCCTTCAAGGCACACCGAACGAAGAGTACCTTCTAAGATGAAGTATCTGGATGACGCTCAAGCAATGGCATCCGATAACACCGCCTCTAGTGAAGGCCATACCGTGAAGCACTCATGATCGGGCAAACAGGTGGCCAAACTACTTGAAGAAGCCTTGGCAAAACGTAAGGACAACTTCAAACTCGAGATGGACATGGCCATGCGCCAGATGAGAGAAATGCATGACCAGCAGATGCAAGCTGGCGATTAATCGCTGGTGAAGGGCCGCCGCAACAACGCCGATTTGACGGATAGCCACACGGATGAAGAGCAAGACCTTAACGATGAGCGTATGCCGATGATGACACCATGGTCCCACCTCAAAATCACCGGATAAAATGCAAGGAAAATCACAAGATCAAAGATCCGAGAGCAAGGTCAACTCGCCATCTCGCTCAAGAAGTGAAGAAGACGGGATTCGCGTTCCCTACCCCAGGGAGGGAGTCAATCTCTATCCGCTAAGTTTAATTTAATAAACTTCACGCCGCTCGATGGGAGAGGGTCCCCACTCAACATCTTATCTACTTCAAGAGCCATTTGGGAGTCATCTCCTGAACCAGCCCTGATGGTTCGGCCATTTGTCTAAGACTCGCGAGGGCGGCCTTCGATTGGTACCGCCGCTCAAAGCGGCAGATCACCACGGAAGACATGGAATCTATGTTCCCGGCGAACTTCTTCGATGATGACACGAGGTTTCACTGCACGCTATGGGACGAAGCGTAAGGATGGAGAAACCGTGGATAATTTTGTCAAACGGTTCCGAACAAGGCGATGAACCGCCGTGACCCAATCACGGAGGAATTCATCCTCAAGACCTGCCAAAGATAACCTCTCATTGACGATCGGCAATGGGCACCGCACCGCCTAAAACCTCGGAAAGACTTGAAAGTCCGAGGGGAAGAGAGCCGCTTCCCAAAAGGAGAAGGCGGAGCGAGGTCACAGCGCCAAATCCACTAATCAAAATTTTGTACCCTAACAAGGGGAAGGCGCCAATGAAGAATGTTGATGCGATCAAACTTTCCAACAAGCAGCCACAACAAAGAATAAGAAGAAGCAGCTAGCTGACCCCATCGCAAAGAATAACAGCCCCGTAAACCGAAGGCCCACCGTGTTCCCAAGACGTATTCTTTCGTGGACTAAGAGGTGCCCGGATCTTCAAGCACTTGCTAGACAACAACAAGATCCAACCGCCACCGATCGCCAACCAAGAGGGAGCTCAAAGGACGACGGACCCTAAGTAATCGCCTATCATAGGGCTTATACACCACCCGACCAAGTCATGCTACCAACAAGGACAAGATCCAAGCTTTGATTGAAGGGGGTGATCACCCAAAATTAAATAAGGAAAGCAAGTGCGAAACGCCGACATCCATAAGCTTTGGGATGCCTACAACCCGGTTCCTGTAAACCGTGGTCAAAGTGGGAATGAAGACGGTGAATGACGATCCCCAAGCAATGAGAGAAGGGGTTAGTGCCGCACTCAAATGGCTTAACTCTTATGGGTCCACCCGACTTACTTAAAGACACCAAGGGCTTAACGCCTTCGCCTAAAAAGAAGTCCAAGGGAAAGGGCAAATCTTGTAATGCTACTCCGCCGTTCTACTCGACGACGACGAAAGCAAATTCCTACGTTCTTTGTCGGAGGAGGAACAGGAAGCCTTTGTCACTAGGAGTGGGCGTGAGTACGCTTACAAATACCCCGATGACTCCAACCTTAATGCTAAAACGTTAACGGAACTTGGGGTAGTAACAACTCCCACTGCCTCGCCAATTCTAAGGAGGACGCCACCGTAACGAAGGGGAAACAACCCGCAAACTCCGAGGTGCAACCCCGGCAGCCCGATTTAATCGTCCGATTGGAAGGGATAGACCGGGGAACACAAGCTCTCCCTACCGCTTCGATGTGATGGCACAATTGGCCAACATCCCTGCAAGAATAACTTTATACGAGCTATTGAGGTTGTCCAAGGAAACCCGCCAAGCATAGTTAAGCGCTAATGCACTCGCAGGTCTTCCTAACCCACATTAAATCAAGTCCGTGAGGAGCCGGAATCATCAGCCCGGAATGCAATGTGGCCTCCAAGCATATTCCCCGTGATCACGCTCTTCTAAGGAGGATATGCGACGAAGACGCCGAAGCATGACAGCCGCTTTACTCACTGGTATTGGTTCCAAAAGTTAACCGGATCCAAGTTGATCCGTTCACAGGAGCATCATGCCTTTGCGCCGATGTATAGCCCGGGATTCCTCGCCGCCAGCTCGCCGACCGGCACCGGATATACCGGATTTAATACCGCGGTCTCGCCACTTGGTAAAATCCGCATTAAGTGTCGATGGGGACTTAAAGTCCGAAGTCACCGCTACGCCATTGACGCAAACTTCCTATAACTTGTTGTTGTCCTTGGATCCATAACCATGTTATAGTCCCTCTACCTCCATCGTCTCCAAATATGCCGACACTAATAACGAGGTTAAGACGGTGGTCGCGACAAACAACCGCTTAAAGGACCGAGAATTATTTCACCGACTCTCCTTTACTTGCAATGAGTCCGACATCAATCATCGCCCATGGGCACGACAGCGTGAGGACGCCGATATCGAAGCCGGGCTTGACTATAAAGGTGGTTTTGTTCTCAATGACATTGTACCCTTAGTAGTCAATCTTGACGAAGAGGGATCTTTGAAAGTTGTAATTGGCGCTGTCCAAGAAGAAATAAAACATGATTTAGAGTACCGCTGTGTTTGAACGATGTAATGAAAAGTTGTATAATGACCGAATTGCATATGCCAATTCGGCCATCCCCGTAATACAAGCACCTTCGAGACTTCATCCAAGACGACTTCGCCGTCTAAGGGAAGAGAGGCCGTGAAGAAGGACTTAGTCTACTGCAGAGGGGAGTTGACTCCCATGCCCAACTACTTCCCAGACGGGTTCATGAAGATAAACCAAAACTTCATCTTTCCATATAGTCCCAAAAGCAGCACCTCATGAAGAAGTGGGGTACGACTTTATGCTGGGAGAAGGACTTTATTTTGGGCTGGATCTCCGTTCCACCTAAGGCACGATATGTACCAAGGGAAAGCCCGATAATTATTACGGATTCAAGGGATTGGGATACACATCCTCTTCAAGATGAGTGTTGTTATCGATCAATAACCACCCAACCTAGATGATGAGTACTCATCCGATTCACGCTCGACTCGATGTCGCGATCGGCAAGATGTTCGTGGGTTGATGTCCAACATGGCTACAAAGGGACCCCACTACACCGAAGAAGATGAAGAATTGCCAACATGGGAAGACCCATGGGTCCATCACCTCAACATGACGGGGACCGGTTTGAGTAGAGGGAGCCTCCGATCAAGACGAGGTAGTCCAGATCAACATGGGTAATGAAGCACACCCTAAACTTATAAATATTAGCAACGCCTTCCCCGTGAGGAAAAGAAAAGGTTGATCGCCTTTGTCGAGAGTATATCGATGTTTTACTGAGCTACAGGCATGGCTCGACCCCAATGTGGCAATGCAATCACCGACATTAAAGTGGATGCCAAACCCGCCAAACAAATGTGAGACGGTTTCGCCCACGATTATGGAGGCAATTGTTGCGAAGTAAAGAAGCTCATAGCCTCGGTTTCATCCGAGGTTCAACATCCGGATTGGGTGGCGCAGTATCGCTCCAGCAAAAAGAACGGACGATCGTAATCGTGGTCGACTCACAGATCCAATGCCGCATGTCCAAAAGACGATTTCACTTCCAATCACCGGCGTGATCGCCGATAATACATGTGGATTTGAGCTAATGTCCTTCATGGATGGGTTCTCGTTATAACCAAATCAAGATGCATCCGGATGACGCAAAGCACACGGTGCTCAGACTCCTTCTAGGCATCTTCGCTACACGCCATGCCATTCGACTGAAGAATGCCGGCCGCCACTTACCGCCAAGAATGACAAAGATCTTTCGTGATCATCTTCGAAGACGGTCGAATGTTACGCCGATGACTTGGTTGTGAAAAGTCGCGGACAAAGATGACCATATCCGTGACTTGAGGACGGTATTCGACCTCATGCGAGCTCATCAATTAAAGATGAACCCCATCAAGTCTTTCCTCTAATGTCCAAAGGGCAAATTTCTGTTTGTTGTTACCAACAAAGGTATCCACATTGACCCCGACAAAATAAAGGCAATCAATGAATTGCAACCCCAAAGAATCTAAGGGAACTCGAGGATTACAGGGCGCATTGACGACATCCACGCCATTTCCAACCTCTCCAAATGTCACCATTCTCTGCTTCAACAAAAGGGGTGTCCTTTGTCCGATGACGCCGCCGAAGGCATTCAAGATATCAAAACATATCCGATTTAATCCTCCCACTGCTGCAATCAAGTCCGTAAACCGCTCTTGATTTATATCAAAGCCAATGAACCATTCGCTGAGTGCTTTACTTGGCGCAAGACCACGACCACGGTCACGAAGCGGTTTATTATCTAAGCCAACCTTGGGTGCGAATCTCGCTACCCAATGACCGAAAGAGTGTCTCGCTACCGTCTTTGGCGATTCGTAAAATGCGACACTACTTAGTTGGGCAAACGATCTACGCCATTTCTAACGTGAACTCGCTCGGTGTTCATGACGCAGCCTCTATGAATTACCGGCGAAATGGGCTTTACTTTTGTCCCAAGATGACTTGCACTTCAAGCGCCAGGTCAATTAAGGGACAAGCCATCTCATGATCTTTGGCACCAACCCAACAAAGGATACGGGTGAACTATTTGATGATTTACCGGATGAGACCCACGAGGTTAACACAACTCGCACCAACAGTGTGGCATTTATATTTTGATGGAGCGCCCCGAAGCAATTAACGTATGCTCGATAGCCTTCTAAGATCTCCACGAGTCGGAGTAGTCTTAGTTTCCTGTGGAAGCATGTCATGCCTCTGCTTATTCATCGACCGAGCCCTCGCTTCTAACAATGTCGCAGTAACGCGCCTCATTGGACTTAGCTTCGCTTAAAGAGCCGGGGTAGAGTATCTCGGTTCTCGGGATTCCCAACTCATTGTCAAACGCACTCATGGGACTATGAGGTCGAACCCGTGATTTAATCCCATACCATCGTCGCTATCGAAGTTAGCTAATTGAAGGATTCTTCATCGAAAGTACATTCCGCTTCCTGCATCGCGTATGCATGCATCGGCAGATTAGCAAGGTTCTTTGGCGCAACCTCCCAGACAAAGCAAATGGTCACCGTGAGGACCCACCGCTATTCATTCCTATTTATGACAGACGTAAAATGACTAAAGGGTAGTCACTAAGGAAGTGTATGCAACCCAAGCTCGGACTTGAGCCCCGAGATTGGCGCTTCCTATTATTGACTACGCCTTGCACGCATCCCCGCCGTAAGATATGAAGGAGCGCGGAATCAACCGGTCAAGAGCCAAGGTTCTTCTACAATACGAAACCCGCATTTATCCGGGTGGTATAACGGTTACCCACGCCTTTCAAACAAAGAGGCGAGGAAGTTCTCCAAGAAGCACACGGAGGAGAATGCGCGCACTACCTGTGTCCTAAGCTCTATGATCGGATCAGAGGATGGGGTACTACCGCCTACTATGGTCAATGATGCATTGCATATGCTCGAATGTCACGCTAGCAAATACACGAAACCACCGCATCAACCTCCCGAGCAACTTCACCTCACCACATCTTGGCCATTCGAGACATGGGCATGGATGGTAGGCCCAATCTTTCCGTCGGCCAAAGGAGTGATCTATATCATTCACGGGTGGGAGCTACTGAGATTAAAACTCTTCTATCTATGGTGTAGATTGCCTCGCTTCTATATAGGGGTGGTTTTGATAGGATCCCTACTGTGCCCGCTTTAGCAATGAGGCGATCTACACCATTAATAGAAGAGTTGTAATTCCTACACTAAGGGGCTGTTTGGTTCACCTATTTTATAGAAAAGTTTTGGGAAAACACCTGACAATGGCATTATCGTGAATAATAGATTTCTGTAGATTTCTATAAACTGTGTTTGGTTCAAAAAAAATTTATAGAAATATTTTCTATAAAGTAGGGAAAAGTGTACTATTTTATAGAAATCAACTTCCGCTCCAAATTGACGAAAATTGCAAGGAAATCGGACATTTATGTTAAAATAGTAATAAAGTATACCCGTACCACTTTTCCATAAAATTTAAAATTGCCTACATTCTTGTATGAGTTTCACTTTTCCATAAAATTTTCTTATCCAACCAAAAAAAAGAAAAAGAAAAAAAAGAAACAACCTATTTTCTATAAAGTTATGAACTCATTTTCATGTTTTGAACTAAACAAAGAAATAACAACAAACAAGAAAAGTAGTATTTTTGAGTTATATAAACTTTTCATACAAATTTTATAGAAATACAAGGAAATTAATTTCTTGACACTTTTCCTTTTCCGTTTTATAGAAATCGAATCAAACACCCCTAACTCTATAGCCAACTCGTGAATGGCATAGATCACACCTTTCTATGAGTGTTCTCGATAAAATCCTTACTCTCACCTGCAACCCACTATTATATCTAACATCTTGTTGTCCACATAATATTCGCAACCAAATCATAACATACTAGAATCCTTTCTACTATCCTTGCTACTTCACGTTTATTGTGCTTCTACATTTTCTTTAAAAAAAAAAAAAAGGAATACAAGGGAGTTTCTCCACTACTTTATTACACTACTCTTATTGGAAAAGAAATTAAGGATGAACTATTTATTGGGTTTATGAATGGAAAAAAGAAAATCAATGAAGAATAGTTGTCTTTCCAATTTGAAGAAAATTCGTGGATAATGTCATGAATTTATTGTCAGATGTTGATTTGTTGAAGACAAAATGAACCATTTTTGGTGGTAAGAGAGAATAAATATATATTCGACAAATAGTCAATTAGAGAGATATGCACCGAGAGAGAGAGAGATGCACTAATCGCTGTAGGCTGAAAAATACTTACAAGATCCCGAAACCAACTCGCGTATGAAGTCGGCGAATGACAACCCACGGATAATATGGACGCCGAGACACTAATCCGATCAAAACCCACCGCCACAAGCACCGGCTTAAACCGACTTGAACAGACGACGGATTTCAGACTATTGAACCGAACAAACCAAGAGTTAGTCTCGAACCAAATACGCATCGAAACCTAAGTCCCGAGAAGACCAAGAGTCAATAGCGTGGACCTAAGCCCCAGAGACCGAGAAAAACTAAACGGCGGAAAAAACAATGAACGCGACTCTACCAACTTGGTCGAGGTGGTTCTGCCACCATGGTCGAAGCCACCACCCCACCTGGTCGAGGTGCTCTACCAGTGGAGGTGGTTCTACACCATGTCGTGAGCCACCTCTACCAACTTGGTCGAGGTGGTTTCACCAAGTGGCCGAGCCATACGCCGCACCTCTATTCTATAAATAGTGTTTCTTCATTTCGAGGTTGGACCGTGAGGGCTTGGACTTCACCGGATTTTGGGATTTTCTAAAGAATTCTCGCGAGATCTACGGTCGTTGTTGCAACGCTTTCAAGCCGGTGATCACAAGTTCTGCCCACGCCGATATTCAATCGCGAGGTCCAAGAAGTCAGAACGAATTCAAGCAACAATGAATACAAAACCGACTTTTACCGCCGAACAATCGCGGACTATTAATATAGAAAATGCTAGTGTTCTCGAAAGTCACACTTTTTTCATTGGTGAAATCATTCTACCTTGATGGGATTACAAATGAGTTTCAAATAAAAATCGCCTTTTATAAGGCTTTTACAATGAAAAATGGTAAAATTACAACTTTCCTCCTTGAACAAACGGATCCGCTTATCGATCCTCGCCATGCTGGGATTCTTTGCTCGTGTCGGATGTATTCCGTGGACCACCGCGATTCCTTTCCCAAGTGTTGATCAACGAGATCCGATTCGATCTAGATCTAAAAATCCCTCCTTTTTACGGGAATTCTTAGATCGACGACCGAGATCTAAACGAATCACGAGATTAATTCGCCAAGGAACTAATCAACGTGAACCAGATCGCCAAGCTTAACTTCGTTACTTCTTCTGGATCAAGGCCAAGCTTGATCCAAAGGATGGTTTGTTGTTGTAGATCCGATCTCAAAACTTTGGATCTCGAATCGCAAACTCTCACAAGCAAGTCTAGATCTTGATCTCCTCTCCTTGGAAATTTCTAACCCTAGGCACACACAAGAGTTCTACGGCTATCTCCTCTTTGTTATCTCTCACGACCTCTCAAAATGAAACCCTAGCCGCCACTTTTATAGGTACAGCAATGGATGCGGGCGAATCGGGCAAAAGCCCATTCGCCTGGTGTTCGCCTCTGTGCCGACACCTCCGGGTTCGCCACGGGCGACACTGTTCGCCGGGCGACACCTTCAGGTGTTCTACCGAAAGACACCTCCTGCGTTCACGGGCGACACTGGTGTCTCTTGCTTTTGACCGAAGCGCCGGTGGCTCTCACTGGTTTTCCGAGCTTAATTTGAGGCTTCAAAGTTGGGTTTATCCTTCACTGCGACTCATGGCGATCAGTTCACCAAGGTTCCGGATCACCGACAAATGAAAGGAGAGAGCTCTTTTTCAAAATGACGGGCGCCGCTCGACTCATAAGGGCCGCCGCCTCTTGACCCCCTCTCGCCTAACCGGCTAGCGGACCAAAAACTCGGGCGCCTTGAGGAGAGCTGCTTATGCGCTCACTTGTTGTGTTGCCAACGGTTTGCCATTACTTCATCGGATGACTTGTCGATTATTCTCGCCATCACGAAACCAACTCGGCGGAAGTCGGCGAATGACAACCCACCGGATAATACGGACGCCGAGACACTAATCCGACGGCAAACCCACACAAGCACGGCTTAAACCGGACTTGAACAGACGACGGATTTCAGACTATTGAACCGAACAAACCAAGAGTTAGTCTCGAACCAAATACGCATCGAAACCTAAGTCCCGAGAAGACCAAGAGTCGAATAGGCAGGACCTAAGCCCGAGAGACCGAGAAAACCGCAAACGGAAAAAACATAAACGGCAGACCTCTACCATCTTGGTCAGGTGGTTCTACCACCATGGCCGAGCCACCCTACCAACTTGGTCGAGGTGTCTTCCGGGCGTCGGCAATATTACCGCCGCCCCTATTCTATAAATAGGGGGGGGGGGTGTTTCTTCATTTCGGAGGTTGGACCGTGAGGGCTTGGACTTCAGCTGGATTTTGGGATTTTCTAAAGAATTCTCGCGAGATCTACGGGTCGTTGTTGCAACGTTTCAAGCACCGGTGATCACAAGTTCGGTCTACGTCAGATATTCAATCGCGAGGTCCAAGAAGCTGTAAACGAATTCAAGCAACAATGAATACAAAACCGACTTTTACCGCGAACAATCGTGACTATTAATATAGAAAAATGCTAAGTGTTCTCGAAAGTCACTACCTTTTCATTGGTGAAATCATTCTACCTTGATGGGATTACAAATGAGTTTCAAATAAAAATCGCCTTTTATAAGGCTTTTACAATGAAAAATGGTAAAATTACAACTTTCCTCCTTAGAACAAACGCTGATCCGCTTATCGGATCCTCGCCATGGGATTCTTTGCCCGTGTCGGATGTATTCCGTGGACCACCATTCCTTTCCCAAGTGTTGATCAACGAGATCCGATTCGATCTAGATCTAAAAATCCCTCCTTTTTACGGGAATTCTTAGATCGATCGATCCGAGATCTAAACGAATACGGAGATTAATTCGCCAAGGAACTAATCAACGAGTGAACGAGATCGCCGCTTAACCTTATTTCTTCTTCGGATCAAGGCCAAGCTTGATCCAAAGGATGGTTTGTTGTTGTAGATCCGATCTCAAAACTTTGGATCTCGAATCGCAAATTCCCAAGCAAGTCTAGATCTTGATCTCCTCTCCTTGGAAATTTCTAACCCTAGGCACACACAAGAGTTCGGCGGCTATCTCCTCTTTGTTTATCTCTCACGCCTCTCAAAATGAAACCCTAGCCGCCACTTTTATAGGTACAAGAATGATGCGGGCGAATCGGGCAAAAGCCCATTCGTTGCTCAAAGTCGGAGACACCTCGGTGTTCGGCGGGCGACACCTCTCGGTGTTCGCCGCGAGACACCTCTGGTAGGCCCGGCCGAGACACCTCTCGGGTGTTCAGGCAGCGACACTGGTGTCTCGCTTTGACCGAAGGCCGTGGCTTCTCTCACTGGTTTTCCGAGCTTAATTTGAGGCTTCAAAGTTGGGTTTATCCTTCACTCGCACTCATGGCGCATCAGTTCACCAAGGTTCCGAATCACCGGACAAATGTAAAGGAGAGAGCTCTTTTCGTAATTTTACGGGCCGCCTCGACTGAGTCGGGGCCGCCTTGATTCTCGCTCGCTAACCTAAGCGGGACCGCCAAAACTCGTAGGGCGCCTTGAGGAGAGCGCTTATGCTATGCTCACTTGTTGTGTCGCCAACGGTTTGCCATTACTTCATCGGATGACTTGTCGATTATTCTCGCCATCACGAAGCTACGCTCGGGGACTTATAGGCAATTTTCAATGCCTACAGATACCCTCCAAAGTGTTTCGGCCTCGCTCTTTCATAGAAGAAGCCAAATACTTTGATGTGATAGGCCCGCACCTTCACGGTAATAGGACTAAAACGGCTTCAAATCTTGATCTCTCCGATTCTTTTCGCATATCCAAGCTTTGTAGGATAACTAAAAGTGTCGTGCTGCATTTATTGTCCGACCGCCGCCGAAATCTTGACTCGATGGTCGATGAATGGATTTTCTTATTTTTAGCTCGTGGCTGTGAGTTGTCGCCGAATCGCTCATCCAATTCGTGAGACTTAGCTTTGAATCGCTGAAATCTCCACCGCATGGCTTGGCATAAGACTAACCCTGGGAGGATATTGAGGATTCATCCTTTGATTGGTGAACTCTTATCGCGATGCTCGCTGCGTGACTGACCACGCGGAGGGATTTTCTTGAGATGTGACGCGTTGTCCCAAGATCAAAAATTTTCTCTCGAATTCAACCTCCAATTGCATTTTTCATCACAACGAATTGTCCAGCCGTGTAGTCGAACCCAATGGAAGCAATTGGGATTGTCGAAGTTATCCTTAAGAATATAAAACTATTCTCCGTGAACTTCTCACAAAATAGGAAATAGTTTAGACTTCGTATACCTAGTTGGAGTATCATGGTGGGAGAATCCTACTCCTTGTTGGAATAGAATTAGGTTATCCTCCGTGAACTTTCCAATAAATTAGGGAACAGCTTTATACTCATATTCCTTATTGGAGTATTCGTGGGTTCACCATCATGGGGATTTATCGATCCTACCGAGAAGGAACCCTTCATGAGTTGCATTCATTGTCCCGACGCAAGTTGATCCGCTTGGTCGTGGTTGGAACTCTGGTGACCATGAAGTAACTTGTCACTCCTTGTTCAAACTTCTAGGGACAACTTGGAGAGGGCGAGATCAAATTGACGCCTCTTTCCCTTTGGAGATCAATATGTCGCTTGAGGAGATCAATGCTCACTTGTATACTATTAGTGCCTCTGGAGTTTTTCTTTAGGGACCGCATTTAAGGTCTCCTTTGAGGAGGTGCCTCATGATACTCCCGCCACGAAATGAAAGAAGCCTGCATGGTGCTACCGTGGACCTATACTCTCCTGTGGGAGATCTCATGAATCCACCACATAGGAGTAATGATTGACCCTTGTGTACATCCCCATTGACTCCATGCATCTAGGTTGACATATCCCATTTCTTGGTGCAATGAGGTCGGCTCTCTATGATAGCCCATCCGAAACACTTGAGTCTCCATCCCGCTTAATTGGGGACTAGTCTTGTTATCTAGTTCATCCTCAATTTGGCGGTCTTGATGAATTCTTTTCTATTGGTAAGATGTTCCTCCAAAGCTAGGTATAGCGGTGGTTACTACCAAAGGGCCCGCCGAGGATCAATCATGAAGGAAGTCGACGATATAGTTCCATTGTTGTTGTGACTTGCGACCGCCATTTTCATTGTCACAAAGATTCATAGGATTCTTGGCAAACCCTCACCTTCAACGGATTTGATTTGCCTTTACCGACACCGCTTAAACCGCTAGCATGCGGATTATCAATCCCGCTCCGCATGTGACGTTGTGCTAAAAGAATGAAACTCTTTAGACTTGGTGCTATGATTTTGAATACATAGACTTTGTCACTTTTCACGGTAAAAGACTAACCGGCCGTTAGGCGGTGACTTTGGGGTTATTGGCCAACCCCCTCAACGGATTTGATTGGCCTTTACCGATCACCGCTTGAATCGCTAGCATGCGGATTATCCGATTCGCTCGCACATGACGCTGTGCTAAAAGAATGAGACTCTCTTAGACTTAATGCTACGATGTTGAATAATGTAGGTTTCAGACTTTTACCGCAAGAGACCACCCTAAGAACGCTGTTACGCCAGGATCATCCCTTCTTAGGCTTCGGATGAAATACCCTTAATCAAACTCGTGTCTTCTTCAATCGAAAAGACTAAACCGCAACGCCAGAGGCTGGCTTTATCCCTTCTTAGGCTTCGATAAAATACCCTTAATCAAACTCGTGTCTTCTTCAATCGAAAAGACTAAACCGCAACGCTGCGGCGTAGCGTTGGCTTTATCCCTTCTTAGGCTTCGGATAAAATGCCCCAAGATGAATCTTGGTGTCTTCTTTGTCCTGAGAATGATCAACCGGATCGAATCGGGTGAATGGAATTGATTGTGGGAAAGGAAGAATTTTATATTACGTTTCCCGATGTCGAGAGGAAGGATTTTATATCCTGTCTCCAAGTGCCGGAAAGAAAGAATTTTATATTCTATTTCCGTGTCTCCTTTGTCCGGTAGAGACGAACCCCAAGTGAACATAAGAAAAGAAGGATTTTATATCCTGTTTCTTAGTCTTGGAGAGGAAGAATTTTATATTCTATCTCCGGAAGATGGAGAGGAAGGATTTTATATCCTGTCTCCAAGTGCTGGAAAGAAAGAATTTTATATTCTATTTCCAGGTCTCCTTTTGTCTGGGTCGAGACGAACCCCAAGTGAACATAAGAAAAGAAGGATTTTATATCCTGTTTCTTAGTCTTGGAGAGGAAGAATTTTATATTCTATCTCCGGAAGATGGAGAGGAAGGATTTTATATCCTATCTCCAAGAAAAGGAAACTAAAAGTGGGATCTCCACTTCGAGAATCTCTTAAGGTGAAACTAAGAGTGGGATCTCCACTCCGAGAATCGAAGAGATACAGGTAGCTTTCACTTTTATAGGATTCGCCACCTGATCTGAAGGTCTCGCTATCGAAAGTGTTCCATTTTAGTACTACCGCCATGGGAGGCGTGGTGAAATAGAAGCGATGGAGGCTTCCTCGCTCATCGAAAGTGATCTCGAATTTGAAAGTGGACCTCTTGTTCATTGAAAGGAATCAAGAGGGATTTTGATAGAGGATCAAAATTTTGTGGACCCTTGCTTATTGAAAGAAGTCAAGGGGAAATTTTGCCGGTGGAGGGACCGAGAAAATTTCAGGACCCACCGCCAATGAGTTTGATCGGTGGGGAATTCGAGGAAAGGATTAGGTTTTCTCCGGAAAGTATTTCCTCAAGAACTTCCTCCAAAACGGGTTATCCCGAAAGTACTAAGAATAGTACTTCTTCGTGAACTTCCCATTGATCGGCATTAATTGCCTATCGCCTTCCTCGGGTGATAAGGCGATATGCGCCATTGGAATAGACCGCTTCAATCACAAACGCCCTTCCCACTGGGTTCAAACTTACCCTTCCTCTTGAATCGAATTATCGGCCGCCGAGCAATGAGGACCAAGTCTCCTCCTTGAAGCTCCTTTGTCTGACTTTCTTGTTAAAGGCCCCGACATTCTTGCTTGGTAAAACTCAATGTGCCGTTGAGCTTCCAAGCTTTTCATCTAGCATCTCAAGTTCTTCGAGGCGCTTTTGATGTAGCTCCTCCGCCATCTCGCTATGGTAGAGCAATGCGAGAGATGGAATCGAACTTCAAGGGCGTGACCGCCACACCCATATACCAGAGAGTACGGTAGTTCCGGTGTAAGCGACCGTCGGCGATACCAGAAGTGCTTCCCCAGTTTATCATCCCGGCCTTGTTATTTTTCACTAGCTTCTTGAGAATTTTAATGATCGCTTTTGTTGAAGGCCTCCGCCAATCCGCTTGCGCGGATTGTACGCAGCTGAGGAGACGCCCCGATCTTAAATTCTCGCAAAACCGAATGAAGGCATTGCTAATGAATTGGGGACCGTATCATGTACGATCCGCCTTGGTACACCGCGGTCGATAGATGACGTGGTGCTTGATGAACCGAATTACATTGCCGGGCTTTTACCTCCTTGAGGGGAATCGCCTCGCCCACTTGGAGAAGTAATCGGTGATCGCCGATAAACCGATCACCTTTGGCCGACAGAGGAAAGATTGGGCCTACCACATCCATGCCCCATGTCTTGAATGGCCAAGATGTGGCCGACGTGAAGTTGTTCGAGGTTGATGCGTAGTTCGCGGTATTTGGCACGCGACACTTCCGAGCATATGCGACCGCATCATTGACCATAGTAGGCCAAGAGTACCCCATCCTCCGATCCGATCATAGAGCTTAGGACTGGCCGGTGCGCACCGCATTCTCCTCCGTGCTTCTTGGAGATCTTCCTCTTTGTTTGAAAGGAAGCGAGTAGCAAACCGCTATACCCACGCCGATAGAGCTGCCTGGTTTCAGATTGTAGAAGAACCTTGGCGCCTTCTACTGACCGATTCACGCCCTTCATATCTTCTCGCGTGATGCCGCAAGACGAAGTCAATAATAGGGAAGCCAATCTCGGGCTCAAGTCCGACTTGGGTTGCATACACTTCCTTAGTGACTACCCTTCGTCATTTTACGCCTGTCATAAATAGGAATGAATAACGGTGGGTCCTCACCGTGACCATTTGCTCGCCTCGAGGTTGCGCCAAAGACACCGCTAATGCCGCCAAGCAGCATCCGTGATAACGATTCTCGAGGAGCGAATGTACTCAATAAAGAATCCTTCAAACGAGTCCGCTAACTCGATAGCACCGATGGTATGGGATTAAATTGGTTCTCGACCTCATAGTCCCCGCGAAGTCGCTTTGACAATGAGTTGGGAATCCTCGGCTTCGAGATACTCTACCCCAGCCTTAGCGAAGCTAAGTCCAATGAGGAGCGCATTGTACTCTGCGACATTGTTAGAGCAGGCTCGCCGCTGAATAAGCCCGAGGCATGACATGCTTCCCGGGAAACTAAGACTACTCGGACTCGTGAGATCTTAGAACATCCGGGCGCCACGCCGTAGCTCTGACGCCCATCAAAATATAAATGCCACACCTGTTGGTGCAGAGTTGTGTTAACCTCGTGGGTCTCATCCGTAGATCATCAAATAGTTCACCGTATCCTTTGTTGGGTTGGTCGCCAAAAGATCGCAGATGGCTTGTCCCTTAATTGACTTCGCCGCTTGAAGTGCAGTCATACGGGACAAAAGTAAAGCCCATTTCGCCAGCGCCAATTCATAGAGGTCGGGTCGGCCATGAACACCGAACGGGATTTACGCGAAATGACGAGATCGCTTGCCCAACTAAGTAGTGTCGCATTTTCTCAATCGCAAAGACCGCGAGACACTCTTTCGGTTATTGGGTAGCGAGATTCCGCACCCACCAAGGTTCGGCTTAGATAATAAACCGCCGCCGGACCGGTCGCCGCCTTTGCGCAAGTAAAGCACTCAACGAATGGTTTGTCGCTTTGATATAAATCAAGAACGGTTTACCCGACTTCTGGTAACGAGTACGTGAGGATTCGCCGATATGTTTTGATATCTTCAATGCCTTCGACAGCGCCATCCCGCACAAAGGACACCCCTTTGTTCAAATTTTAGAGAATGGTGACATTTTCCGTAGAGGTTGAGATGAAGCGTCGGATGTACGCTAATCGCCCCTGTAATCCTCTGAGTTCCCTTAGATTCTTTGGGGGTTGCAATTCATTGATTGCCTTTATTTTGTCGGGGTCAATGTGGATACCTTTGTTGGTAACAACGAATCCGAGGAATTTGCCGCTGGACATTCCGAGGAAAGACTTGGTGGGGTTCATCTTTAATTGATGAGTCCGCATGAGGTCGAATACCGTCCTCAAGTCCTGGATATGGTCATCTTTGTCACGACTTTTCACAACCAAGTCATCGACGTAACATTCGACCGCCTTCCAAGATGATCCCGAAGATCTTTGTCATTGCGCCGGGTAAGTGGCGCCAAAGATTCTTCAACCGAATGGCATGACCGTAATGTAAGATGCCTAGAGGAGTTCAACGCCGTGTGCTTTCGTCATCGGATGCATCTTGATTTGGTTGTAACCCGAGAACCCATCCATGAAGGACATTCGCCAAATCCACATGTATTATCGACGCATCACATCGGGTGATTGGAAGTGGGAAGTCATCTTTGGACATGCGGCATTCAGATCTCGTAGAATGCATTCTCGACGTCCCCGCTTTTTAGCACCGAACGATATTCGCCACCCAACGGATGTTGAACCTCCGGATGAAACCCGAGGCTATGAGCTTTTACTCCGCAACAATTGCCTCCATAACTGTGGACTAAACCGCCTCGCTGTCGCTTGACAGTTTGGCATCCACTTTAATGTCGAGGTGCATTGCCACATTGGGGTCGAGCCCCGCATGTCCTCGTAACTCGGTGAAAACATCGATATACTCTCGACAAGAGTGATCAACCTTTTCTTTTCCTCCGGGAAGACTGCTAATATTTATAAGTTTAGGGTGTGCTTCATTACCCATGTTGATCCGACTACCTCGCTTCACGGAGGCTCCTCTCGCCAAACCGTCCCCATATCGCATGTTGAGGTGATGGACCCATGGGTCCTCCCATGTTGGCAATTCTTCATCTTCTTCCAAGTAGTGGGGTCCATCAGAGCCATGTTGGACATCAACCCCGAACATCTTGCCGATGCCGACGCCGAGTCCTGTGCGCAGAATAGGATGAGTACTCATCATCTAGGTTGGGTGGTTGGTTATTGATCACCAACAACACTCATCTTCAAGAGGATGCGATCCCAATCCCCTTTGAACTGTAATAATTATCGGGTTTTCCTTCTACATATGTACTGGGTGGAACGGGAGATCCCCGCCCAAAATAAAGTCCTTCTCCCAACGCAAAGTCGCACCCCACTTCTTCATAAGGTGTCGGGCTATATCCGAAAGATGAAGTTTCGGTTTATCTTCATCGGAACCCGCCTCATAGAAGTAGTTGGGCGTGGGAGTCAACTCCTCTCGCCATAGACTAAGTCCTTCTTATGCCTCCTTCCCTTGGACGACGAAAGTCGCCTTGGATGAGTCTCAAGGTGCTTCAGATACATGATGACCGAATTGGCATATGCAATTCAGTGGTCATTATACAACTTTTCATTACATCATTCAAACACAACGAGTACTCTAAATCATCTTTTATTTCTTCTTCTGCAAGTCGCCAATTACAACTTTCATCTGAAGATCCTCTTCGCCAAGATTGACTACTAAGGGTACAATGTCATTCAAAACAAAACCACCTTTATAGTCTCAAGCCCGGCGGTATCGCCCTCACCGCTGTCCGCGCTATGGGCCGATGATTCAAGATTCGACTCATTACCGAAGGAGGGAGTCGCTGAAATAATTCTCCATCTTTAAACGTTGTTTGTCCGCGACCACCGCCTTAACCTCGCTATTAGTGTCGACATATTTCGCATAATCGATGGAGGGTAGAGGGACTATAACATGGTTATGGATCCAAGGGCCACCCAACAACAAGTTATAGGAAGTCTCGCCAATGACGAAAGGTGACTTCGACTTTAAGTCCCCATCGACACTTAATGCGGATTTTACCAAGTGGCCGAGACCCACCGGTGTTAAATCCGTATATCACGGTGCCGGCGAAGCCTCGCCGACAGAATCCCTGTGCTATACATCAGCGCAAAGGCATGATGCTCACAGCCGAACCCCGGATCAACTTGGATCCGGTTGACTTCACGGAACCAATGTACCCCGTGAAGTAGAGCGCCTGTCATGCTTCGACGCCTTCGTCGCATATCCTCCTTAGAGAACGGATGCGTGGAATATGCTTGGAGGCCACATTGCATTCCCCGCTGATGACTCCGCCTCGACTTGATTTAATGTGGGTTAGGAAGACCTCTCGACCGCTAACGCTGAACGCTCATGGGTTTCCTTGGACAACCTCAATAGCTCAGATAAAGTTATTCTTGCCGATGTTGGCCAATTGTGCCATCACATCGGCGGTAGGGAGAGCTTGTGTTCCCGGTCTATCCCTTCTAATCGGGCGATTAAATCGGATCGCCGGGGTTGCACCTCGTGATTTGCGTGTTGTTTCCCTTCGCTCTAGTGGCGCCCTCCTTAGGAGTGGCGGAACCGTGAGAATTGTTACTACCCCAAGCTCCGCTAACGTTTTAGCATTAAGGTTGGAGTCATCGGGTATTTGTAAGCGTACTCACGCCACTCCCGGTGACAAAGGCTTCGCTCCTCCTCCCACAAAGAACACGAGGAATTTGCTCGCCGTCGCTGAGTAGAACCGCTGAGGTAGCATTGCAAGATTTGCCCTTTCCCTTGGACTTTTTTAGACGAAGACGCCGCCCATCGATCGCCTTTTAAGTAAGTCCGGTGGACCCATAGGAGTTCGCCATTTGGGGCTGCAGCGGCACTAACCCTTCTCTCGCCGCTTGTGGGGATCGCCATTCACCGCCTTCATTCCCACTTTGACCACGGTTTCGCCGGAACCGTGTTGTAGGCACCGCCCCAAAGCTTATGGACGCCGCTTATGCCCACTTGCTTTCCTTTATTTGGTTTTGGAGTGATCACCCCACTTCAATCAAAGCTTGATCTTGTCCTTCTCCGGTAGCATGACTTGGTCGGTGGTGTATCGCCTATGATAGGCGCAATACTTGGGGTCCGTCGTCCTTTGAGCTTCTCCCGGTTGACGATCGGTGGCGCTGGATCTTGTTGTTGTCTAGCAAGTACTTGAAGATCCTGCACCTCTTCGTCCCTCGAAGAATGCTGGGAAACTGGCGCGGACGCTTCGGCCGGATCGCTGTTGTCGCTGGATGTCCTTCGCCGCTGTTGTGGCTGCACTGGAAAGTTTGATGCGCATCAACATTCTTCATTGGCGCCTTCCCTTGTTCCGGGACAAAATTTTTTCCCGGGATTTCGCCGACCTCGCCTCGCTTTCTCCCTTTTGAGGAAACGCCGCCTCTTCCCCTCGGACTTTCAAGTCTTTCCGTGTTTTAGACGGTAAAGGCTCATCGCCTGATCACGGCCGAGGTTATGCGGCGTCTTGAGGATGAATTCCTCCGTGATTGGGTCACGAAAGTTCATCGCCTTGTTCGGAACCGCTTGACAAAATTATCCACGGTTTCTCCATCCTTCGCTTCGTCCCATAACGCACCGAAAGTGAAACCTCGTGGTCGCCATCGAAGAAGTTCGCCAGAACATAGATTCCATGTCTTCCCACCGCTGATGCTGCCCGCTTTGAGACGGCGGTACTAATCGAAGGTCACCGCAGTGGTGCCGACGAATGACCGAACCATCAAGGGCTCGCACGGAGATGACTCTAAATGGCTCTTGAAGTAGATAAGATGTTGAGTGGGGACCCTCTCCCATCGAACGGCGGAAGTTTATTAAATTAAACTTCACGGATAGGGATTGACTCCCACTCTCTCGGTAAGGGCACGGAATCCCCGCCTTCTTCACTTCTTGAGCCGAGATGAGCGAAGTTGACCTTGCTCTCCGGATCCTTGATCTTGTCATTTTCACTTGCATTGTCCCCTGATTTTGAGGTAGGACCATGGTGTCATCATCGGCGTTACGCTCATCGGTGTTAAGGTCTTGCTCTTCATCCGTCGCTATCCGTCAAATTGACGTTGTTGCGACGACGCTTCACTCCCCGGCGATTAATCATCGCTGCATCCGCCGGTCATGCATTTCTCTCATCTGCTGCATGGCCATGTCCATCTCGAAGTTTGAAGTTGTCTTTCTGTTTTGCCAAGGCTTCTTCAAGTAGCTTGGCCACCTCAGCTGCACTAATCATGAGTGCTTCACGAGTATGACCTTCACTAGAGACGGTGTCATCGGATGCCATTGCCGAGCCGCCATCCGATACTTCATCTTCCGAAGTACTCTTCGCGCGGATCGGCTTTGAAGGGATCCTCGCTGTGTCGTGATAGTTAGGCCGTCGATAGTACCGCCCGCAACCGAAGTCACACGCTGGGAGGGCTCGAATGCCGCGGACGGCGCTGCCTTGTTGGTCATATTGATGGTGACCTCAAGCAGCTCATCCTTGCCTTGACAGAGTGCATGTCTTCGGGAACGCTTTGACCGAGGTCTTGGCGGTTCGTTGGTGCTCAGCCTTTGGAAGACCGACACCCTTTCCGGAAGTTTTATGGCAAGATTTACACTCCGAGCACCGCCTTGATCAGTTTAGTACAAATGCAAGAGGATGCGGTTTCGGAGAACTCGTTTCACGAGACTTCTTCCTACCCCAAAGACGATAGTACAACTCATCGGCATGAGTGCCGGAGCAACCTACCGCGGCGGCGACACAATCTCTCGTATAACATCATCATCGATGACGACGCCTCCATCGAGGTTGGGTTGGCGTCCGCGAAGTCTTTGAAAGTTACACGCCTTTAACGCGACGCCGTGGATCTCAAAGAGCTTTTGACCTCGATCCGTAAAACCGGTTGGTGGATTCTCCTACGGCTTCCGCCGGCGGCAAGAGCTATCCCCAAGATTGCGAAGTTGTCCCGATCTCTTCAACAAGCCCGCAGAGTTGACCTTTCACCTTGATCCAACCGAATCGGACCTAGGCGTTGAAACACCGAACCCTTATCGGAAGGGGTGTGGTGTTGGCCGGAGTCTTTGTGGAAGGTCGGTACATCGAGGAAAAAGCTCCCGGTCCGGGAGGCCGAGTTCGACTTGCTTCGGTGACTTCTTGGTCACCTCTGCTCCTTTGGGCGTTGAGTAGCCCGAACCAATGCACGCACGCTGCACGTAGGGCATAGCGTTTTGGATCCGCCGAGGGTGGAGCGATCTCGCTGACGCGGATCCATTCTTCGGTCGGCGGTTTAGAGGAGTTCCTACCTATCTTCGCCTTCGGGCTCGCCTGGCCGGACTTCGGATCCGGCTTGTATCGGACACCGCCCATGGATTCTAACGCTTTGCGTATTGCAACGCTGTTTCGACGCCTGTTGGCGGGCTCTCTTTGAGAGTCACATCGCCGGTGGACTTCTCCTCATTGGCCGGAGGAGGAGATCAAATCTGGCGCTTTGGATGGCGGGGAGTTATTGCCGCCATTGTTGTTGGCGGCGGCGCAGGAGAGCGCCGCTTCGGCCGGTGACGCTTGTGAGTCCTCCTTGCGCCGAGGGCTTCTTCGCCGGGGAAAAGGAGTTGGATGAGGCGAGAGATAGGCCTCAATTTCTCCGGTCGAATTCAGATTCGACCTCTTCGATCACCGGATCGAACTGCGGTCGCTGCACAACGATCTCGGATGCAAGACCGGTGGCTCCCATCTGTCGCCGCTTTGTTCTCTGAAAGTCACTACCTTTTTCATTGGTGAAATCATTCTACCTTGATGGGATTACAAATGAGTTTCAAATAAAAATCGCCTTTTATAAGGCTTTTACAATGAAAAATGGTAAAATTACAACTTTCCTCCTTAGGAACAAACGGGATCCGCTATCGGATCCTCGCTATGGGATTCTTTGCCCGCGTCGGGATGTATTCCGTGGACCACCGCTACATTCCTTTCCCAAGTGTTGATCAAGCGAGATGCGGATGCGGATCTAGATCTAAAAATCCCTCCTTTTACGTGGGAATTCTTAGATCGATCGATCCGAGATCTAAACGAATACGGAGATTAATTCGCCAAGGAACTAATCAACGTAGTGAACGAGATCGCCAAGCTTAACTCGTTATTTTCTTCGGATCAAGGCCAAGCTTGATCCAAAGGATGGTTTGTTGTTGTAGATCCGATCTCAAAACTTTGGATCTCGAATCGCAAATCCCCCGCAAGTCTAGATCTTGATCTCCTCTCCTTGGAAATTCTCTAACCCTAGGCACACACAAGAGTTCTGGCTATCTCCTCTTTTTTATCTCTCACGACCTCTCAAAATGAAACCCTAGCCGTCACTTTTATAGAGTGCAATGGATCTGTGTGGGCAAAAGCCCATTCGGCCTTGGTGTCGCCGGTAGAGACACCTGGAGTGTCTCGCTGGTGGAACACCTCTATGTCCTTCCCGGGCGAGACACCTCTGAATGTCTCGGTTTTGACCGGCGTCGTGTCAACTTCTCTCTGGTTTAGAGCTTAATTTGAGGCTTCAAAGTTGGGTTTATCCCTTCACTCGCACTCATGGCGCATCAGTTCACCAAGGTTCCGGAATCGGTGGCAATTCGGAAGGAGAGCTCTTTTCAAAAATTTCGGTATTTGCCGGACCATAAAGGGGCATTGCCCCATTGACCCATAGCTTAGGCTAAGCGGGACCAGTAGAGTCTTGAGGCGTTTGCGTTGCGTTCACTTGTTGTGTCGTCAACGGTTTGCCATTACTTCATCGGATGACTTGTCGATTATTCTCGCCATCACGAGCTACGTTCGAGGACTTATAGGCAATTTTCAACGCCTACACTAAGTATACTATTTTTTTTACTACTTTGGTATTACTACTCACAAAAGAGTGGGGGCCTCACTTGAAAATTGTATTGATGACTCATCATGGCCCCACTCTTTTGTGAGTGGCAGTATCAAAGTAGTAGAGAAAGTGTAGTACAATTATCACTACTCATTAATATACTAAAACGAAGTACGAAATAATTGGAGGCATATTCTCAGTAATTGACAGCTAAATAGAAATAAATCTTTCACTAATGTTGATAGTTGAGACGTGATCTTCATTTCAAGGAAGAGAATTAATCAATTATTTCTATTCAGAATTGTCAAATTCTTCACACAACTTCTTGAAGAGCTTAAGCTAGCCAAGAACTTATAGCTAGTATTTTGATATTTAAATCCCGATAGAATGTTATCGGAGCTTAATCATCATTGTTTATTCTTATCAAAATTAAAGAGAAAAACTTTAATCATTGTGGCACTTGCAAATGTATAGAAACAAACTAAAAAATACGAAATAACATTAAGTTCGAGATATAGTGTGACATACAATTCTGATAATGAAGATCAAAACTATATGGTGCCCATGTATTATACGGATTTCTAAAAGCTCAATATAATAAAATTGTTCCTAATTTTTTAAATTATTAATTTGATACCTTTGATACTCTCGTGGTCTCATGGATTTGGACTCCCTCCACTCCACCTACGTACTAATAATGGAACAATATGAATCCTAGCTAATTACAAAGTTGTCTTAGCCTTATTTGTCTAATTAATTAGCAAATTTAACAAGCAATAACTAATTTGAGTCTAAGGACAGCCTTATCCTCTAACAAGACTAGTTCCTTGATTAGATAGGCTTGTTGCCTTCTCAAGGACAAGATTAGCATTGAAAGTCACTAGAAAAGAAGTATTAGAGAAGAACAAGGGGGAAAAAAATCTAATAAAGGAAGAAAATAGAGCTTGACAAAAGATGGAGCGCAACATTAACATAGGCTTGAATTTTGATGTTAAGATGTCCAAATCTCACGCATGTTGAACATTTTGGACTTATTAATCTAGAGTTGTCAAAATCCACACGCAAGATACAAATATTGAAATTGGGTGATGCTTCATTAACACTCAATTATCGAGTCAAATTAAAAGCTTTGGGTAATTTACTGAAAGACTCTAAATGATAGGGTTCTTATGACCAAGCGTGACGTCAGAGATGAGGCTTGCGATTGCTTATCCTATTTATTTTCACATGGGACCTATAATATTCTTTTATTTTCAATCCTTACCTACCCCTCAAACTATTGAATTTCTCCCTTAATATATTCTTAACAATTTTTTGTCTCATTTTATCCCCTAAACTATTAATATAGGTTCATGATAGCATACCCCGTAAACTATGTTCAGTCCTAGCTTACACCCTGAAACTATTGAATTAGTCTCTGCCTACTAAATTATCAAATTCAGTACCTAGTTACCATATCTAATTTTTTATTTTGTGGGGGTTTCCAATAAAATTATGCGAATAAAATAATAATTTTTTTTGTTGTAGGGTGTTTTTTTTGGGTGGTTGTGGGAGAGGGTTTTTTTGGGGGAGGGGGGAGGTGCGCTGCAACAAGGGACCAAAATACTTAAGGGTGCAAGCAAGCCTCGAATATAATAATTGAAGGGGTATGTAGACATTAAAATTAGTTTATGGTGGTAAAAAGAGACAAATCTAACACTTCAAGGGGTAATAGGGACTGAGACGTATTTTTTTAAAATATAATAATAACAATGTTTTTCTCCCTAGAAACCACCTTATAATAGGGTAATTATCTATAAACCACCCTTTATAATGTAAACCATAATGTATTTTTCCCCAATCAACCACCTTCACCAAAATTTCACCGAAAACCCAAAATACACTTAAAACTCATATTAAAGACACATGCCTTATTTTGTTAATATTTAGGTCTAGTTAGGATAGGAGTCATGTATCTTTGACATGCTTTTTAAAGTTGTTTTGGTTTCTTAGTGAAAATTTGACTAGGAGGGATAGATTGAAAGAAAAACTCATTTCAAAGATAGATTTGTATATACATTAAAAATAAAAGATGGTTTCTATAAAGTGACTCTATTTTTAAGGTGGTTTTGGAAAAACCCTAATAACAATCTCTTTATATTTATCTGAAAATGTACCATCCATTTTTTTCCTCCTTCCGTTTATGTAACGCTGTATATTTCATTCGACATGGTAATGCACTAGATATTTTCTTCTTATGAATATTTGCAACAAAGCTTTTGTCAAAGAGCACACATTAAAATCACTCCTATTAGTACCTTTAGTTGTTTTTCTTACTAAATACGTCCTCTTCTTCAATAGAAATTATGCTACGTACACCTTTTATTCTTGGAAAAATTGAATCAAGACCTCAAAAATTGAAATCCCATGTGACTAGGCCCCGCATCTTTTTCTCATGTGCATAAGCCCCAAATACATAGCTTTTTTGTGTTTCGGCCTCAATCACATAGCCAACTCAAAAGTGAGAGAAAAGTCTAATGCTCCTCCCCAAAATACCCCTCATAATGTCACATGTCACTATTGCAGTTAACCCCCAATTTTTTAGGGGGTTACATGCAAAACATTTTAGGGAGTTATCCGCAAAATTTTTAAAAATTTTGACAAAATGTTCAAGGGGTTATTAGTGAAATCTTTAGGAGTTTTTTTGCAAAATTTTTAGGGGCTACTTACATTTTTCAAAACTACTTGGGGGACCTTTTTACTATATTTGTAAGGGTTCTTTACCATTTCTAAAACTTTAAGGGGGTTTTTTGTAAAATTTTCAAGAGGATATTCATGCAAATTTTTATCCTTTTAGGGGTGGTTTGCAAAATTTTTAGGATTTATTTGCAATTTTTGAAACTTCTAGGGGGTTTGCAAAAACTCTTGGAGGCTATTTGCAATTTTTGAAACTTTCAAGGCTGTTTACAAATTCCAGGTGGTAGTTTGCAATTTGAACCTACAGGGGTTGTTTGCAAAAAATTTGGAGGGCTATTTGCAATTTCTCAGACTTTTATTGGTTTTTTTGGCAAAATTTTTAGGGGGTTATTTGTATTTTCTAAAACTTTTAGGAGGTCGACCCGGCCCACGCCCAACCCTACTTATATAACTAGCATCTATTGGTTAAAGTTAACACGTAATCTATATAGTTTGAGAGAGGATAGATTTGCTAATGGAGGGTGGTTTGAGAGATGCGTGGAAGGTGGCATAGGAGATGAAGGTTAGGGTTAGGGTTCGGATCTAGTGGGTGATGAAGGAGGAGGAGGAGGAGGATAATGCGGGTTTTGGGGCATATATGTTGAAAAAAAAAAGAAGAACACCAATTCTTCCAAAATTTGCAAAAAATAAAAATAAAAATAAAAATTAAAAAAAATCAAAGAATGTTTCAAAATCTAACAACGAACTCCCAACATTTACACTAATTAATCACAATTCGAGCAATTCAACACCAAAATAGCACGCAATCCCGTGCACCACGACCCCGTCACCGATGTAGACCTCCGGCTCAACAACCTCGACCCCGTAGACCTTCACCGTGCTCCCGCTCTGCTCACCATCGGTGATCATAAGCATCCAATGCTCATCCGCCACACTTCTCATCCCCTGTCCAATCCCCATCTCCATCAGCTCCCCGTACAGAAACCTCCCCCACTGTCGCATGTCATTTCACCACCCTTTTCAGCATGCATGCCCCACGCCCTATTCCGCTGTCCCGCCGAGTGAACACCGTAAGCTGCTCCGTGACAATTCATTCAATGAATCACGAATCGCGTTGAGACCTGGAGTGAAGGAGACATAGCCCTTCAATCCTAGGGTCTTGACAGCTCGAGCCCAATTGGGTTTTATCAATGACGTGGAATTGACGGCAGCGATGGTGGGAAAAGGGGTGACGACACCGTGGACGATGTGGGACTTACTGATGAATAGGTTTGTGTGGGTGATGGGGACACCAATGATGGAGAGGTTGGAGGTAAGGGTGAGGTTGAGGGAGGGGAGGAGGGTGGGGATAGGGGTGCCACATGGCAAGCAGAGGGATGAGAGGGGGAGGAGGACGGAGGAGACATGGCGGCAGAGGAGGTTTTGGCAACGGTGGGGGGGAGGGAGCAAAGGGCTTGCTCCTATTGCTATGGAACCCGCCGTTGGAGGAGGGGAGGGTGGTAATGCAGGAGGCTGAGGGATGTTCGAGGGAGGGACGAGTTCTGCTGTCGCCAATCGGAGTTGAGGGTCAGAGCAGATGAGAGCAATTGAGATCATTTAGGGTTTTTTATTTTAAGAGGAAGTGGAGCATTTTGGGGTTTTTAAAAAATAAAAAGTACACTGATGGGGACACATATGAGCTGGATAGGGGTGATTGCTTACAAAATTTAATTTTAGGGGGAATTAAGATTGTTGACTTAGTCTTGGAGTGGGGAAAATTTACCTTTTTATTTTGGGGGTTAGAAGTATTTTTCCCTAGTATAAATATAAATATAATTTATACTTAATATATTTTTTATTTTAATTTTTACCGCTAAATGATGACTGTATTTTATATATGGCATTTCCTAAATAACATCATTTGAATAAACATATTAAGAATATATAATTCATTATAATATTTAGATACACAAATTCTAACTTGTAATTATATTTAATAATTAATTCTATGGAATAACTTTATTATCATAACAAGTATTTTGAATATAAATATATGTGACTAATAAATATGTTTAATTCAAGTTTTATTATTGTTTTCATTATTTTATTTTTAAGTACTATTTTAAAAGATTTATGTAATGTTTTAATATAGAGAGAGAGGAAGAGAGTGAAACCACCATAAAACAGGAGAGAGAGGGAGAGAGATAGGCATAAATCAGAAGAGAGAGAGAGACGTAGGGAATAGATAGTGAATGGGACCCACATATTTCATGACCGTAATCTCTTTCCAATTTTACCCCACTACTTTGTGTTTAGACCAACATAAAACTAAAGAAAAAAAATTAGAATTTTCTACCATTCCTAGACTTCCATACATCTTGTTTTTCCTTTATAATGTAGTATAAATATAAATATATGCAAATCATTCTGTCATTTTATTTGCAACCCTCAAATTCAGTATGGCTCTCACACTTGCAAGAGCTACAACTAATTACCCAAGGAAAAAAAAATATAGTGACTATTACCTTAAAAATACTGGGTTCTCCTTGTTTCTACATAATATTTTTTGGTAGGGTTATTTGCATATATACCCCTTAAATTATGAGTATTTACAAAAATTCCCTCCACATCTCAGTATTTACAAAACTACCCCTCAAATCATCCATTTTGAAAAAAATTACCCTCAAAGCAATTAATCATCAACTTTGATAAGCTAATTTGTAATTGCATCGACGAGGCCTTTGACGCCTGCTTTTTAACTCGTTGAAGGCTTTGATTTCGGACAAGCGGTCATAAGAGGACACACTTGTTTGGTTTCAGCTTGATTAGGGAGTGAGGATGAAGAATGAAAGAGTTGAGAGGTTGTAAAAGAGAGGGAGAAAGTTAGGTGGAGTGTGTGGTTGTGAGCTTTGGATGTAAGCTGGGATTAATTGCTGTGTATTCTGGCTTTCTTTCAATGTGGAAACTGGAAATGGACGCTTGATCGAGAGGGAAAAGATAGGCCCTCCTCAAGGGGTTAAAGTGAAAAAAAATCTCTAAGAGGTTTATTGTAATTAAAGAAGTTCAGATGATCATGAGCAAAACCCCTCAAAGTTCTTGAAATTAAAATAGTCAGTGGGTTATCTGCAAAACGCCAAAAGTCAACCTGTCACCCACTACGCACATTCTTCATCCCTTCTCATCCTCAACCCCCCAGTCCGACTAAAACCAAAGTATGTCCTCCTCCTACGACCGCCTCTCCGAGATCAAAGCCTTCGACGAGACCAAAGCAGGCGTCAAAGGCCTCGTCGACGCAGGCATCACAACCATCCCTCGCTTCTTCTATGACTCCATCACCGACAAAACCACCAATCCAAACTCACAGATTTCAATCCCCGTAATAGACTTACAGTCCAAAGAACTCGATGTCATCGCCGAGGTCAAGAAGGCATCAGAGACTTTCGGGTTCTTTCAGGTGGTTAACCACGGAGTACCACAAGAAGTGATGGCGGGGATGATAGAGGGAGGGAGGAGGTTTCATGAGGAGGAGAATGAAGTGAAGAGGATGTATTATACCAGAGATTCGAGTAAGTTTAAGGTGAGGTATAATAGTAACTTCGCTCTTTACCAGTCGCCTGCGGCGAATTGGAGGGATACCCTGTATTGTATTATGGCGCCTGAGGTTCCTGCGCCGGATGAGCTGCCTCTTGCCTGCAGGTAATTATGAAATCAAACTTCAGTTATTTTCGATGTTGAAGTATATAGATGTCGATAATGAAAAATATTTAATGATGTACGATGTGTTGAAAGAAAGTGAGTAACATGACAAATTGTATGTACGACCGTGAAATTGAGGAATCATGGATGTTTTATTGTCTGAACAGGATGCCTTGGATTTGATTTCTGGGAGAAGAATAAGAACTTATCATAAGTAATGACAGCAGAATTTTCTTTTTTATTTCATTTGAGAAAAGATTGGAGCCTGAGATTTATTGATAGTAAAACATGACTAGTATTTTACCGACATGACAGTATATAGAGATGGAGAGAAGAGAATAAACTAGAAATTTGCGTAAGACTAATCAACCGCAACTCCACCAAATAAGGTGATGTGCTCTACCTCATATTTTCTTCAGTCTGACTTTTTGAGTAAAAACACGATCACGAAATAAGGCACGGAAGAAGAGATCTTCGAAGAACATCGTAATTAAGTAAGATGCATGCAACATTGATGATCAATTGACAGCCAAACTGAATCACACTCCTGGTGCTATTACTTTAGTCTACTAGCTACTGCCAGCCAAATTGTAGGCTGCTTGTAGAAAATTTGATTTGTGTAACATTATTTTGTTTGACTATCAATTAAAATGGAAGAAAGAGGAGCACAAAAATGAACAAAGCAACTAATGTGTTCGATTCAAATTAACATCTTTGATTTAGTACCGAAAAACAAATAATATAAAAGCATTTCCAATCAAAATTGAATTTACGATGCATTTTTCCAGTATTGTTATCAGTCATATGAATGTCTTCACTTACTATGCATGCCCCTTTACATTCACATGTAGGCAAATAACCTTCGAATACATACGACATATCCAAAAACTGGGCAAAATTTTGTTCGAGTTAATCTCGGAGGCAATGGGGCTAAACCGAGACTATATGAATCAAATCGAATGTGCTAAGGGTCTCACCCATGGAATCCAATATTACCCACCGTGCCCAGAACCACATCTAACTCTGGGAGCCAGCAAGCATTCTGATCCAAGCTTTCTAACTGTTGTTCTACAAGACCACATAGGTGGTCTGCAAGTGTTGCATCAAGACCAGTGGGTTGATGTATCTCCCATGCCTGGTGCTCTTGTTGTTAATGTCGGTGATCTGTTACAGGTACCTATTGTTTATCATATCAAAAACAAGCTAAACTTTTGTTTTTTACGTGCATATGTATTTCGAAAATAATGAAGAGTGTTTGATGAAATTATTTCCAATATAAGAAAATAACATCTCTTATTACATCAAAATTCAGGATACAAACTACAAAAATGAAATCAAAGTGACAAGATATCAAAAATACTTAAAGAGTGAAACACAAAAACGAAGTCGGATGGAGAGTGATAAAAACATAAATCACCCTCCAGTGCCCCTCAAATCAACTTCATTGCACTTGCAATGTTCGTTCCTTTTGAGTAACATTTGTTACTTTGATTAAAAAATTTGGGATGCTTCTTAGAGTTTAGAAGTATATTTTAGAATCTCAGCGTGGAAATATTGAGCTTTTTATGCTATTTCAAGATGATAGGTAGTGGAAAAATTGAGCTTTTTATGATATTTCAAGATGATAGGTAGACACCCCGATTATTAATATTCTGCATATGATGCTTTTAGGAAGTTCATAATTTGTATTTGTTGTGCATAATATCTCAAATACCCACTAGTCCAAGAGCACATAAAGTCGTGTTGGATGGCTAACATTTCGCGAATTACTTAGTCAAATCACTATGAAATGAATACATGGATAAAAACATTGTTATTATCATATACTCTCGTCGAACTTCATCAACTTTACTTTAACTGTAACTTTATTATTGACCAATTTGCAGCTGGTTTCTAATGACAAGTTCAAAAGTGTTGAGCATAGAGTACTTGCTAACGACGCTGGCCCTAGAATTTCAGTTCCATCTTTTTTTACTACACCTTTCTCCTACTCTTCAAGGCTCTATGGCCCTATAAAGGAGTTGTTATCGGTTGAAAATCCTCCTCTATATCGAGAGACTACATTGGAGGAGTTTTTCACATGCTACTACTCCAAAAGATTGGACGGACAGTCAGCATTGACCTATTTCAAATTATGATTACACTTGATTTGTGCATATATGTGTGATGTATGCAAATAAAGATATACTATTTTACATGGGTTGGTTGAATGTAAGCAAACTTATAGTTAGAGTAATAGTTGGATATTGAGATGACTAAATATCTACCTATGTATGTGTGTGAGCCCTAAATTTAGCGAATCTTTGTCAAGTTAAGAACTCATGCTACGTTGATGCTAAATAAAAGGAAAAAAAACATAAAACTAGCCTACTCCATCGTGATTGCTTCACTTAGATGGTGTCTATTGCATAAAAGTAAAAAATGAAAGTGTGAAAAAATGACATGCTTTTAGCAGCACTAACATGTGTTTGTTTTTTTTTTTTGAAGGAAAAAAACAGGGTGAGGTGCCCTGTTCATTTGTATTAGGATCCAAAAGAGCCAATCTTAACCTTGAAGACAATAGTCATAAGTCCCTCCAAGGAAATCTAAACCTAAGTGTAGGGAGAGGACCCTAGCCGTCACCTGCTGCATAGGTTGAGAGATTAGTGGAAGGGAAGAGACTATGTATTCAAGGAAGAGATGGGTATATAAGTATACAAAATTTGGAGCTATGACAGAGCTCCTATGTACAACGAGAGAGAAAACTTAAAAAAGAGAGAAACATAGATTAGGGGCAATAGATGTCCCCTTGAGCCCCACATTAGTTTGTTAATTACACATTAAAAGTTTGCCTACAAAAGAGAAAATATAGCAGAGTTCCACATGTCATTAGAAGTTGTCCCCTACTCTTGCGCAATCCATGGAGGAGGATTCTTGTGCCAGCAGCAAGCTCTCTAGGCCCCTGTCGAAGACCACCTTCCGCACTTTTGAGGCTCTGTTGGCAGCAAGATTGCCTGTCCAAAAGATCACAAATTGTGAGATGTTGAAGGCAAGCAGTCTGGGTGGTGTTTCAGCCTCTTGGAAGATGAGATGGTTTCTTGCTCTCCAAATACACCAACATATAGCGGGTGTTATGGTCCTGAACATTTTCTAATTATTGATCCTAGATTAGAAAGGGAAAAATCCCAACATCAAGCTAATGAGCATTTCTAGTCCATTGATTAGGGATGACCCGGACTCACCCGACCGAGTCGAACAGATGTCTCACTTCCTTTACTCAAACCGACAAGCTATGCCGTTCGTCTGCCTTCGCGAGTGACTCGAATGGCAATACTAGTCGTCCCTTCAGTCGACTGCCTTCATGGACGACGCAAAAGGTGGTGTGAGTCGATCCCTTGGACACTCGACATCGCCCACTCGGCCGATTTGCTCCTTCAACAAACGACGGCTACATGGAGTTTGGTCCCGACAATACGTCATTATCGCATTTAATGCATGATCAGTAACTTAAATTCTCCATCTCTCACAGTAATTAAGATACCCCGAAATATTCGGGCGGCAGACGTCACAAAATCCCATCCCATTAATAAATTCATTAATGACGAGGGAACATCACTAACTCTTGAGCCAATCTCTACTCGACATCTGTAAAGGCAAATCTTACACAACCACCAACGCAAGACATTAGTCCAGTTATCAATCAATACGTGGAGGCAAGGGCTGACTCATCTTTCACTTTCTTACCAAGCAAAGAGACACGAATGCCCCCTGATTCTCCATATAAAATAGGGAATTGTACAATCAAACTGGTAAGTAATCTAATTAAGTGAATTTCTTCTCTATTATGATCCATACTCAATACACATACTAACTTGACCGTCGGAGAGATCACCGGAGATCCTAACTCCGTCCTTCCACAGGTTCTTCCCCGAAACAGATGAATTTCCTGCTTGACGTCACCACTGGGCATTAGAAGAGAGAGCGGACTTCCCTTTTTATCAATAACTAATCCAGCAGTGATTATTGACTGTGTGATTTTCTACATCAACAGCGGGGAATAGAACTGACCACATCAGCCTATCTTCTCTGTTCCTTAGGAAAGAGTCATTGCCTTCCAAAACAATATTGAAATCATATAGAAGAGGTGATGTATGCAGAAATGGAGTAAAGAAGCCCCAAACCTGATGGGTGTAATGGCAATTGAAGAAGATATGATCATCACTTTCTGGTGCATTGTGACAAAAGGAGCAAGAAGTTACCCCTGTCCACCCTTTGTTACTTAGGTTCAGCTTGGTGTTTAGCTTCCTCTTGTGAAGGATCCATAGCAAGAACTTACATGTGTTTGTTGAATTGAAAATGTCTGTGAAATGAAATATACCATTCTATTTTCTCTTATTTGATCTTCTTCCCATTTATATTCACTCTAAAATTTACTGGAATTACTCATAACTCTATCATTCTAATTTCTTTTTATTTTGTTGTTGAAATCATGAGCAGATATATATCTTTAATAATCTTGTTCAGATACATAAGGTGATGTTTCACTTTCAACTAGTTAATTTTCTTCCTTCACGGCATCAAGCATCATCATAATAATTGGTTGTTCCATTAGATCGAGGGAAGATCTCTTCTCCTATGGATGTCTTAGAGCAATTCACATTCATGTATTTCTGTATTTAGGGAGCAAAGCATGACAAGTATGTTTGTTTTTCGACAGGATTTCGAGATTTTCTCATGATCATGGGTTGGACTTTATGTCTAAAAATAGCTTAATTGAGTTAATTCTATTATTTGACTTCCTTCAATCCTTGGATACAAAATTTGAGAGAATTAATAAGTACTACTTTCATATAGAAGTATGTTCATCAATCGTGTTTTGTGATTCCCCCCTCTTACATCAAATAGGATTTATTTATTTTTAATCATATATCGGGTACAGCTTTTGCTCACTATTACTCTAAACATATTCTTACACACCCATAAAATCAAATCAAAGTTTACATTCATTCAGTCTATATCCATGTAGAGTAGTAAAATTTTACTCGAATAGTACATCGTACATTTCCAAATCAAGTTTAATTATAACTTGAAATAGTTCAATGCTGATTGCCCATCCAATCCTTTTGAGTTGTAGTATGCGACAAACTCCTTCACCGTGATCTCTCGATATACAAGAGGACTCTCTGCAGATAACAACTCCTTGATAGGGCCATAGATCCTTGAAGAGGGAGAGAGGTGTGTAGTAAAGAAAGATGCCACTGAAATTCTGGGGCCAGCTTTGTTAGCAAGTACTCTATGCTCAACACTTTTTAACTTGTCATTAGAAACCAGCTGCAAATTGATCAATTTTATAGATAAGATCGAGTTGACGAATCTAGGGCAAGCAACAACAACACAAAAAAAATGACTTTGTCCATGTATTCATGCATGCATATTCATTTCACGGTGATCTGGTTTAAGTATTACTGCAGCTATGACACACCTAATGCAAGTATGTTCATTTTTCAGACTGACATTTATTTGAGATATTATGTATGACATGTAGAGCATACAACTTCCTAATTTTGGACCCATGAACTTCTTGATTTTGGAACTTCCTAAAAATTTCGGTTTGGGCTTTTGTTTGTCTTTTAAGTTATGATGATTCTTTTGAGTCAATTTGTGTCCAACTAGATTCACCTAGTCTATCTTTATTCCTGGGCGTTTGCGACCCAATATTTTGTTTTTTTCTTTCAAACTGAGTTTTTTTACTACCTTTTGTTTTGTTTTTTATTTTTTTTTTGGTTGATTTGGATACTAGTTCAGCCTGGAATAGGAATACTTGTTCATAACTTTCAATATGGAAAGTTTTGTTGGCATTCCTATAGTTTATATCCTTACATTTGCTAGGTTGGGGGACTTTCTTTTCTTGTACCTGAGTTGTTTCGTTAAACAGTAAAAATGAAATGCGTGTAAAACGCAAACTTAGCATGGCTTGCGTATGATAAATACCTGTAATAGATCGCTGATGTTAATAACCAGAGCTCCGGGCATGGGAGATACATCAACCCACTGGTCTTTATGTAAAACTTGTAATCCACCAATGTCGTCCTGTAGAAGAACAGTTAAAAAGCCAGGATCAGAATGCTTGCTGGCGCCGAGAGTTAGATGTGGTTCTGGGCACGGTGGGTAATAATGGATTGCGTGGGCAAGACCTTTGGCACATTCCATTTCTTTCAGATGATCTCGGTTTAGACCCAATGCCTCAGAGAGTAACTCGAACAAAATGTTCCCCAGATTTTGAATGTGGTGTGTGTATTCCTTGATTATTTCCCTGCATGTTTTGAAGCAAGAATATGTAAGAGGACGTAATAAGTGAAGATGTTCATGTAACAGATAATGATAATGGATGATGTTTACTCCAAAAGGAGAACTTCATAGTAACTCGAACAAAATGTTACCCAGCTTTTGGATATGTTGCGTGTATTCAATAATTATTTCCCTGCAGGTTAGAGGCGAGAATGTGTAGGAGGACAATAGTGAATATATTCCGTGTGATTGACAACGATAGTGAGAAGAATGAAATTGATCAGCACATTCATAAAACATATGTAATAATATATATAAACTTGATAAAAAATAACTTTTTTTATAAAAAATGATTTAGTTATCCATTTTGCTGTACTAAATAAAAGCAACGGTGTTTTGCGTATAAAGCTTACTAGGAAATTTTACAAGTGAAACAAATATCTATATATGTTGTCTTTGTTATCTTTGTGCTCCCTTTTTTCCCCCCATTGTAAGCATACTAGCCCATGGATGGACTAGACTAATCTTGTTGGATTTGACCGACTTAAAAAGAATTGACCCTTATTCGTCCAAATATATGTAATATATACATCCAGATGTTTTTCAATTGTAGGACTAAATCACATGTCATGTCTTTACTAAATCAACACACAGAGAACAGAATTGATGAGAGATACTCCCAACACAAAATGTGAAAAACAAAAGTAATTGAAGTGATTCATATATTCCTTTTTGGCATATTTTGCGACTCAGGTGTGAAAATGTCCCTTGAATCGAAACATACTTTGTGATTCGTGCACTGATTCAAGGGTTGAGACCATATTCACTAGATACTTTTCTATGCCCCTACGCAATATACTTCTATTCTCTCTATTTGTGTTGAGGGGATTTCAAGTATGAAATATGTCTTTGTTTTCAATGTTTACGCTAGTGTCATGAATCCAAACTGCACTCAAATTCATATGAAAGACTTAATTAATTCAGGTTTGAAGATGAAGTTTACCTGCAAGCAAGCGGCAGTTCATTCGGCTGAAGAGTCTCCGGCGCCATAAGACAAGTCAGGGTATCCCTCCAATTTGCCGAAGGCGCCTGATAAAGATCAAAATTACTATTGAAAAACACTTTCTTACTCGTATCCCTCGTATAATACATCCTCTTTACTTCATTATCCTCCTCATTAAACCTCCTTGCTCCCTCTATTATCCGCTCCATCACTTCTTGAGGCACTCCATGGTTCACCACTTGGAAGAACCCGAACGTCTCTGATGCTTGTCTCACCTCGTCGATAACTTGGATTCTTTGATCAGATTGTAAGTCGATTATGGGGATTGAGATTTGTGGGTTTGGGTTGATGGTTTTGTCGGTGAGAGAGTCGTGGAAGAAGCGAGGGATGGTTGTGATGCCTTCATCGACGAGGCCTTTGACGCCTGCTTTTGTCTCGTCGAAGGCGTTGAGCTCAGATAAGCGATCATAGGAGGACATATTTGTTGGTTTCAATATGGTTGGTTGGGGAGAGAGGATGAAGAATGGAGGAGTTGGGTGTCAGGTTAGAGAATAGAGAAGGAGAGGGTAAAAGTTTGGATGAAGCAGAGTTTGCAATGAATTAACTTTATCGGAATAGAGAAGGAGAGGGTAAAAGTTTGGATGAAGCAGAGTTTGCAATGAATTAACTTTATCGGACTAAAATGTAAAATATAGAAGATAAGTGAATTATTTAAGAAATAGACATCTACTTAGTCCTGATTGGGATGCAAAGCAGACAAGGAAATCTGCAGATATATCCATATTTGTGGGGTTGGGCATAGGCAGGTGCGACTTGCGGGCTAACTGGCGGCAGAAGTAGTGGTAGAGCCCGACCCGTGCTATATCCTAGATCAGGGCCGGTGGGTCCGCCAGAACCCGGAGTCAAAAGTAGGCTCACGCCACGTAGAGGTGTCCAAGCGGTAGGGCAAAATCGTGGCAGACACGGACCCGGATGGCGAGGCGCCATTATTTTCCCTTTGTTTTTTATTACAATTTTAATTTTTTGTTAAAAAAATTCAAGAGTAAAAGTTTGGATGAAGCAGAGTTTGCAATGAATTAACTTTATCGAATAGAGAAGGAGAGGGTAAAACTTTGGATGAAGCAGAGTTTGCAATGAATTAACTTTATCGGACTAAAATGTAAAATATAGAAGATAAGTGAATTATTTAAGAAATAGACATCTACTTAGTCCTGATTGGGATGCAAAGCAGACAAGGAAATCTGCAGATATATCCATATTTGTGGGGTTGGGCATAGGCAGGTGCGACTTGCGGGCTAACTGGCGGCAGAAGTAGTGGTAGAGCCCGACCCGTGCTATATCCTAGATCAGGGCCGGTGGGTCCGCCAGAACCCGGAGTCAAAAGTAGGCTCACGCCACGTAGAGGTGTCCAAGCGGTAGGGCAAAATCGTGGCAGACACGGACCCGGATGGCGAGGCGCCATTATTTTCCCTTTGTTTTTTATTACAATTTTAATTTTTGTTAAAAAATTCAAGAGTAAAAGTTTGGATGAAGCAGAGTTTGCAATGAATTAACTTTATCGAATAGAGAAGGAGAGGGTAAAAGTTTGGATGAAGCAGAGTTTGCAATGAATTAACTTTATCGGACTAAAATGTAAAATATAGAAGATAAGTGAATTATTTAAGAAATAGACATCTACTTAGTCCCGATTGGGATGCAAAGCGCAAGGAAATCTGCAGATATATCCATATTTGTGGGGTTGGGCATAGGCAGATGCGACTTACGAGACTAACTGGCCGACGCGTGGTAAAGACTGACGATCCTGGTCTGGGCCCAGGCAGGTCGGCACCAGACCGGGGTCAAAAATAGGCCGACCCCGTAGAAGTGTCCAAGCGAGTAGGGCAAAATCGTGGCCGAACACGGACGGATGGCGGCGGCGTTTATTTTCCCTTTGTTTTTTTTATTACAATTTTAATTTTTTGTTAAAAAAAATTCAAGAGTAAATAACAATAAATTAGGCTAAATTTTGATAAAAATCACTCATATTATTAATCACTTGTAATTATATAATTTACAAATACAAAAAAACATAGAAATTAAAATGATAAAAATAAATTCTTTATTAATAATCACTAACAATTACAAATTTATTTTGAAATTTATCGCATCACATTAGATGAATACATTCCAACTAGGTTGGCACCTACTCATCTATATCACTATCATTTGCAACTCTTTCCAAAATAATTTATCACAAATTTTCACCTAAAAAATAAAAATTACAAACTAATTACTCTTTATCTCTATCTCCTATTCCCAAATCTTGAAGTTTGTCTTTAATGCTAGCCATCCGATCGATGCCTTGAGTTCTCTTCTCGTACCTCCACCAATCTTGTAGGCATATTACGCGCATGCGGTAGGCGGATCGGCGATATCACGTGATGCGTCGATCAAGCGTCTGATGTCTTTGAAGGAGTTAAAACTCACGGTAGAAACACCTTACTGCTAGAAAATCACGAGCCATGATGAAAAGTATAGGATATGAAACTGTTCCATATATTCTCCACCATTGCAAAATATCGAAACTATTATTTTGACTTTTAACTAAAGATGCAGTTAAATATTATTCAATTTCAGAAACTTCCATTGATGATCCAGATCCAGATCCACCAGTTAGCTGAACTATCAATAATTCCCTATCAAAACTCTTACCTTTGCCCCGACTTGAACTTGTAGAAGCAGAAGCTGTAGGCTGATGTGTACTTACACCATATCTAGCTGCATACTCATTATATAATCTTTGAAAATAAGTTCTAATAGTATTATGATGAGTAAGAGAAGTAATAGTTTGACCATCATCAGTGTCTATTATCATGTTACCATACAAAGAATTTAACAAATTTCGAAGGCCAACATCCTTCAAACATGGATCAATAAAAATCCCCAAACCAAAAATAATAGGAATATGCCTAAAATACTTATTAAATTTACTTTCCATTTGAAAAATCATATTTCCAAAATAATTATCCATACGATAATTATTAAAAAATTTTGAATATTTAAAACTTGTAAAGCGGCTTGAATAATAGTTGGACAATAACAACAAGATAATAGCATAGTAGCATCATAAAAACTTGTAGCATCTCTTTTACATTATATATAACTAACCATTCATCCTCGGTTATTCCATACATACTACGAGCTAGAACTAGAAGTGTAGAAAGCAATAAAATCATTTATAATTTCTTTATACTCTATTGCTACATTTAACATTGCATAGGTAGAATTCTACCTATGGTCAACATCTTTGGAATTAATCGGGTTTAAAATTTTTCTTCTACACAATTATTTCCATCTTTTAAGTCTTTGTTCGAAGCTTTATGAGCAAAAGTTACATTCCTAACCTTTTCTATCATGGGTTTAATTTCATTAAATGCACTTTGAACAATTAAATTTAAAATATGACACATACATCTAATATGAAAAATATCACCATGACGTGGCAATAACAAAGATGATCCGATATGATCTACGCCTACATTATTATTGCTTGCATTATCTAGTGAAAGAGAAAATATTTTTTCAGAAATTTCTAATTTTGAAAGTTCTTCTATTATTAAATTTGCAATATTAATACCAACGTGTGAATCTTCAAATGCAATAAAAGAAATAATTCTTTTAAACATTTGCCAACTATCATCAATCCAGTGTGCTGTGATACATAAATAACCAGTTTGTGCTCTAGATGTCCAAATATCAGAAGTTAAAGAAAATTTACAGTTTAAACTTTAAAAATAAGAAATTATTTTTGCTTGTTCCTCGTGATAATATTTCAAAATATCCGTTGACAAGATTGACGAGAAATTTTTTTAAATGCGGGATAAAAACCATCTGTAATCATATCTTCAAATTAATCATCTTCTACTAATTTAAAAGGAAGGTTTTTAAGAATAATAAACCTGATAACGTATTTCCTGGCTTTAATTGCGTCATAGTTCCAACTATCGAGACTACCGAAGGATGAGGATTGTGAGAGTAAATATTGTCGGATATCACCTTGAGCGTTGCCTGACCTCTGTTGTGCTTTTCTAAATGGCGTTTGAGGTGGTTGGTGCCGCTTTTATGATGAGCTTGGAAAATATGGCCGCACAACGCACACTTAGCCTTTTGGGTGAGAAGCTTACCGTGTTGATCCCTGGTGACGTCTATCTTCTTGAAGAAGTTCCACACATCGGATCTCGGCCTTTTAGGAGCTCTAGGTGCGGAATCGTCGCCACCGGAGTCGGGATCAATATCGGTAGGAGGAGTAGTTGTAGCTCTTGTAGTAGGAGTATTATGGCTCGTTTCAACATCGGGAGTTGGCATTTTTGCTTCATAATCGGAGGAGGAAGCCATTTGATTGTAGGATTAGAGAGTAAAAGTGAGAATTAGAGAATATTAGAGAGTATTAGAGAGAAGTAGATGAGTTTTAGATGAGAAAAATAAATGAAAACCCCTCTATTTATAGAGCCGACCCCTAATAAATGACCAAAATACCCTCAAATTTTGGCCCTTTTAGGGTATTTTATCAAAACGCCAAAATGGCCGTTATGGTCCGCCCGGACCTAGCTCGACACAACGGTCACAAATGTGACGTTTTGGTTACGTCGGCTACTGTAATGGTACCCGAGAGCCGGTTGGCCCGACGTCCGCTCGACAAGCGGTCACTTGTGGCCGTTTAACCACCGGCCAGAAACCATTGCGGCCGACCCATTCTGGCCAGCGAGTCCGGGCCTCGCTCGAGCGGGCGAACGGGCTACGGCGGTGTTTTTGGCGACCGGGCCGGTCCGGTCGCGAACACCAATGGCGGCCGGACGGGCGGGAACTTCGGCTCTGCGGATTTTTGAACCAAGCGGGCGACCAGTCGGTCGAGGATCTTGCGGGGCCCAGGCGGTTTCTGAGTGAGCCGAGCCTTGGGCCCAATTGGACAGCCCTAGGCTCACGCCGGCTGGCGGCCAATTATATATTTTTTAGTTAGTTTAGTTGTTCCTTTAGCCCTTTGGGTCTGCAGCAAGCTGCAATCAAAGCCAAAAGTCCATAAGTTTTTAGCTCGTGGGCCTTTTGACCCATTGAGAAACAAAGCAGTGATCTTTTAGCTCGTTGTTGTCTACTTGGAAGGATTAAATAGTTTAATATGAGTTTAAAAATAGTTTAATACAAGTTTAAATGACTAAAAGATAAATTAGAAATAATTTTATAATTATAAATATAAGTTTAATATAATTAAAAAGGTTAAAAAAGGAAAAAATTTGAATGAAAAACTCATGGGTCACCCACGACCACGAGCGCTGGTCTGGGTCGACCGGCCGCAGACTTAGGCGGTCGTCGTCGGGCTAGATCCAACCCACCTAGGATCAAAGAAGTAGGTTCAAATTCTCACCTACTGCGTCTCTGTCTCCCGCTTCTACCTACCACCCCTATATTCGTCTTAGTAGGATAAGAAAACTAAATATCTGCCAACCATACAGGTAAAAACTATTTTAACTTATAGATCAATGGATTCATTAATTTTGATACTCCAGATCTACCCTTAGCTTTTCTTATCATTACTATATATATATAGAGCAAATCTTCTATAAACTTAAGTTTATAGGAGATTTGCTCTATATATATATATATATATATATATATATATATATATATATATATATATATATATATATATATATATATATATATATATATATATATATATATATATATATATATATATATATATATATATATATATGTTATAAGGTTCTATGAACTTAAGTTCATAATGAATAGTGATGCACCAACTTTTTATCCACTCATCTTGTCTTGAGATTTGTGATGCACAAATCTCAAAGTGGGCTTTATATCTTTCACGGATCCCAAAGCAAGATGAGTGGTTAGAAAGTTGGTGCACCACTATTCATTATGAACTTAAGTTCATAGAGCTTATTTATATATATATATATATATATATATATATATATATATATATATATATATATATATATATATATATATATATATATATATATATATATATATATATATATATATATATATAGAGCAAATCTTCTATAAACTTAAGTGGATAGGAGCACTTGTCCACCAAATTTTTTATCCCTTTATTATGCTTTAAGAATTGTGCTACACATCAATGCTATCTTTGAGATTTGTGCATTCATTTTTATCACATGCTAGTACAAATCTCAATGCAAAATCAATGGATAAAAAGTTGGTGGACAAAGAACTCCTATCCACTTAAGTTTATAGGAGCTTTACTTTAAATATATACAAATTTCAACGTACAACAAGTCCATAGAGCACGCATGTGCAACGGACGTGCCCTCTTTACTGGTATATATAAAAGAGCCCAACGGCTCTCTTGATTTCGTCGGAGCTGTCTACTTGATCCAAGCTTCTCAGAGCACCAGCAATGCGGTGCTAAGGTAGCAAAAAGTCAAATGAAGCATCAGTGCTTCAAAGGCCCACAACGTTAAAACGATTTGATGCTTGGCTGTGAATGCTTCATTGAAGCATTGAGGGTAGCAGCTCCAGCTCACCGTTTATGGGGGCCACAATTGCAAATAAATAAAAGGTGGGTTCCATGTGGGTCCTATTCAAGCATCTCTAAATAAAAGCTAGCATTGGAGATCAATAATGCTCCAAGTGATGCTAGCTAAAAGAGTAGCGATGTGGCATGTAGGGCCCACAGAAAAGAGCATGGAGCATCAAATTTTCAATGCTAGGGATAAAGTTGCTCCAATTGCACAAGACTGGCGGGACCCAATGACACGTGCTAACACCTGAGTCTCTAGCTCAAACATATTCAATTCCATAATATGGGCCCTATTAGCGGCGAGTCAATTGGGCTTGGGGTGTTTGGTTAATCGAAAATGAACCTAAAATTATGCAAGTCATCTTTTACAAAGTGTGGAAGTATATCCATTTCACCGTGCAAATAAAATGATATATTGTTCGATTGCAAATAAATTATTTTTGAAAGTAGAACAACTAAAGATGGTTTGACAATATTATTTATCCATTTATATATTAAATATTTATAAATTCAAGTCGAGGAAAAACCTTCTTAATTGTTAGTACCTAAAATAAAATGGTGGATTTAGTAGCATCGGTTGCAGCAAGAGCTCGATGTTATTATGTTAATAGAAAATGGCTCAATGGTATATTACACATTGGTCCACTTTTAAAACGAGACTTCATAAGTACTTTTGTTTATTAAGTATTTAGTTTCATAAATTATCTTTTAGGATTAATTAAATCTGAATCTACACAGGTAAGACAGATAACTCCAAGTAGAAAAAATAATTTCGTTAAGTTTATATCACTTCCTAAGCATGTAATTAGCATGTAATATGCTTAGATCCATTTTACCCAGTTGTTAAGCACATGATAAAAGTATATGTTAGCAACTTTTTGTTCATCAATAAGTCTGGTAGTTATATATTTTTGCTATCTAGCTCGAGTGAATGTTCATGTTGGTTATGTCTTTGTTTCCTGTTAATATGTTACTAATAATTTGTTACCTTATAAATTGAAACACTATAACAACGTTTTGATTAATTTTCTGTGTTATGAAGTTTTACGCTTCGGACTATTAAAAATAACTAATGATCATACAGACCAGTTCCCTTTCACCCCGATCATATACTCGATAATTGAGTTATATCATGTGTAATATTTTACTGCTATGGATTCTAAAGATAGATAGATAGGAATTTTTATTGGGTAATATTTATATAGAGTAGTTGGTTTGGTTATAGATTAAATCATATTTTCTTCTACATGACTATTTAAGTTTATTTGGTCTTTTAAACACCATTGATATTACTGAAAATAAGAACAAAACACAGTACTGAGCAATAAAAGATTTAAAACTTATATTTAACTCTTACCACAATTACCTATACGATAAAGCGTACTGGACATATCCACAATAACCTCATTCATCCTAGCTAATAACATGTCATCCTTATCAAAAAGCAAAAGAAAAATAACACGCATCTTTATCTTGAGTCTCAATCAACCTAACCTAAGAGCTTTCTTGATCAAGTTGACAAATTCATAGATGTGCCACACAAAACCTTATCAATTCCGCAAATGTACCAACCTGAAATGAAGGTGGCACGTGCAAGGTGCATGCCCCTCTCACTGGTGTGTTAAATACAAGGGAAAATTGTGTCCAGGCCCCAAAAGTTGAAACTACATGTGACCGGGCCCCTCCAATTATTGAATGTATGGATCAGTCCCAAACAGTTGCGCGATTTGTGTTCGGGCCCCTCAATGTCAGCCATATACAGCTGAGAAGCTGTATTTTGTAAAAAACTCTAAAATGCCCTTCTCCTTCTTCCCCAGACACGCCCATCTAGTCAACCATTAATGGCGATCTGATGGGGGAATTGGAGGGATATCTCCCCCCCTTTTTTTACCTGATCATGAGCAATAACTATATAGTGCGGATCATGAGCAATAACTATTTGCTTTTGCTCTTCAAAACTCTTCTTGTCCTAAAATTCTCGCCATTACTCCTTCTACCTTCCCTTCATAATGACTGAGAAGGATATCATCTGCGTGGTCTCATCAGGTGACAAAGCCGTTTTCTTAAAGATTAATTTTGTAACCACCATGATGGATATCAAATTTGATGCGTCAGAGAGGTTAAAAATCACATATGAGTCTTTATCTTTGTCATACAAAGATGAAGCAACATACGGCAACCTCAATTTTCCCATTGAGAACGAAGGTGATCTGGCATCTATGATGGAGCATTGTCGCAATGTTGGGTTAAAAGAGATTCACGTGAAAGTTACTCATGTAACAGAGGATTCTTTAATTATCTATGACGAGGAGCAAGATCTAGAAGACCAGTAAGTTCAATATTTATGACGTTACATGTTAAGTCAAACGAGTTTTATGTTAAGTCTAATTTATTGCATGTTAACTGTAAGTCGTTACATGTTAAGTCAAAGGCGTTACATGTTAGGTCTAATTTCTAGTTCTTGTTAAGTCTAATTTTCGTGTTATATCTAAATTCTAGTTGATGTTAAGTCTAATTTTATTTCATGTTAAGTCTAATTTTCATGGTAACTCTAACTCCGGTTCATGTTAAGTCTAATTCCAATTGATGTTAAGTCTAATTTTAGTTCATGTTAAGTCAAAATTTTAAGTAAAGTCTAATTTGGTTCATGTTAATTCTAATTTGACTGTGTTAAGTGTAATTTTTATTTCATGTTAAGTCTAATTTATTTCATGTTAAGTGTAATTCTACTTCATGTTAAGTTTAATTTTAGTTCATGTTAATGCTAATTTGACTTCATGTTAAGTGTAATTTTTATTTCATGTTAAGTCTAATTTATTTCATGTTAAGTGTAATTCTACTTCATGTTAAGTCTAATTTTAGTTCATGTTAAGTCTAATTATATGATTGGTTTTGATTATTTGTTTCTATTCAAAATATTTACAAGACAAAAAATAAAGATTGGCACGGCCCGACATCTACTCCGATTCAGTTAGTCTTTCGATAGGATTCGAATGGTAATCCCATCATGACAATGTTATGATGATTGATGACATGATAAACAATACGAGAGGATTCCCGCTTGGTGGCACAATGCTTTAACTGAGGAGGGGCAACGATTTGACGGGGCCAAAGAATTAAAATTAGCTTTGCAATACTATTCGTTAGCCAAAAAATTTGAGTACGATTTTGAAAAGAATGAACCAAAGCGTATTCGAGTTTGTTACTGGTTTAAGAAAACTAAAAGTTGCCCGTGGATGTTATTTGCCTCTCCACCTAAAGATGAAAATAGACTTGAAATAAAAAGTTCGTGAACAATCACACTTGTGGTCAAGATGGCAATAATGCCGTCAACGTAGGGCCTCCCGACAATTCATTGCGACTCAATTACAACCCATGTTAAAGGACCGAATATACTACTATTGATGTAAAGAAGGAGCTTCTAAGTTCCTTTGGGCTAAGGGTCGAGTATAGTAAGGTATGGTGGGGTAAAGAAAGAGCACAAGAATAATTATACGGTGATGCTCATGCGCCCTATGATCAATTACGATGGTAAAGTATCTATCCTATACAAATTAATTTTATGAATGGAATGTAAGTCATTACACCGCATGTTAAATCTATTTCACCGCATGTTAATTCCATCTCACCGCATGTTAATTCAATCTTACTGTTAATTCTATTTCATTGCATGTTAATTCTATTCATTGCATGTTAATTCAATCTCACTTCATGTTAATTATATTCCATTGCATGTTAATTCTATTCAACTTCATGTTAATTCAATCTCACTTCATGTTAATTCTATTCCATTGCATGTTAATTATATTGAACTTCATGTTAATTCTATTTCTTTGCAAGTTAATTACTGTTGCATTTCATGTTAGTTCTATTTATTCCAACTTGATTCCGTATCTTTGTTAATCTAATTTTGTTCCTTTTAATTCTAACACTTTTTCTTAACATGAAATTTAGGTATGTAGAAAATATTAAGGAGACAAATCCGGTAGCTATATTCATGTTGAACAAAATGAGGGAAGGTTTACAAGATTATTCATTTGCTATGCGCTTGCATAAATGGTTTTTGCGTGGTTGTCGACCACTTATATTTTGGATGGGACCTTTCAAAGATCGATTCAAAGGAATACTCCTATTGTAATACGATGGAAATCGGGGATATTTCCACTATCCTATTGCATATGCGATCAAGAAAATAGCGTTAGCGGAAGTGGTTCTTACAAGGTTTTATGTCAATACTCTATCTTTCTAGGCTATCTTTATACTTATTTTGAGTCATGTTAAGTATAATTTTATTTTATGCCTAACTTGTTTCGTGTTTATTCTAATTTCAAGATGTTAATTGTAAATTTTGACAGTTTGTGGTCTATACTCTATGAAAGGCCGATGCATACAATCCTCCACATCGCCTAGTTATAATATCGGATGTGGATAAGGAATCGAGAGAAATTTGTTAGAGAGTTTTTCGGATGCTCTACACTCGGATGTGTTCTACATCTAGTGAAAATTTCAGTCAAAATTGAAGGACTTGGGACTAAAGGCAAATGATACTCATATTCGGTAATCTATTACAATCACTTGTTACAAGTATACTAAAAGCGAGAATGGAGCGATTATATGGACGACATTAAGGCGATAAACGAAAGGGCATATAATATTGTCATGAACTCGCTCCAGTGGGCAGCAGCGTTCTTTCACGGAATTAGGTAAAGTATAAGCAATATAATTTTAATTGTATGATGAACTGAACATCCATTGCATGTTAATTCTATTTACGTGCTTGTTAATTCTATTTCTTTGCATGTTAATTCTATTTCCTTTGCATGTTAATTCTATTCCATTTCATGTTAATTATATTACACTTCATGTTAACTCTACTCCACTTCATGTTAAAGCTATTACACTTCCGTTAAGTCTAATTCACTTCATATTAAATCTTTTTACTTCATGTTAACTCTATTCTACATTATGTTAAATCTATTTTAATTCATGTTAATTCTATTTCCTTTGCATGTTAATTCTATTTCTTTGCATGTTAATTCTATTTCACTGCATGTTAATTATTTTAGATATGGTCACGTGACATCTAATGTCGCTGAGTCCTTCAACAAGTGGATACACGAGGCTAGAACGCTACGGATATTACAGTTGGTAGAGCACATACGGAAGTAAATTATGGTCCGAATGAATGATCGACGAGGCATGGCTGAAAATTGGAATTCATTTCTTTGTCCCAAAGCTGAACTTGTCCTTAAAGAGAACATGGACAATGGCCGCGCATTGGATGTGCGTCAATCACATAGAGGATTATTTGAGGTACAATCACATAGAACTTGTCAAGTGGATCTAGACAAAACACATGCACATGCCGCGTGGGATATAACTCGTATCCCTTGTAAACATGCATCTTGCGACCATAATGTTTATGAAGAGGGATGTTTACCGGTTCTGATTCGTTTATGGCGGTTGAAGCTTTTAAAAGCTACGAGCCAATTCTTTACCCCATCCCGATTACGAAGCGTGGCGTGTCCGTGATGAGATTCAGATTTTACCACCACTAACAATAAAAGGAAAGGGAGAAATAAAATAAGACGGATCAACAACGAGCGGTTTACACGCGGGCGAAAAATGCTCTCGATGCCATATGGAAGGTCATAACCGTAAAACATGCAACGAACCTATTGCAGATTAAGTGTGTTATATGTTGTTAAGTTATTTACTTGTATAGTTATTGACTAAGTTTTTTTTTAAGTTAGTAAGCAATTTCATGTTGGAAGCAATTTCTTTGCTATGTATGACACTTAAAGTTCGTGTTAATATTTTCCGTAAATGTAAATCCTAATTTCCATTTCATGTTAAGTCTAATTCACTTCATATTAATTCTATTTCGCTTCATGTTAAGTCTATTTGTTCGAGTTATGTTTTATTTTTCAGTTCATATTAAGTCTAATTCACTTCATGTTAATTCTATTTCTCTTCATGTTAAGTCTAATTCACTTCATGTTAATTCTATTTCGCTTCATGTTAAGTCTAATTCGGTTCGTTATGTCTAATTCTTGTTCATGTTAAGTCAAGTTCTGTTCATGTTAAGTCTAATAAATTTAGTGGTCAATATCTCCAATTGAATTGTGACAATAACGAAGCTTCCCAATTGGGTAGTAAATGTTGATAAGACTAATGTCAATCACGGAGCTTCCCAATTGAATCTGATAACCACTTTCTTTATTTCTGATGAGTATTTAGAAGCTGAAGCCAACTAAAGTTGCATTGAATGGTTTCAATCACTTTGTGTTAAAACCTCGAGCATCTTCGCAAAGAAATCGTCATTGTTCTTGAGGGAAAAGAAAGTAAGGTATGTCTCATGTTAATTGTTCTGCACATGTTAATGATTACGTAATTTGATTCATATTAACTATTTTCATATGAACGACCATAAAGCTATTGAACATGAGTCGTAGAGCAAGCCCTTCTCAGGAACATCGATGCTCGTGGAACTGTAAGAATTTTTAAACTTGATGTTTATATGGATTTAATCTTGTAACATGAAAACCCTCAAATACCCCATCCTTGATTTCTGTGTCGGCTAAACCTTGCTGTGACAATGAGTCTGTGTCGAGAACGGGAGGAGGAGGCTGTAGGAGCAAATCGTTAAAGTTGGCCAGACCTGCATGATGGACTCTCAAGCTGTCCGTCAAGGCGGCTCATGGAGATGTCCATTTTGCATCAATCGGAAGATAAAGAGGTGGACTAAGCAAGAACTAAAACAAAGACGCACATGACATGGATGCTTGAAGGATTGTCAAAGAAAAGATGAAAGTTATTATGGCATCACGCTGGAGAAATTCCTAGAGTAGGAATAGAATAAAATGGAGTGAGGGTCAGAAGATATTTTGTGTAATTGATGTAGGATTTTGTGAACTGAACTTTCTCTTGTATCTTTACGCTACTCGTAACTTTCTAAGGCGTTGATCGTCAATTCATATATTTCAGTTCTTGTTAATTCTATACAACTACATGTTAATTCCACTACACTGCATGTTAATTCTATTTCATTTCATGTTAATTCAATTTTAGTTCATGTTAAATCTATTTCTCTTCTTGTTAATTCAAATACACTTCATGTTAATTCTATTACACATCATGTTAATTCTATTAGACTTCATGTTAATTCTATTTCATTTCATGTTAATTCTATTACACATCATGTTAATTCTACAATCGTATGTGAACTGAACAATCTCTTCTACGATTATACTAAACCGTAATTATATACATACATTTTACCCTTATATATATATATATATATATATATATATATATATATATATATATATATATATATATATATATATATAAACTTCGAGTCATCTTAGGTGTAGTGTTCGTTTTTCTCTCTTTGTTTTCGTCCTTCTATTAGTAATTAGCGACAAGTCTAGCCATAGCGTGGCTCACCTTCGAGTCACGCGGATTGTCGGCGACCATCAATTATTGTCCGAATATAATGGTAAACGAACACACCACAGTCATAGCCGCAACGTGAGCATATAAATTTAGTTTAGTTTTACGTTATTCCTTTAGAGAATTTATCATGAATTTAAGCATGATACTAACCTCCCAACTTGTTCTTAGCATTTGATGGCTTCATATCGAATTTTCTACGACATCTACAATCTTAAAATCATTTGCCCAGTAGTCAAAATATGTTATGATTTTATTTACAGGATCCTTATACGTGTCGTGGTCAGCCGAACTATAATGTCTCACGACCCTTTCATCCTCATTCAAAAGGATTTCAACTAGATGCGGTGATCGTCACGACCAAAAACAATAGGCGCTCGTCACGGACGGACATATATTTTTCAAGATAATTCAAAACATCATGTAAAATTCGAGGGTGATCAGTAGAGTGAATGCTGTAATCCAAGTAAAATGAGTTAACATGAATTAGACTTAACATGAAATGAAATTGGAGATAACGTGAAAATTAGACATAACATGAACTGAAAATTAGAATTAACATGAGCTAGAAATAAGCTTAACATGAAATTTGGGGCTAACATGAACTGAAAATTAGAAATAACATGAACTGCAATTTAGAATTAACATGAACTGGTAATAGACTTAACATGAAAATTTGACTTAACATGATATGGAATTAGACTTAACATGATATGGAAATAGAATTAACATGAAAAGTAGACTTAACATGATCCGAAATTAGAATTCACATGGTGGGAATAGACTTTACATAAAAATTAGACTTAACATGATCCAAATTAGACTTCACATGATATGAAATTAGACTTAACATGAACTTCAATTAGAATTAACAGGAACTGAAATACTTACACAAAAGAACACTGACACCATGCCATATTTTTTGTCATAGGCTTCTTGCTGAAGCCTATTTAACACTGCTTCTTCCATCTGTAATGAACCTGGAAATTAGCATTCATTATAAATAAGGCTCATTCAATTTTGAAATTTAGAATCTTACTTTGTCGTCAAGCCGACCACCACGAAGCAAGTATAGCAGCTCATATCTGTTCATCTTTAACGTGCGTATTGATAACATCATACCTCCGAAAAGTGAGAATTATCATTTACCAGAAAATATATACACGCACATATATTGAGTTAACATATACTGCAATTAACTAAACATATATTCTAAAACCAAAAATTAATTAATTAATGGAAACTTACCTATGACACCTTAGAGAGCAAAATGTGTTAGAAATTTATTCTCTGTTGGGTTGAGTCCGAGGATATCCAAGGTGGTATCCTATAATTGTGTAAGAATGTCCTGCTATCAAGAATCGTCGCTAAACCACGAAGGTTCGGAATCCTTGCATTTAACTCTTTCAACAGAGATTCCTCCTCCTCCGTCATTAAGTTCATCTTCAACACATCCCACTTGATATCTTGATTGTTGAAGTAATATTTGATGGGTGGGCTCTTAAGATCGGGGACAACCACTACCTCTTCAATTCTGATTTTCTTGCTTCTTCTTTCCCTCGTGTAAGGGTCCTAACGTCTTTGCGATCTCTTAGTAGCTCTTACGCTGGTGCCCTAATTTTCATGGTGGCTCTTCTTTGTGGCTACCTTCTTTCCTTTCTTTTGCATAGCACTCGCTAGCCTCCATAATGTCATCAACCTGCTTAATCACATCTTTATTTATAATTTCCTCCTCAATATTTTTCTCAATTTTCTCCTCTACTTCTTTATTTATAGTTTCCTCTCCATCTTTATTTATAATTTCCTCCTCAATTTTTCCTCAATTTTCTCCCCTACTCCTTTATTTATAATTTCCTCTCCATCTTTATCTACAATATCCTTCTCAATCTTATTCTCAATTTTCTCCTCTATTCCTTTATGCACAATTTTCTTAGCATCGCCAAAATAATCTCCAACACTTGTTCTTTCTTCAAATTGATCTTCCTCTTCCTCCTCAGCTTCCTTACGGTTTCCCCTCATTGGGGACTTCATCATCAACTTTTCCTTTATAGTGGTTCCTCTTGACTTTTCCCTCATGGGGTCTTCCTCAACCTTATTCTTCATGGAATCTTCATCCGTAAGGTCATCTTCATCCTCTCCCTTCTCAGAATCCTGTACAATGCTTGTCGGAGAATGGTGTTCCTCGTCATCTACCCGTGGCTGCAACTTACTTATTTTTGGTAAATTCTTCTTAACTCTTTCCTTCAGCACCTCCGGGTCTATAACATCACCACTTCTTTCTAAAGATTCCAATATTCTGTTGAGTCTTCTAATCTCAACCATAAACACTTGACAATATGTACTCTTCCTGCGTTTTGTGTTGCGGTAATCGTCTGCAAAATTTAGCAATTTCTCCAAAACATCGGTTGCTTCTCAATAGGCGAGCCTCCACCTCCTCTTCCTTTTCAAAAGCATCGTCCAGATGCTTTGTAATGATCTGAGATTTTAAGAGATTAATAGAAATTACTATTAGATTTAACATGAAATACATAACATGAACTGGAAATTAGACTTAACATGAACTAGAAATTAAACTTACATAGCCTATTGAGTTCTTCTTGGCTTCCTCAATTTTCGCCTTTTTCGACCTCTCTACGCTTGACAGGAACTGAAATTAGGATTAACAAGTATTAAAATTGGACCTAACTAAATTTTAAACTTAACATGAACTGGAAACAGGCCTAACATTAATATTTGACTTAACATGAACTGAAAATTAGACTTAACATGGTGAAATTTAGACTTAATATGAAATGGAATAGGCTTAACGAAAAATAGACTTAACATGAAAATTAGACTTAACATGAACTGAAATTTAGACTTAACATGAAATGGAATAGGCTTAACGAAAAATAGACTTAACATGAACTTCAATTAGACTTAACATGGTGAAATTTAGACTTAACATGAAATGGAATAGGCTTAACGAAAAATAGACTTAACATGGTGAAAATTAGACTTAACGAGGCTGGAATTTAGACTTAACATGAAATGGAATAGGCTTAACACGAAAAATAGACTTAACATGGTGAAATTTAGACTTAACATGAAAATTAGACTTAACATGGTGAAAATTATACTTAACATGAAATGAAAATTAGACTTAACATGAAATAAGACTTAATAGAAAACTTACATGGCCTATGGAGTCATTCTTCTCTGCTCCATCATTCTTAGCCTTTAATCTTAATCGGCTTGGGCTTGAAATCTTTCCTCATGGGTGGTTTGGGAGAGATGGCCCAACTTCCACAATAGGCTTCTCTAGATGCATTATTGAAGTCGCTTTTGCCTTTGCTTTAATTGTCCCTTCCTAAAAGAGCCATTTTTCCCCTCGAGACCCAATTTGTCATTGGAGGCCTAGGCATCATCCTTGCGATGGCATATCTCCTTATGCCTGGTCATCTCATAGTACCAAAGTCGTAGTAATACATTCACCATTCCAACTATGATCGATCATATTCACCATTAACCTTAAAACATTAAAATAACTAAACTTAACATGAAAGTAATTAGGATTAACATGAACTAAATTAGACTTAACATGAATCAAATTAGACTTAACATGAAAAGCCTAACACTTCACAAGAAGCAATGCACGCTATTAGAAAAGTAAATAGACTTAACATGGAACTTATGAGTATCGGTGGCATCATCGGGGATATATGTAACCCCGGCTTCTTCAAACCTTCGAGCAACCTTTATGCCTCTAATAATTTCTTTATAAATGAAGTCACCCCATGCGACTTTGTTCACCCTCTCAATGCTATCCGATACTTCAAGACTATTCTAGGGAAACCATCCCCGCTTCGGGGCACCATATCATCGAAGCATCGATAAAGAATTTGCGGAGAACAAAGTCTTGGATATCCTTCTTTCGTTGATTCCACTAGACTTTCTAGCAGATCTTCAACATATCTTCTCATGTTAATGTCAGCTTTTCTTTTTTTCCGCCCTTGTCATCTTTAAAAGGTTAGAAAAATATTGCACCCATTACTTGGAGTCCTATTCTTCAAAATAATCTCACCGTAAATTAGAAATAAAGTATGATTACGGACCCAATCCACGCCAAAATTAATAACTTTCTTTTCCCGTAATATACATCGGGATAGAAAATGTTCGTTTATCACCACGTAAAAACTCAACACGTGCTCAAGTGTTTTACGATCAAGTGCGGGAGCACCAAATTGTATATAGTGCTCAAATGTGGATCCACAATAGGCATCCACGTGCCATTGGCGAATCTTTGGGCCAAGCCGATTCATAAAATCACAATAAGCCAATAGCGGCGTTGGCCTAATATCTCCAGCAGCCTCACCAACAATTTTCCGAAAATAAATTCAAATGTAAGCGTTTAATTAGACTTAACATAAACTTAACTTAGACTTAACATGAATCAAATTGGACTTAACATGAACTAAATTAGACTTAACACGAATAAAGTTAGAATTAACAAGAAAAATAGACTTAACATGAAAAGACATTAGACTAAACATGACCTGAAATTAGACTTAACATGAACCTAGTTTAGACTTAACATGAAACCAATTAGACTTAACATGAAACCAATTAGACTTAACACAAATAAAATTGGAATTAACATGAAAAATAGACTTAACATGAGAAGACATTAGATTTGACATGAACTGAAATTAGACTTAACACGATTAAGGTTTGACTTAACATGAACTTCTTTACTTAATTAAATTAGACTTAACATGAAACCCAAATCGGTTAACATCAAACTCTTTTAAATATCATGAAACTCGTGTTAACTCTCATGTATAGGATTAGAATTAACATGAAACTCGGTTTGGATAACATCCAAAGGGGTTAAGTTCTTTAATTAAGAAAACCTAGCACTTACTTCTTTTGGGGTTTGGAATCATCCCTTCTTGTCTTCTCTTCGGCCTCGACCTCGTGGTTCGCCTTTGCATTACCAACGGGGGCCTTGGCCTTCCTCGGTCTTTTCGGATGATTCAAGGCGTCGCGGCGGGCTGTGATTTCGCTTCATCTTTCTCCTTCGTCTGCTACGAATTTCGACTTCAAATCGTTAACCGAGGCTTCCTTCGACGACATTTTCCGTGAGCGAAAACCCTAGATCGAAATTAGAGATGTTTGGGATTTTCTGGTGGTCACCGAGCAGGTTGAAGAGAGGAGAGAGAGAGAGTACTTGAGTGGAAGGAGGCTGATTCTGGGGATTGGTCGTCGGAGGGTAGGATAGTAACTTCGTGTGCTATCTTTCTCTCTCTGCTCACATGGCGATTTTTTGGGGCTTGGACACAAATCACGTTGTATTTGGGGCGAAACATATTTAAAATCTGAGAGGGCCGGTCACATGGGCTTCCTATTTTTGGGGGCTGGACACAATTTTCCCTAAATACAATGATGGACTCTCATTTGAGAAATTTAATATTTTTAAACATCTCAAATGTTACTTTGAACTAGTCAAATTTTACTAAATCAACCACAATCTTAACAAAGGATATTTGTTGAGAGAATATTGGATGGTGAAGTTGTTGAGTTGTTGCAGATTTTGGGAGGACTTTTAGGTGGAGTGATAGTGGGAATGCCATATAAATAGAGATGGAACTCTATTGGAAAATCACACGTAACAAAAAGCTACCTATAGAATCCCAAAGAAAATCTCTCCCTCCTTTTATCTTTGTAATCGGTATCGAGCGCTTTTCCTTACATAAAACTCTTAACTCCGCCTCTAGAAATGCTTTATTCATTGATAGTTTTACCCAAGTGAAATAACCTCCACGGGTGCTTCTGATAATCGTTGCATTTTTTATTTCATTTCTTGCTTTATTAGACAAAGTTTTTCGAATGACTGCATTTTTTTTCCCTGAAGCAGCAATCCACTAGTTCTTATTATTTCCCAAGTTCCCCCCCCCCCCTCTTATGGCTTAGATCCACAAGAACTTACTCACATGCTTTGCTCCATAAAAGTTTTTATTATTATTTGTTTGATAAATGACTATTTCCCCCTTAAAGTATAGGTTAACTCTCAGGTTGCCATTTGAAGTATCAATTTACCTATTTTGTACCTTAATCTATATTTGTAGTTTCAACGTGGTTATTTTGTGAGTCTACACTTAAATATTTAGCAGTTAATGATGTACGGTGTTTTTAATATTTCTTCGTGAGTTTTTATCGGTTTATCTCCTTTTTCTCAAACTAAAAACTTTTAATCACTTTCTCCGAAACTTTTTACTTTTTAACATTTTTATGAATTAATTATTTTTAGATTGCAAAATTACGATAAATATAAAAACACTAACATATCATTAATCTATTGAATATTTGGCGGTAGGCTCATAAAATAATCACATTGAACACATACTCATAGCTTAAGGGAGAATGGGCAAATTGATACTTTATGGGGTAACTTGATAGTTTATCAATATTTTAAGGGGGAAATGGTTTTTTTTCCTATTAGTTTTGGTCCCTGGTCTAACAAGAGTAGCCATCACCTTTCAAATTTTTTATTATTTTATCATGATCCACCAAAGCCACCCGTGACCTGTTGCTCAATTCAAAGTCTTCTCCTAGTTTTTCTTCAAGTCACATCGCCAAAGCAATTATTTCTCTCTCTTCGGTTCACTCGCAAACACAGTGATACCTTAAATCCCTCTGTTCAGAGACGATAGCTACTAGCCACTGCCACTGCTTTCACTACGGTCCACTGTCAAGCTCCTTGAGGCATCAATTAGACGCAAATTCACACCGACAGACTATCACCAACTATTGTCCGACTTGCCTGCGACAAATACTTCTTCAATCAACTCCACTTGGTGAAGAGCTTGCTAGACTCGGAATTGCATACATTCACTCAAACTCGAATCCTCTTTGGCAATTAGTTTTAGGTCTCTACCAAATGGCTAGTAAGCAATTGCTATATTAGAGTTAGGGAAAATTGACAAATTTTAATAGCAGTAATTGTGATATGTGACATATAAAGATAGGATATGCCCTTATTCATGACAAATTGACGATGTAATCGAAACCGCTACTCCAACTCTTACCGATAAATCTACACTTGAAGAAAAGAAAGAGTTAGAGCAGTGGAAGTCGAAAGACAAAAAGACAAAAAGTCTTATGCTCATTTTCATAGAAGATTACTTGATCAAAGTTTTTAAAACTTATAAAACTTTCATGGACATGTGGAAAGATATAAAAAAAATTATGATATTGCTTTTGAAGTTAACATTCAACTCCTCTTGCATAAGTATAATTCTTGTCATATGCAAAAGGGAGACAATATCATATAGCATATTAATAAGATGATTGTCATGGCTAAGGAATTATCCACTGTTGGGATCGAAATCCGGGAAAGAACGTAAGTGGCAACCCTTTTTAATAGTTTTCCCCTTTCCTTGCTATGGCTGCCACCACATTAAGAATGAACCCTACTGTCTGTCACTGATCTTCCAATGCACCTAGCAATAGAAATAGGACTTAATAGCCAGCAGGAAGGAACCAGAACTGAACATAGTGCAGCAGGAAATGAATTATGTCCTTCAGAGGCATAATGCTGGAAGTTATAGAAACTCTGGCCCTAACAAACAACAACCACGAGGACAGAAATCGTAGCAGTTCAAGAAGAAAAAATACCCCGCAGAGCCTGCTCTGGAATCTCAATTGATTCTGCTATACTCAAAGCGTAAGCAAGCATGTCTACACAACGTTGAGGAGGTCGGATCTGCCTTTTTGTTCTCCCGGTGGCAATATTGTAATGTTGCTCTTGCGGTGTATCAGCATCTGAAGTTGAACCTTCCGCAGTATCAATTGGTTCAACATGAGCGCCCTCAAACACTCCCTTTGAAGAGTTCTCTAGCTCCATCTACTTGCTAGACTCTTTTTCAGTACCTGTGGTATCAACAACAAACTCCTTTCTTGGGTAAAGCATAGATTTTTCATCAAAAGTAACATCCCTACTAATAATAAACTTAGGTGACTTGGGATCAGAACACCACAATCTATATCCCTTCACCCTAGTAGCATATCCTAGAAAGATAGGTTTCTTTGTTCTGAGTTCAAGCTTACCATCATTAACATGAAAATAAGTAGAGCAACCAAATACTCTTAAATGAGAGCAACTAGCAGGGACACCAGACTATACCTCTTCTGGAGTTTTAAAATCAATCGCTATAGAATGAGATCTATTTATCAAATAGCAAGCTGTATTGATTGCCTCGGCGCCAAAGTCTTTTGACAAATCAGTATTAGAGAGCATGCACCGAGCTCTCTCTAAAAGTATTCTGTTCATCTTTTCTGCAACTCCATTTCTTGTGGTGTATACGAACTATGCGGTGGCCTTTAATACATTCATTCTTCTTTGGTGGTCAAATTTTGTGGAACAAAACTCCATCCCATTGTCGGTTATGAGGCGCTTCACTTTCTTTCCTGTTTGCTTCTCAATTATAATCTTTCATTGCTTAAAGGTTGTAAAACATCACTCTTATGCTTCAAATGATACACCCAAACTTTTCTAGAATAATCAGCAACCAATGTTATCAGAAAATGAGCTCCACCTTTTGATGAAAACTGAGAGGGATCCCAAACATCTGAATGGATATAATCTAAAATACCCTTGGTTCGTGGACATTGGT